>KZ807006.1:512685-527897 GCA_000696205.2 Oncopeltus fasciatus
TATATATAATTAGGATACAATTTTTCTATTTTTAGGAAAGAGTATACTCTTTAATTTCTAACTAAATTGATAAGTTTTCACAATATTTGTCAGGCTAGCAACTTTGCAGTGGTGCCTGAGAATTTTTTCATTAATAAAAAAGAACCACTTTATTTGTCCTTCCTAATTTTATCATCTAACAGGTTCAGATTCTTAAACTCATAAAATAAGGAATATAATTTTAAAAAATATTTATATCTTAAGATTTTGTAAATATAGGACTGTCTTGGAAGACAGGACAGCTTTACCAAATAAACTGACTGCACTTAAGGTCATGCATTCTTTCTTTTTATATGAAGTTGGATGAATTAAGGTAGAGTGAGTTGATAAGAGAAAAAGGGAGTGAAAAAGAAAAATTGAGGGGGGGGGGTGAAAATGCTTTGCTAATAAAAATAGAAGGTACTTGATAATCCATGCCTAATTATGGAGATAGATCAAATTTGAAACTTAACACAATAAAAACTACAAACACTTATTTACATAAGACTACAGGTGAACATCCATGAGATGAGAGGTAGTCTGTAAAATGAGAGGTCTTACTTGATGCTAAGTGTATGAAGAATGCGACAGTTTCACATTCTTCAACAGCATCCCCTTATAATGAGAGCAGAACCTTACAGACTTCCTGCGGTTAGACTGGTTCCTTTAAGTCAGAGGGCAGTGTTCTCGAAGTGAGGTAGTTATGAATGTGGTGTCTTCCACATGAAACAGTGCCAAAAGGACAGATGCATGCTTGGCAGTACCTGTCAGACTGTCTGCTCACGATAGTACCTCGAAGCAAATGACTGAAAAGCGGACGACATGGTCAACAGAGGTAAGACTATCTAAAGTATAGAAAATGTCTAAAATGGTTTGAAGTTGAAAAGAGAAGGGTTCAGGAGTAGCATTACTAGTGATGGTCATAATCCTCTCAATATTATGCCAAAATTGGCAAAGTTGCCTAAAAATACTGGCAACATTATCTCAAGGAACATTATATTATGAATATATTTAAAGCTTAATAAAAACATAACTATTCATCCAAACTACAAGTAAACAAAAGAAAGCAGAGTTAGGCACAAGAGGTAAATAAAAAAGCCATGAGCAGTAAGCTATTATTCAATTAAAATCCCTGCCTCAACTCCCTATAAAACAGAAAATTTAAAAGGAGGAGGTACCAAATGTTGGATGCTCCAAACTCTTGTACTAGCTATCACCTGATAGATGTTGGGTGACAGACAGTTGTCCCAACTAAAAGCATGAGCTTAAGTTAGTGAGTTCTTCGTTTCTATGTGAGGCTGAGGGGAGTTGAGGTAGGGTAAGAGGACAAGAGAAAAAAATAATTCAGGCATGAAATACACTAATGGATGATTAATAACCCAAGCCTAACCATGGAGACAGACCATACATGAATCCAGAGGGAATGGAAAATACAAATATATATTTACATAGACTATAGATGGGGATCCATTAGGTAGATTAAACGAGCAGCCTGTAAAATGAGAGGTCTTACTTGACAATGTGAAGGGTGTGCAGAATGTGTCAGTTTCACATTTTTGACAGAAGTTTCCCCTATAGAGAGAGCCAAATCATTATGTATTTTCTGAGGGTAGATGGGTCCCTTTAAATAAGAGGGCAGAGCTCTTGATGTGAGACAGTTGTAGACGCGATGGCTTTCACGTGTAGCAGCATCACAAAAGACAGACACACGCTTGGGAGCTTTTGTAAGACTGACTGCTCACGATGAGTTCTTCAAGGCAATTGTCTGAAAAGGTGGTCAACAGATGTTCAGGTAAGACTCTTCAAAATACATGTAGAGCTTGGAATTGGTGTACTTGGAGATTGCTGAGTAATGTCCCAGATAAGTCCAAATATTCTCTACAACTGATGGACTACCATTTAACGAAAATGAACTCTGACAGACTGGATTGAAAGTATTAACTGAAACATATTTTAGTTGAATAAATTCAGCACTTATTAAATCAATAATTTTTCTCAATTATACAACTCCCCTTTATATATAATGTCATTCCCCTTTGGGGCTTGATCACACATGCTTATAAAACAAAACTTTTAAGATCACATGAATCAAAGAAAAGCAAACTGACACTTTAAACTTCATTTTTTCCTTTTAAAGTGTTTCAAAAAAGGAAGTGCTAAGGAGATTGGAAGGAATAATAATCAGATAGTGCAATATAAGGGTTGTAACTTGGATGAAGGGAAATTCTCATCTCTTCTAACCCCATTGCCGCTTTTTTTTTTCTGAAAAAACCTCTAAACCAAATAATGAAGTTAAAAATAGCATTCTAGGTTTCTTTGATTCCAAGTCCCTTAAAGTTAATAAGGAGGAAATCAAGACCATACCCAAAAGATTAAAGATTATCCAACATAAATGAAGGTGACTATATAATCAATTAGATGTATTTGGTCAATAAAGACTAAACTTTTAAAAGTATAATCTGGTTTCCATAAATATTTTCTTTCAAACTTTATAGATCCATATTCTAAAAAATTATATATAGGCTTTGCTAATTCACTTTCTTCTCAGAAAGATCATGCAATGGAAGAGTATTCAAATTTCTTCATTTTTAATTGTTATCATATAATTCAAACAATTTATAGAGGTTAGAAAAATAAATAAATCCTCATTTTTCTTCACCTCATTTTAAAAAGTTATACTAATTTTTTTTAATGTTCAACATAGTATTTAATTTATGCATTAAACACATACTTTGGAAATTAACTCTCAAAATAAAAATGAATAATGAGGGATGATTATTTTCAAAACAATGTTTAAAATAAAAGATAAAATTAGTGTTTTACTCTAGCATTCTGTAGACACAATTAAGACACAGTCATACTACTTTTACTGTATTCATAAAGTTGTCAGGGTATATCTCAAAGAGACTGCAATCCTCCATATAATTTTGAGACTCTGTTTCTATAATTCATGGGCCTTTTAAAACAAGTTATATTATATATCCTAATTGTATTATAAAACAAGTTATATCTGTTTATCTTAAAGCTAGATAGCCACAAATAATTGTGGTGCTTTAGAATATAATATAAATAAAGTACATGTATTTCATTGACCAATTTAAGAAAATATATTATAACTACAATAAGATTCTCTCACAGAATTTAATAAAATAGACTTAAAAGAAAAACCTTAAAAACAAATTAAATCTTATTTGTTATTTTAAATAAGAACAATATCTCCAGAAGAAAATTCTATTTTCTTTATGAAAATTTACATTCATACTTTTTTTAAAGGAAATTTATATATCATGTAAAACCAAAAGTTATGAAAGCAATTTCCTGTAACTTATTATTATTTGAATGAAACAATTTTAAATTTTACCAATAAATTTAAGGTTCTGCTGTTTTGTTAATTTCTGGGCCCATGCCTTTACAAAATAAATAATCTACCTATACATGATGATGAAATCAAGTTCTGAAGTCTGCCGATCCTCACTTTGATACCTTCACAGTTACCTTTCTTTAACATTGCCATTAAATTTAACATCTCCTTAAATTGGGGATCCCTGTAAAAATTAATTACATAATTCAACATTTCCAGTCAGAAATAAAAAAATAAAATAAATAAAAATACTGTTGAAAAGTTTCAGTGTGAGATAGCCACACATCACATCTTTATTTTAATATATTATGTATAAATATTCTTGAGACAAATTCCAGCAAATATATCTTCTTGAGCCAGGCTTATATTAAAGCTGTTTTGTAAATTTATTTCCTGATTGTTTTTTCTTGATGAGTAACAGTCAATTTTTTCTATGGTTTGAAGTTGAAAAGAGAAGGGTTCAGGAGTAGCATTACTAGTGATGGTCATAATCCTCTCAATATTATGCCAAAATTGGCAAAGTTGCCTAAAAATACTGGCAACATTATCTCAAGGAACATTATATTATGAATATATTTAAAGCTTAATAAAAACATAACTATTCATCCAAACTACAAGTAAACAAAAGAAAGCAGAGTTAGGCACAAGAGGTAAATAAAAAAGCCATGAGCAGTAAGCTATTATTCAATTAAAATCCCTGCCTCAACTCCCTATAAAACAGAAAATTTAAAAGGAGGAGGTACCAAATGTTGGATGCTCCAAACTCTTGTACTAGCTATCACCTGATAGATGTTGGGTGACAGACAGTTGTCCCAACTAAAAGCATGAGCTTAAGTTAGTGAGTTCTTCGTTTCTATGTGAGGCTGAGGGGAGTTGAGGTAGGGTAAGAGGACAAGAGAAAAAAATAATTCAGGCATGAAATACACTAATGGATGATTAATAACCCAAGCCTAACCATGGAGACAGACCATACATGAATCCAGAGGGAATGGAAAATACAAATATATATTTACATAGACTATAGATGGGGATCCATTAGGTAGATTAAACGAGCAGCCTGTAAAATGAGAGGTCTTACTTGACAATGTGAAGGGTGTGCAGAATGTGTCAGTTTCACATTTTTGACAGAAGTTTCCCCTATAGAGAGAGCCAAATCATTATGTATTTTCTGAGGGTAGATGGGTCCCTTTAAATAAGAGGGCAGAGCTCTTGATGTGAGACAGTTGTAGACGCGATGGCTTTCACGTGTAGCAGCATCACAAAAGACAGACACACGCTTGGGAGCTTTTGTAAGACTGACTGCTCACGATGAGTTCTTCAAGGCAATTGTCTGAAAAGGTGGTCAACAGATGTTCAGGTAAGACTCTTCAAAATACATGTAGAGCTTGGAATTGGTGTACTTGGAGATTGCTGAGTAATGTCCCAGATAAGTCCAAATATTCTCTACAACTGATGGACTACCATTTAACGAAAATGAACTCTGACAGACTGGATTGAAAGTATTAACTGAAACATATTTTAGTTGAATAAATTCAGCACTTATTAAATCAATAATTTTTCTCAATTATACAACTCCCCTTTATATATAATGTCATTCCCCTTTGGGGCTTGATCACACATGCTTATAAAACAAAACTTTTAAGATCACATGAATCAAAGAAAAGCAAACTGACACTTTAAACTTCATTTTTTCCTTTTAAAGTGTTTCAAAAAAGGAAGTGCTAAGGAGATTGGAAGGAATAATAATCAGATAGTGCAATATAAGGGTTGTAACTTGGATGAAGGGAAATTCTCATCTCTTCTAACCCCATTGCCGCTTTTTTTTTTCTGAAAAAACCTCTAAACCAAATAATGAAGTTAAAAATAGCATTCTAGGTTTCTTTGATTCCAAGTCCCTTAAAGTTAATAAGGAGGAAATCAAGACCATACCCAAAAGATTAAAGATTATCCAACATAAATGAAGGTGACTATATAATCAATTAGATGTATTTGGTCAATAAAGACTAAACTTTTAAAAGTATAATCTGGTTTCCATAAATATTTTCTTTCAAACTTTATAGATCCATATTCTAAAAAATTATATATAGGCTTTGCTAATTCACTTTCTTCTCAGAAAGATCATGCAATGGAAGAGTATTCAAATTTCTTCATTTTTAATTGTTATCATATAATTCAAACAATTTATAGAGGTTAGAAAAATAAATAAATCCTCATTTTTCTTCACCTCATTTTAAAAAGTTATACTAATTTTTTTTAATGTTCAACATAGTATTTAATTTATGCATTAAACACATACTTTGGAAATTAACTCTCAAAATAAAAATGAATAATGAGGGATGATTATTTTCAAAACAATGTTTAAAATAAAAGATAAAATTAGTGTTTTACTCTAGCATTCTGTAGACACAATTAAGACACAGTCATACTACTTTTACTGTATTCATAAAGTTGTCAGGGTATATCTCAAAGAGACTGCAATCCTCCATATAATTTTGAGACTCTGTTTCTATAATTCATGGGCCTTTTAAAACAAGTTATATTATATATCCTAATTGTATTATAAAACAAGTTATATCTGTTTATCTTAAAGCTAGATAGCCACAAATAATTGTGGTGCTTTAGAATATAATATAAATAAAGTACATGTATTTCATTGACCAATTTAAGAAAATATATTATAACTACAATAAGATTCTCTCACAGAATTTAATAAAATAGACTTAAAAGAAAAACCTTAAAAACAAATTAAATCTTATTTGTTATTTTAAATAAGAACAATATCTCCAGAAGAAAATTCTATTTTCTTTATGAAAATTTACATTCATACTTTTTTTAAAGGAAATTTATATATCATGTAAAACCAAAAGTTATGAAAGCAATTTCCTGTAACTTATTATTATTTGAATGAAACAATTTTAAATTTTACCAATAAATTTAAGGTTCTGCTGTTTTGTTAATTTCTGGGCCCATGCCTTTACAAAATAAATAATCTACCTATACATGATGATGAAATCAAGTTCTGAAGTCTGCCGATCCTCACTTTGATACCTTCACAGTTACCTTTCTTTAACATTGCCATTAAATTTAACATCTCCTTAAATTGGGGATCCCTGTAAAAATTAATTACATAATTCAACATTTCCAGTCAGAAATAAAAAAATAAAATAAATAAAAATACTGTTGAAAAGTTTCAGTGTGAGATAGCCACACATCACATCTTTATTTTAATATATTATGTATAAATATTCTTGAGACAAATTCCAGCAAATATATCTTCTTGAGCCAGGCTTATATTAAAGCTGTTTTGTAAATTTATTTCCTGATTGTTTTTTCTTGATGAGTAACAGTCAATTTTTTCTTGTTATATCCAATTTNAACACACAAAAAAAAAAAAGAAAAAAAATTATAATGAGTGAAATTTTTGGGGAGATTTTATTCTTTGTAATTTTTTCTTTTCTGTGCTTTATACATCATGCTTTAAATCAAGATTAAAATTAAATTATTGTCCTACTTGTTTCTGTTAATAAACTAACGAAGAAAATATTGTGATCTATTTGCTTAACCAGGCCTTTTAAGCTTGATTTCATTAAATAGAGTTAAAATTTTCACTAGTTATTTATCACTTATGAAAAGAAGAAAAAATTTCATTTATGAATTAAATCATAGAATTTTCAACACAAAGGTCCTAATTTTGTCTTATATTGAAGTTTAATAATGCAGTCAAATAAAAAAAGAAAATTTAAAATCAGATGAGTTTTAGCAAAGTAGTAAGTAAAAAACAACTGAAATTTTAGAAAAAAATGAAGCTAAAACAATCTTCATGATAACACTTTTTAAGCATTTCTGAACAAAGATCCAGTTGCTACTTTCTCATATATAAATTTTTTGTAGTATCACATATTTACATTCCTATATCATAGAAGCCAAATGACCAAAAAAGCTATAGATTAAAATAGTTATCAAACTATTGAATTTTATAAGTACAATTTTAAGAGATTTAAAAAATAACAATTTACTTCTGTTCTTATAATGTGATTTATCCAATCAAGTGAATGACAAATAAAGGACATCCCTAGTTCTGCCAAGTCAAGCTTTTTCTTAACAAACTCACTTTTAGAATATTATTTGGTCAATTTATATGAAATCAGAATAATACTGTGAACTGTTATGAATAGAAATAATTAGCTTACCAAGTTAAAAAATTAAACATATTATATCTATGTATTCATAAAATGAACATATGATAAGATTATAGTATCTGTTCGTAATAACTCAGTTTTACTTAGGTTTTGCATTCAAATATTTAATTAATAAAACAGTCTAAAAATAATTAAACAATTAGCCTACTAAATGGTTCAGGACAGCTAGTCTAGACTATTTGCTTTAAAAGGTTTGTACTGCATATTAACTAAACATTATATTATTATGGTACTATTCAGAAATAAGCTAAAGGCTTAAACAATTAATGAGAGGGAATAGAATATAAAAAACTATCTGTCCCAGCCAGACCTCGCTTTTCTCGTGGGTTAGACTCTTGCTAGTGTAGAGGGAATTGAATAAGACAACTAACACGTCCTGGTAGTATAACTGGAAAGTACACCGGCCCGGATAGCAGGAGATCCAGGTTCGATTCCTGGCTGGGACAGATAGTTTTTTATATTCTATTCCCTCTCATTAATTGTTTGAAATTTACGTGGGATAAAATACCACAACCAAATTAAATAAATATTGCTAAAGGCTTAAGTTTCAGATATTACACCATTCAGTCAAGTATCTTGAAAATAAAAATAAAAATTTAATTTAATCATTTAGCTAAGAATGTTAAATCATAAGAAAATGAGAAAAGTTTTCATTTAGGATTAGGATTAGGATCAGGTTATAGGGCAATCAACATCATGGTTATTACGCTCTGACTGTAGTTTTTATTTATGTTTATTTGCTTACCTCATATGTTCTTCCCTAATAAGAAGACACACAGTTGGACGGCCAGACAACCTCCAATAACGGCTAACAAACTGAAGTTCAGTCTTAATATCATCAATTAAAAGAGCCATATCACGATACAAGTAGAATTTTGACACCTCAAAAATTAATGGGTAGCAGAGCACAGTCATGCCACAAACTCGATAGACCTAAGCAAAAGCACAAATTCAAAGTAAAGAGAAATAAATAAAATATATAAATTATACTGAACACGAAAAATCCTAATTTCACAACACTATTTACCAAGCCCATAATTTTAATGAATTACTTATTAATTTGTATCATATGAGAGCCTTAATATTCTCTTATAATGTTTATTTGACTGAAATCTTGTTCTCAATGTGATCAGTCAGAATATATAGGAAACCACCTCTTTATCTATTACTAATCCTAAAATGAACCTAAACTCCTTCTAAATTTTTCTTTGAACAATATAGATAGATTAAAATTGTTATCAAATTATTATATATTACAAGCACAATTTTATGAGATTTAAAAAATCAAAATTTACTTCTGTTCTTTTGTTCTTATGAGATTTATCCAATCAAATTATAAGAACAAAAGAACAGAATATAAATATTTTTGAGACAAATTCCAGCAAATATATCTTCTTGAGCCAGGCTTATATTAAAGCTGTTTTGTAAAATTTTTTCCTGATTGTTTTTTCTTGATTAGTAACAGTCAATTTTTCTTGTTATATCCAATTTGCATAATAGCATTTTATTTACATACTTTTTTAAAATTTATTTCTGAGAATGTTGAGCTGCACATTGCAATTTTTATAATAGAATTGAAAAAAAAAATTATGAGAATTTATATGATATAGGATCCCTACTGCTACTTTTCTGCAGATGTAACTCAAAGAATAAATTGCACTCACGTCTCAAGGCTATGCCAACTTCTTCAGAAGCAACACTAACCTTATATAAACATTTGACAAAGACGCTTACCAGAACTAATGATCCTATCATTTTTACTAAATGACCCATGATTATCCCTTTGACAGGGTGTCAAAAATAGATTAAATGAAGTAAGATATTAATTATGGACATTTTCATAAAAATATATATATTTCTCTATGATACTTAAGAATGAAATAATTTGGGCTCATTAGAAGAAAAAATAAATAAAAAATCCTTAAAATTTTTAAAATTCTCATCTACTCTTAAAAAATTGGTAATAACAATCTCGGCTCATAAGTTTAGGATTATTTAGACATGAGAAAGAAGCATTTGAGTACTCTATCACAATTGGGTATGTTGTAGGTTACTATAGTAATTAGTTATAACTAAGCCAAAAAATTCAAAAGTTAACTTTAGTAGCATTATTTATTTATTATTCTATGCCAAGCACAAATAGTGCGATGACCTATTTGGTTAGAAAAGCCTTGGATCTGATTTATTGAGACCATAAGGGTGTCTTTTGTTCAAATTAATTAAAACTATAAGAGCCATTCACAACTAAATAATTAGAATTTTTACTCTGGAAGACAAAGCCATGGTAATTGGCAATGCCAGGATCACACTATACATACGGATGAAGATAAATCGTTTGGAAGAAATATTGTCATCCAATCTCCCTATACACTCAGCTTGATAGATTCAAACTATCAGACTTATAAATCTTAAAAAGGATAAAATTTTATTGAATACATGAAAAACTTCTCAAAAATATTGTTGGATAGTTGAGAAGTATCACATGAATTTTAATTTTATGCTATATTAAATAACTCTAATTTTACATACTAATGACTCTCATTATAATTAGGCCAAAGAACAGATCATCAAACTAAGAATGGATCATCAAACTTGATATTGGAAAAGTATTTGATACCTTCCTGAGTTATCAATATATTGAAGGCTATACACACACACACACACACACACACACACACACACACACACACACACACACACACACACGCACGCACGCACGCACGCACGCACTCACTCACACACGCACCCACGCACGCACGCACGCACGCACGCACGCACGCACGCACGCACGCACGCACGCACGCACGCACGCACGCACACATATTTATTTATTTAGAAGTCAATACACATTAGCCTTACCTTACTCGTTCCTAAAGCCCCAATTGGACGCTGAGGCCTTCCGGAAAGTTTTAATTTTTTATTGATACCAAGATTTTGATAAACTTTTACAAGTTGGTTTGAGGACCAAATTTGTACAGGTTCAACTTCATGTGGAGTTTGAGTTTGTATTCCATAAGTAGCCATCATGGCTTGAAGCCTCATTGACTCAGCTATAAGAACTATTTGTACAACAAGATCTGTAGCAGTGCCCTAATAAGAAACAAATAATAAGGAAGAATTAAGAATAATTCGATGATAACTAGATAATAAATAGAGACTGCTGATAGAATTCCATTCCTATCTTAAATTTTACCAGTAAAACAGAGCATTTATTTCAAAATTTATGCAAAATAAATTCTAAAATAGTATATTTTACATTTCTACTATATAAAGTATTGTACTGCTATAATTTTGTATGACATCAATGTTTCCTAATTATTTAAATTTTCAATTTGTGCAGCATTATAAAATACTAAAAAACTAATCTAATCCTTTATATGCATTCTGAATTTCTTTAATTAAACTTATTTGGCAGATCCTGCAGTAAAATTATAAAAATTGATAACTGAAAAGTACTGAAATACTTTTTATGGTATTTAAAAAGTGGTTGTGTCCATATCTGTTAAGCAACTAATTAAATAATAAGAACAGAACATTCTTAAATTTTTTTTATTAAGGACTAAAATCATGGAATAACTATAATTTTGAGATGAAAACACTTTTCAAACAAGGACTTTCGATCCCTTGACAAATGCTCTAAAAACTATATTTTAGTTTTTACAGTTTTTATCAAATTCCCAAAATTTGTACACCGGACAGATAACTTTTTAATTAATATAATTCCAATATTTGTACTCAATTTTTTAATTTTAATACTGAATAATAGTACATTCAGCTCCTGAAAGATGTTGCTAATTGGCTGACCTGAATGGGGTTCATTATTTACATCAAAATTACTGAAGCAAAAAAAAAAAAGAGAAACAATTCAGACACTAGCATTCTCTTAAGATTTATCACCATAAACACCAAACAATTTTAATGAGCCTATACTGTATTTCTTTTTTTTGGAGGTAAAAAACCAAAACGTCACAGAAATAACCTTTGGGAATCCCTATTTTTGAAGTGCAGCAACTTTTGACCCCGAACATGAATACAATTGCCTTTATAAATAGAATATTCTCTAGACTTGGACCTTTCAAATGCTTTACAGTTTGTTTTCACTGAGCAAGAGATAATTACCATTAAAGCCCTCTGAGATAAAACAAAATTAATTCTTCCCCCATCCTGTAATAAATTAATATCATCTTATTTTAATTATGAATCTCAATAAATAGTTTCTCAAGAATATCATTCTTCTGGATTTTTTCCTAGATCTAGGGTTCCTCAGATAATAGAATGTGTCTGTATGTCAATGTTCTATAGGACACAATTTTTTTTTTGTTTCCCTCTTCTTCTGCATTTCTCCAGTGTAAGTCAGGACGACTTACCAGGACGGTAACTTCTCTTAGCTCTTCCAGTAACTTCTCCTAAGTTTGCCCATTCGTTATATGTATTATTACAATTGTACCTCTGTAATACTTTAGTTAACAAGTATATCAAATTTTATTTATAACTTCGGATGTAAAATAAAATATATCTTTTTTAAAACTCAACCGAACCAAAAATATATATAACTTAAATATATTTAAAATAATGAAAACAAATTTGGTATTCAAGCTTTATTTTATTCCCGACCACCCTCCCCGACGCCTCAAGAGGAGGTGGCCAAGGGACCCCCTACTCCAGCCAGTTTAGTTAAAATATCAAGGGAGTTAATTCACTGGCATTTTTCTCCCCCTCTCACTCCCTCCTTGACTCCCTGCCTAGTCTCCTTCATATCCTAGGATAAGGAGAAGATGGGTGCTAGATAGTCTATCGCAGGTTAATCTGGGCTCCTCTCTGAGGACGGGTTACGTCCTGAGATAGACGAGCAAGGACAACAATATACCCCTTCAAAAATTACAGTTTATAGAAAATGTACAAATTAATTATTTTTTTAAATAAAGAGTTATATACAAAAAAGCTTTATTTTGCACATAATTTTATGATTCAGTTAATACCTAAAATCAATCATGGGGAGGGAGGATTTAGGGGACCAAAATTTAAAATCTTAATATATTTGTTATTAGAAATGTCACAAAAAATAATTTAAATGATAAAATATGTGTAAAACATTCATAACATTTTTATTTTATATATANATCACATCTTTATTTTAATATATTATGTATAAATATTCTTGAGACAAATTCCAGCAAATATATCTTCTTGAGCCAGGCTTATATTAAAGCTGTTTTGTAAATTTATTTCCTGATTGTTTTTTCTTGATGAGTAACAGTCAATTTTTTCTTGTTATATCCAATTTGCATACTTTTTTAAAATTTATTTAATTTGAATGCTGAGCTGCACATTGCAATTTTTATAGTAGAATTGAAAAAAAAAATTATGGGAATTTATATTATATAGGATCCCTACTGCTACTTTTCTGCAGATGTAACTCGAAGAATAAATTGCACTCACGTCTCAAGGCTATGCCAACTTCTTCAGAAGCAACACTAACCTTATATAAACATATGACAAAGACGCTTACCAGAACTTATAATCCTATCATTTTTACTAAATGACCCATGATTATCCCTTTGACAGGGTGTCAAAAATAGATTAAATGAAGTAAGATATTAATTATGGACATTTTCATAAAAATATATATATAAACTTGTTAAGGCCTTCATATTTTTGTTATAAAAATCAAATTGGGTTAGGTGAAATTTTTTTATATTTTCATTTATTTATTACATTTCTGTTAACATAAATACATTTTGCAATTTGATTACAAAGAACTAAAAAAATGACAATCGCAAGAGGAGAGAAGGTGACTAATGACATCACTCTCAAATTAAGTTTGACATTTGCTGACATCCTTACCCATCTAAGTGGTTGGCTAAGTATTTTCTTAGCTCTATTTGCAGATGACAAGGCTATCCTATCTTCCACCCCAATCCTAAAACTGCTTCAAAAACCTACAAGATCATTTTCAAAGCATTAATCAATGGTGTGGTGAATGTAGAATAAAAATGTGTTCAAGTTAGTTTCAAATTGTGGAAGAAAAACTTTCCTAAAATTGTGAAATTGAATTATGTTCCTTTACCACTCTTGACTCACGATTCACATGGGGGCAAACATACTAAAATTAAGAGGCAAGAACTCCTATACAGACTCATGAAAAGTAACTCCAATCTGGACATACAATGTAGAACTTTAGGGTGTCCCCAAGCCTTCCAACATCCAAAGAATCCAGTCCTTTCAATCCAAAACTATCAGAATAATCGTTAATGCTCCCTCCTTAATTCCTCCTTATGTATCACATTTCTTCCTTCACCACAATTTTAATATCCCTTCCATTCAAGACCTCATTTCTTCCCATAGCATCCTAATCCTCTAGCACAGACCCTGTTCTCCAACTTCAACCCTTACAAGTCTCCCTGTCAACTCAAATGAAGATGGCCTCGTGACCTCCTGGGAACATAATTTGTATTCTTTTTGAGAGTGGTGTCATTGGTCACCTTCTTTCCAGAACTAATGGATGAATGAACTACACTGTTTAGTTCTGCACTCTAAGATGTGACCATAAACCTCCCTTGGAGATCTCTTCAAACATCACTATCACCCTCATGATGGGTCCACAAAATCAAAACTTTGGCAATAATAAAATAATCACCCAATCATTTTGGAGTATTTTATTTTTTTGATCCTGACCAAAACCCAGAATAATTCATCCAGCATAATACTTGATGGCCAACCAAACTCCAACCATTGAAAATTCATAAAGTGGCAAAACATAACAGAGAACTCTTCTGATTCCTTGAATTTTATAGGCCTTATATTAAGTGTATACAATTAGTTGTAGTTTTACAGATAATGGTAAACAGTCTTCTTAGGGTAGAGCTTTATCAGTTAAAATTTTGAACAGTTAAAATAAAATATTTAAATTTGAAAGAGAAAGTGATTAAGAATAAATAAATTACAAATCATTATTAAAAGCCACGAGTTAAACAAGCAGTTATAAGTGAAAGTGTGGGTAAGAGCATGCAAACAGCATGCAAGTCTAGAATCTACACAGCAAAACAATGCAGGTGCAACATCTGTCAATGCTAACCATAGAAAGTTCTTAAGGTTTGAAGAAAAATAATTAAGTTCATAAAGATTAGTTAAGATATATAATATTATTATTATTTATTATAATAATTATATAAAGTTATAGACATGTATATTCCATGCAACGAAATAGATTGGAATTTTTAAACAACTTTTGTATAATTTCATAGCTGTTCATGAACTAATTTCTATGGACCTACTACAAGAAAAAATTATGCAAATAATAAGTATCTTTTTCTACTGAAAGAACTCTTCAATGAGTTCACAATCCAAAGGGTAAAATTAGCAAATTGAGAAAAAATCAAATCAAATCTATAATAACAAGAATTGCAAATAATAATACTTACTTCTCTGATGAGAGGTTTCGCCTACAATATAATAAGAATGAACATTATCTTTTTACAGAAAAAAAATAAGATAAAAAATATTATAAAAAATAATAAAATGCTTTTATGTTATATTAGAAGGAGGCATAATTTTCAATTTGTTTTTTCAGTTTTTCAGTATAAAAACTATAATTATACTAAAATAAAAATTACACTAAAGGAATATTTTAGTTT
>KZ807006.1:532045-554502 GCA_000696205.2 Oncopeltus fasciatus
AAAAAAAAAAAAATAGCCTCATCTCTATTGGCTTATACAGATGTCTCAAAAATATATGTTAGCAACTCAGGGCATACTCGTTCACAGTTCTCACTTCAAAAAGTGGCCTGTATACATGCAGCAGAACTAACAGCAAACGACAAAGCACAGTCACTTGACAACTAATTGCCACTTCTAGACCTTAAAATTAAATTATTAATTTCTACCATAGTAGAATCTAAGATGAATAAAATTCATAAAATCTTTTTATTTTGCCGTGAAACTCCTATTACTTATCTTTTATCAATATATCAAATCTGTGTGCCTTTCTATAACTCTAAACTAAATTATTGTGCGCAAAAACAAAAAAAACTTTTTGCATTATTTCTTCCATTTCAGGAAATCCCTATTTCCTAATTCTATTAACTGAACCTTTCCTATTATATTTAAAAATTATACATCAAATTTCATTAAGAAAAACTGATTGCTGCGTTTAGATCCAAGCTAAACTATAGTGTTCAGTTAAAACCCCACTCCTAATTTTTCTATTTCCCCATAGAAAAAATCTATGTTAAGTTTCATTACTCTAAACTAAATATTAAGCCTGCTGCATAAAAAAAAAGTTTTTACTCACAATTGATATTTAAGATTTCCCCGCTTTTATTGATCCGTAATAATGAACTTTCCCTTTGCATTTCAAAGCTACATGTATTATTAAGAAAACATGAAAACTGTAGCTTATAGAGCATTGGCAAACACAAATAACACAAAAACATACTAACACTTTCATATCCATGTCTCACACACACAAACATAATCCTTTTTTGCATTTGAAGGTAGAAGAGAAAATATTGAAAACATTTAAAAAAAATCTGTCATGAGAAGAACCTGAAAACCTTTGAGATTCACTAAAAAGAAAGATAACTAGGGAAAGCTTTTAATTTCTAACATTTTATAGAAGCTTGAGATATTGTCTTACCTCCGTAATCATCCTTGCAGAGTACTTTCTTCAGAAGTTCCTGAAATTCTTCAACCTGCTCTGGGACACCGCAAAACATTCCATCAATGATGAGGAACATGTAAATAAGAGGCCATTCACATTCTAGATTTTCAAACTCCTAATGAAGTATAAAGGATAAATAAATTAATAAAAAATTCAGTTGTAAAAAAAATAGTTATAATTTATAATACTACACAACCTTAAAGTAATTACATTTAATTTAATATTTTACTTCAAACTGTACTATATAAACAATCCACAAAGAATATCTCTATAACCTATTCTACATTTTATTATAAATAAATTAAATGATTTAATAAGTTTTCTAGAAAAAAAGAACATCCACAAAATGAAACTTACAATTATTTTTAATTTTTTTTTTTAAATTTAAATTTTTAATACAGGATAAACACAGAAAAAACACACTAGTCTGGTAGAAAAATGTATTGGTGTTTTCATTTTCTTAGCCCTTATGATAAGCTCCTTTTAAAGGTAAATTCTAAGTAACATGTTGTGTCTATAAACTTTATAGTACCACAATGTATGCTGACATTTTCTGGTATTAGCTGATACCTCTTCGTGATAAAATTCAAACAGACTTTGGAACTGAAATTTCATCAAGGCAGCTGTGGATATAAAGGAGAATGATGGAGACTATTAGAGGGAAGTCATCATTGTTGTATTTATCATCAAGGACATTCCAAACTACCCTATGAGCTAATGATAGGCTATATAACAAGAGCTCTATTGCAGAAAAATTACAGATACTGGAACATATATTTGTTAGAGAACTATCATTTAATATAACTATCGAAGTGTGGTTCAGAAGATTTTCTATAATTCGGCTTTAGTGGTTTAGTAAATTACTCTTCTGGATTGGAGGGTGAGCATTCAAATCACCCATGAACAAATATAGAGATGGTAATTGTAAAATTAGGTTTTATATTTGTTCTATAGTAAATGTTATACTGGGGGGGGGGGGCAGTAAAGAGAACAAGTAGTGAAAGGGAAAGTGTAAGTAAGCTGTAACTTGAAGGGTAGTCTCGAGAGTTACAATTGTGTATCTAATATCCTAATATAACACGATTCATTCACCACAACTTGTTACTTGATCACCAGTAAAATAATTCTAATGGTATTTTATTGTTGCAAATAGAAGTTGTAGGTTAGTTTAAGAAATATTTCTTGCAAATAAATAAGTATCACATCTGTAGTATCTCTTGTTAAGGCTTATACAATAATAATGATTGTAAATAAAGAACAGTTTTGAATAAAGTGAGCTTTAATGCTCTTTTATTAAAAGCTATTGTTGAATTGGCAGTTAAAAGACAGGAGATAAACACAGCCAACTAAAAGCAGCTTACTCTCACATTATTTATAGGACAGGAAGCCTATTATCCATAGCTTTGTAGGCACCATGAGAGAGGCTTGTGGCCTAGTTTAAATACACTAAAAAAAAAAAAAAAATTGTTTTTTACAAGAAATGCACAGGGAACCAGAAAAAAAACTTACCTGGGTTTGATTCCCAGCTGAGGTAGTAAGATTTTTTTTCTGGCTCCCTGTGCATTTCTTGTAAATAATTTAGCATGGGATTACATACCACAATTAATTCAATATTTAAAAAAATAGCGTCATTGGGAAGATTTACTTCAACTCCGATCCACCTCCTCACATTCTACCTACAGTTGAGAGGTCTCTGGCAGTTCTTTATGTGCTTTAGTAGAAGGGGAATCAGCCTGATAGAATACTTGGCTTCAAAATAGTGAAAGAAAAACAAATCACACTTACTAGTGAATAAATTAATATTAGATTTCTTAATTTTGGTCTAATATCTCTTAATTTTTTAAAATTTATAGTTCGAATCAGTTATTAGTACTAATTGTACAAGAATCTACATAAACACCACACACATATCTGTTTCAACATATTATGTAACATCTTTAAAAACAGAAAAATCTATATAATTTAACAGATTCACAGAAATAGCTGTTGTGACTTTAGTAAAAAGAAAAAAATTACAACAAGAGCAGAAAAATGATAACAATAGCTTTAAGAAATTTCTAAATTTTTTGAAGATATTTATAGGAATTTTTAAAATGGAAAACAAAATTAATAAAAAATGGGGGAGGGGAATATTTTCTTTTTGGAAAAAAAAAACTGTGACAAGATTTTAATAGCAGTCCTAAATTGAATAAGTAATACAAACCTTACTTTCTCCAGTGTTGTAATACCGCCGCTCCTTGTCTTCCAAGACACAGTTGAATCCATCTCTGCTAAACCTTCTAAAACCACATACTCCTCTTAATTTTTCAACTACTTGTTGTTTAGTATGATTTAGCAGCACCATATCATGAGTGGCAAAAGCAGGAAAGGAAATAGTTGGAATAAGAGAAACGTCTACAGCCTAGAAAAAAAAAATAGATTAACTAGTGATTGTTGTTAATTAGATTAGATTCCAAGCATAACTTATATTCCAGAAATATTGTATTATATATATATATATACACTGCCGGAAAAAATTAAAGGATCACTTCAATATTTTGAAATTACTGAACTGTATAGGGTATTTTTGAAAATATTCTTTTTTCTTTGGAAGTAACACTTTATTATAAGGGTAATAAAAAATAAAAAATTATTTTCTAGAAATTTTTAATAGGAAAACAAATCAAAAAATAAAAATGTCCTACAGTCTCAAAATGAAAAAGTAAATCTTTGAAATGAAATGAAATAACAAAACTGAATAAAAAGGAAGAATTCGAGGAAAACGATCAATAATTGGTATTCCCACCTCTAGCTCTGATAATTGCTTCCATTCTCCTGCCCATTCCAGCGACCAGGGCTCTTACATGTTGTTCTGGGATGTTGTTCCACTCTTCCACTAACATTTCCCTTAAATCTGCCAAATTTTGTGGGTCTCGGGCGCGGACACGTCTTCCAAGCATGTCCCATACATGCTCTATTGGGTTCATATCTGGACTTCTGGGTGGCCAAACCATAACGTCAATTTCTTCTTGTCTGAGGAAATTTTGCACTGATCGAGCAACGTGAGGTCGGGCATTATCGTGCATAAAAATAAAGTTACCTGCGATATTTCTGGCGAAAGGTATTACATGTGGCTCAAGTACCTCCCTAATGTACCTGTCAGCAGTTATAGAGCCACGGTTCACAAGAACCAACTCTGTACGGGAGTTTAAATTTATGCCCCCCCACACCATCACTGACCCACCACCAAACGCAACCCTTGGAGAAAAAGTGCATGGAGCATACCTCTCTCCCCGCCTTCGCCATACCTTTTCCCGTCCATCTGGAGATCGGAGACAGAATCTTGACTCATCGCTGAATAATACGAGGCTCCAATCTTCCTGAGTCCAGTTTAGGTGCTCCCGAGCAAACCTCAAGCGCTCAACCCGGTGTTCCCTGGAGAGAAGAGGTCCAGTAGCTGAAGGATGGGAGGTCAATCCATAATCGTTGAGTCGTCTTCTCACGGTTCGCTCTGAAATTTGCACATTCCTGAACCTCTGGAGGAGACCACCCAGACTGTTACCAGTTGATCGGCGATCCCAAAGAGCATGCAGTTGCAAAAATCTTGCAAAAAAAGTGGGACCCTCGAAGAAGATAAGATTGAATATAATAAATATAATATGAGAATTGAATGTACAGTGAATATAATACATTTGTGAACAAAAATGGCATGTATTGAGTTATGAAAATGCAACATTCATTTACACTGAAAAGTAAAATTCAATCTTTTTAGATACATTGTTTAGGCTTAAATAGTTTTCATTTGGAAAAGTTGCATTGAAAAAATAGTCACCTCTTTTCTAAGAGGTAGTTTTTTTTTTCCTTTACTAAGTAAATAAATTACTAAGTAAACTAAATTTTAATATAATAACCAATCCAGAGATAAATATTCAAATAATACTTGAAATTTTTTGGACTCCTTTTTCACTCCCATATAAAAAATTTTACAAATACAGTGATACATTCTGATAAAGTATACCTTCGAGCTTGATTCTCTAGGTAGTAAAGTTTCAAATATACTGCGATTTCTATTATGAGCATCAATATCAACATATATAACAGACCAGGCAGCACCTTTGTCACCAAATAAATTACATCCATTTATAGCCTCCAAAGCACTTTTAGCCATTCCAATAGAACTATAAACAAATAATAGTTGACAATTTATTAATAAACAAATATTAATTGCATTGAAAATGAAAATTTCCATTATTAAAATGAATAATTTTAAAAATTGTTTAATAATAATTGTTCTAAATAATACATTATTCCATTATTATTACTATTGCATTATACTATATAATAAAAACAATAAATTTAAGTATACTTTTAACTATTGTTGATGAATCTTAAATAAATGTAACCATAGAGAGAGGTTTGGGCAAGCAATAATTGAGAGGAAGTAGGGAAAGAGTAAGTTGGTCCCTCCTGAAGCATAACGATGATTTTATTTGGGAAGCCCAGTTTAGATGTTTATCAAATGTAATTCCAAGGTATGTATATGTGCCCAGATATTCTGTTGTTAAATCATTTATGAATAGCGGGGGAAGATTATTGATTGATCTTGTGGTAAATAATATGCATTTTCACTTTTATTTTGAAATGAATACCCACAACTAGTGAGCCATTGAGTAATTGCGTTTAGTGAGTGTTAGATATTTAGTTGAAGTGTGTCTAATGTTTAGTGGGAACTATATACACCACCTGGTGTATAAAACATGGTAATTATATACCACCTGGATTTTAAAAATCTCTCTTTTACAACTCTCATTCTCTTTTCAGCCCTGAAGAAGCCATCACATGATGTGCGTAAGCTTGGCAAATAACACCAATTTGACACGGTCCAACCCGGAAGAAGAAACGGTAAATATATACATCAAAATAATCAGCAAAGATGCCTGTAACTGGAGCTTGAACTATGTTTAGAACTAGATTTGTAGAGAGGGAGAAAAGTTTGGCGGCGAGGAGACTTCCCTGTGGGACACCATTTTTTTCTGTGACTGGTCTGGAATAGCTTTCTTTGATTTGTACACAGCAATGTTGGGAACTTAATAAGTTGAATAATGAAGTTGAGTATTGGACCATTGATCCCAATTTCTATTAGGGGTCAACTATGAGCCTCCTCCAGATAGTATCAAAAGTATTTTTAAGATCCAAAAATACTGCCAGGGTTTCATGATTTTTTGAAAACCCATTACAAATGTTGGATTCTAATTTGACTAGATTGTCACGCATGCTTCTGCACTGACGAAAGCTGCTTTGCCACACTGGTTAAATTCCCTTTCTCTCAAGGAACCAGTTTATTCTTTTCAGAATCATTTTTTGCAGAGAGAGCAGGTTAATGAGATCATGTGATAGTTAGGTGCTTGGTAACATTGTCTGTTCTTTTTTGGTATTGGGATCCCTGTGGATTTCTTCCATTGTTCAGGAATTTGAGGCGTGAGAATTGCATCAATATTGTCATATTTGGTAATGTTCACGTAGGCTTCGTCGGTCGTCAGATGTATTTACCATTTCATCTTCCGGGTTGGACCGAGTCAAATTGTTCTTATTTTTTTAAAAATCTCTCTTTTACAACTCTCATTCTCTTTTTAGCCCTGAAGAAGCCATCACATGATGTGCGAAAGCTCGGCAAATAAGAACAATTTGACTCGGTCCAACCCGGAAGATGAAATGGTAAATATATTTGGTAATGTTTGTTCAGTCTTTTTCAGATTTAATTTCTAAAAGCAGAGTCCCATTTTTAATAATTGATATTTTTGTGAGAGGGGCAAAAGATTTTACAAACCTGCAGACCTTGAATGGGCTGCAACCATTAAATGTTTTTTTACTATTATTATTTAAGGTCGTGATCAAATATTTGGTCGACCAGCCATATTTATTCTAAAACAGAAGGGCCTTCCTCCATTTGGTGACTTGGGATCTACAGTGATAATATGCTCTATGCCCTCCTGTACTATCAATTATGAATTTAATTTTAGTAAAACTAAGTAAAAACAAAATAAAATAAAATAGAATATGAACTGGGTTTGTACTTCCCTGTGAGAGAAGGCAGTGAGCAGATGTGCAGCAAGCTGCAGGAGGTAACGCTAATCCCCAGGAGCTCAAGATAAAGGTGCTCTCACTACCGAGACTGAACCTCAGTAAATGAACTGTGACTCATATATTTATATTGTTGATTACGCATACTCTTATTGTTTTATTCATTCTTTTTCTATTTTTATTCATTCAGACCTGCTTTTATATATTGTTTATATTTTTCTTTTATTACTCAACCCTGAAGAAGATGAACAATTTAGCAATAATGAAAAATCAAAATGTAAGAAAAAATAAATTAATAATGAACTAAAGAATGAAGTAAAATCCACTGGTATGTATATGCAAAACTGTCAAGGAAAAAAAATGAATAAAATAAATAACTCTAACTAATTTAATGCAATAATAATAAGAAAGAGGCTTACTGTTGAGCAATTTTGTTAGTGTATTAATAACCTTAAAGTAAATATCTCTTGATAATGATAAACAACTATACAAAAGAAAGGAATAAGAAAATAAAGGCATGGCAGCTGTCTTAATAATAAATAAAGATGTAATGACTAATGATAATTAATAAATTCCTCTTTGGCTATATAAAATGGATAAATGGAGAGCAGGTATGTTAGGTGAGTTTCTTTATAACAAACTCAGTTTTCTGGGCCAGTTGGCCTTCAGATTGCTGGCATGCAGATATGATGAAAGGATTGGAAGTCATAGGATGTAATGTGAGTGCGTAAAGAAGTGCGGGCCAAGGTATCGCAGATACTAAGTCAAGGTTTGGGGCATATAGATGACTGCATGTTTCAAGAAATCTGGCCCGTTCAGAAGTGCCCAAGTGGTAAATTATTGAATCAAATAAATAGTTACTTCATGTTGTAAGATGCTGCAATCTGTAGAAGATATGAACCTCCTGACCAAGTTTACTTGGGTGATATCTGTAGAGGTAAAATAAGGGGTTATACTCTTAATCCTAGAGGAGTTAATAGGAGATAACAGAATAAGTATGCATATTCGCTTACCTCTCCTTTTTAACTGGAGCTCTCACCAAGGAAAAATGTAAACTTAAAATAAATAAATACAAATACATCTGTTCTGAACATACCCTACTTAAATAAATGAGGGTTACCCGGAATTAAAAATAATCATAATTTTAATTTAAAATGAAATGGTTGGCCATTGCAAAAGGTATTTATTTGACAAAGTATTTAGGTTTTTGAAGGAAGGGAAGGGCTTTTAAAGAGAAATAAACTACAAAAAATATCCTGGAGTCAATGTATTTACATGTACATGTATTTAAATGCAGAAGTTATCTGCATTTTCGCTCCTGGGACATAAAGTTCGGTAATTGAGAACTGCATCTATCCTAGTGAAAATGGTTGATAGTCTTCATACATCATAGGATAGTTTCCTACAGTAGAAGGGAGAAGTTCCTTACGCCTTTGATGAAAGGTAGATAAAAATCATAAGCAGGCCTTGGTTATAAAAGGCTTAAATCTAAGGGAATCACAGGTACAGAGGGAGAAAATAAGATATATATAAAAAAAAAGAGAGATTAAAATTTAAAAATAAAATCTTTATTGATATTGCTAAAGACAAATGAAGGTCATATGTTCCCATAAAAACACACATCCTAGGCAATTCCTGGGTGCAAAATGAGTAAAAGGAAAAGTTATATTTATAACCTGCAGGATCACGAGACCCTGCCAAAAAAAAAAGTTGGCAAAACTTGGGATCTCCGCTAGGAGAACAGTGAAATTCCACAATGCCGCTTGGACCTACCCACTCTTATTCTAAAAGTTAATTATTAGTATGAATTATTGATATTTAAAATTGTTTATATAATACAGTTTGTGATAAAATAAAAATAAAAACATAAACATAATAAAGAAAACAAAATTTTGAAAGAAAGACTTCCAAGTCCTTCCAAAGACTTCTGAAGGACTGCTCGAAGTTTTCTGTTTTCAAAAAAGTGTTCCATGTATTCTGAGAATTAAGAAATAAATAAGCACCAACCTGGCATGAATTTCTGGAGTCCCATCATTATATTTACTACCTCTTTCCCACATACCAAAGTCTGGTGTACGATATGCCCTTTCAACATAGTATACGAGGTTCTGCACAAAAGCTACTTCAGATTGTGTATAAATAATTTGCAGACCAGAAGTTATCATTTGGACAAGAAAAATTAAATAAAGGGATACGACATCAATCTGAAAAATGCCCAATTATGAATTAATAATTAATTAAAATGAATTCTTCAAAGAAAACTCTGATCAAAGATGAAACACTGTTAACATGCGACAGAAATTATCCTTCTTCCATTATAAAACTTCTTCCAAGAATAAATGTAATGTTAAATGAAGAAAATGATTAAAAATATCACAAACTGTTTGCAAAAAATAAATAAAAAATATTGTGTTAGAAAATAAATAAAATCTGTCATGCGGAAACTATGAAAACTAAGCGAATTTCTCACCATTGGAATACATGAATATTTGTATTTGAACTTTCTATGTTGTGTAACCCCCACACTTATTGAACACATTTTATATCAATTAAGAAATCAGCTTTTAGATCACAGAAAAAAATATTCCTATTTTTCTACTTTCAAAAAATTAACTCCCACTACTAATTGTTATATAGTGCTGCACAACTTCTAAAATATTAATAGTATGAGTAAATAAATCTGTATTGAGTTTATTACTCTAAACCTCTAAAAACTCTTCTTTCTATTCGCCCGATTTTGCTCATTGACAAAATCAGCCTTTCATTTTACATTTTAAAATTTCATTTAAATTGAAAAATTGCATTATGAAAAACAACCAATTGCAGCTTCTAGACAAAACAATTAAAACTTACAGTTCTGGTAAATCCCCACTCATAGTAGTTCAAATGGTTTGTCTATGTAACTCCTGAAATATTTCTTTCATCAATAAGAAAAATCTGTATGTCTATTCTTACTCTACTAGCGACAGTTTGCAGTTTTCTGAATTATATGTGTGTGTGTGTATGTATATATATACGTGTATATATATGTACACATAAATTTTAGAATCCGAGTTTTGCTATTTATTAGGTAGGTTCAGAGAAACTACCAAAACAATCTTTAAAAAAATATAAGAACAAAGCTATATTCCTTGGAATTCCCAAAAATGAAATAAATATAAGAAGAGTCTAGCAGAATTATCTACAACCCGTATTGACATATACATTGGAATAGCAAGACAGTCTTTTGGGTTAGACATTAGGCAAACCCAAACAGATGGCAACACCCATTTTCCAAGGGTGGCTTTGAACAACTCTGAAGGATTGCTCGAAGTTCCCTGAGAAGTGGGATACAATGATTTTTAAAAAAATAAGAACTCACTTTAGCATACAAATACATAGCATAATGAATAACCTAGACACAATAGTTCAACAGATAAGAGATGACCTAAGCAGAGAAGAATATGATAAAAAATAAATAAATTAATAATAAACTGAGTGGTATTGAATAAAAAGATTATTAGCAACAGCAGAAGTCCCTCAAAAGTCTCACAGCAATCAACAGACTACATGAAAAACACCATTGTTTATTGATAAAATGTCAGAGTATTAATTACATTAAGAATGAAGCATAACAGAAGGCGATACAAACATACAGATATTTAGAAAACAAAGTAAAAGGATACTGAACCTAGTACAGAAAAGATTCCTGTACAAAAGAAAATACAGCAGAATCAATTGGAGGTAAAAAAGAATATGGAGCTGAAATAAGATTATAAAATTGTATTATCATACTAACCAGACCCAAGGAACCTCTAAAAACCAGGTCAGTGAATGCAGGGACAATAATGATTAATTTACACCCAAGAAAGATAAATCACGAAGTAATGGAAAGGTGATTTTATGATTATTTTAAATAGCAAATGCCCTGACACTAAATATCAGCTGCTGAACTTGAACCTCCTGAACAGGGAGGAGTGGAAGAGGTAACAAGGTACCTGAAAAACAATAAGGCTTCAGACAGATAGGTTGTTCCCAAAATTTTTCAGATATGCTCACAAAGAGTTTTATGTATATTATATTAAACATATGGCAAGAAGAAAAAAAAAATTCTGAGGACTAGTAAGATTTGTTCCATTTATTCTGTCAAGAAATTTATTAAATAAATTATTGTTTTGCTGATACAAAAAAAAAAAAAATTGTGGTATGTGACTTAACCGAAATTGGGAAGTCTGTTATTCAGTCAATGAGGCTGAATGAACCTTAATTTTTAAAATATATTTATTTTAAAATAAGCTGGTGTAACATGAAATTGAAATAACAATTACATTATTTTTGGACATGTTTGACAACCGGAAAACAAAATTCACATTTCATTTACAATGTGCTTTTTTTAATTTAATTTTTGTCATTTTTTAGGAGCATATATAAATGCATGTATCAATAACCCTCATTAAATAAACTGTCTCCTTAAAAAAATATAAATAAAACAAAATAAAAGTTATAACAATAAATGGCTGAAAATGAAACAGTGGCAGGCAATGTATCTACAAAAATGTGAGAAATCACAAATTAGTATTGTCCAAGATCAATAATAGTTTTATATAAATTACTGAAAGTAGTGAATGTAGTCTTAATATATAACAATAATATTTTTGACATGAACAGGATAATAAACCTTCAAATAGTTGTGCTGGAGAAATTAGTTAGGGATTCGGCCAGGAACAGAAAAATGTAATACTCCAAAATTGTAGAGTAATTATTTTACAATTGCAGATGTTTCGACTTAGCTTGTAAGTCACCATCAGGCGATATGATGTCTGGAGAAATCTCTGAGGGAGTTTATGGTCAGATCTCAGAGTACAGAACTAAACTCATGTTTAGTTAGATGTTTCATTTCTAAATAAATTAGTAGGGAGTTTGTTGGGGTTAGGTC
The DNA here is from genome assembly GCA_000696205.2 of Oncopeltus fasciatus. Taxonomy (NCBI): domain Eukaryota; kingdom Metazoa; phylum Arthropoda; class Insecta; order Hemiptera; family Lygaeidae; genus Oncopeltus; species Oncopeltus fasciatus. The sequence goes on from KZ807006.1 coordinate 544,003, forward strand.
AAGGTTGATAAAAAACATACGCAATAAAAAACAATTTTTTTCATTGTATTTTTAAATTCCCTACTAATTTAATTATTTCATTTTCTCAAAGTAATTGCCACCAAATTTAAAACACTTCTCTATTTTTTGAAACTGGTTTTTGCCAAGTTTCATCAGAGAGAGTGGCACATTCATTATTCCAAGCTCTCAGAAGGCACTCCACTTAAAAAATGTTTACCTTTCAGCTTTATTTTCACATGTGGGAACAGTGCACAGTCAAAGCAAGATCTGGACTGCAAGGAGGGTAATTGTTTTTTCTTTCAGCTATGTTACCAATGAAACAAAATAAATAGAACCTGAAATTACTAAATACAATACCTGTAAGTGATTGTATTCTTCATCTTTATAAATTTCAGCCCCAGTCAAGATGTGAAATTTGCTATGAAGTGCATACTTATCACATTGTTTTTTTTTGAACTGTTCAATTCTATCTGATTGTTTAATCCAACAAAGAAGGACTCCTCTCATGCATTTCACTGCTGACTGGCCAAGTTCATACAGTTTACCACGATCATCATCAATTCTTCTGTAATGATAAAAAAAAAAATTATATATATATATTGCATAGACCCACACATGTTCAATAATCAACACTATGGGTAACAGGTAATGAGGCATAATTTTTTTAGAAGATAAAATCTATTTATATTTATTATTTTATGATTTTCCTATATGATCTGATTGGTCACAGAACAATTTTTTTTATATATTTTTGACAGATTTAATATATTTCTTTCCTCTTCATAGGTTTGGCATGCACTGAAAATATGTTTTATTGTGAGACTGTATCCAAAATATCGACAGTGTTGGTTGGCTTTTCTCTTGCTAACAAATACCCATGGGTTAGTCTGGTATGTCATACTGATGGCCTTCTCAAAATTACTTCTTTAAGCCTATTAATTCTAGTAATTAATGCTAAAAATGATGCAGCTAGTTTTGCTGATAGATAGCTTAAAACCTTTAGATTTTAGCCAGGCATTTAATTAATTTAAATTATCTTGTAGGTGTTTTTGAAGATTATTAATACTATTGTCCTCACAGAACATAAAAATGTAATTGGCTGGGTGTTGCACTTCTTTATAGCTATCTACACAAGATTATCAAAAGAGTTAGAAACTCAAAACCTCCCCCTCCCTCCCTTATATAATTCCATTAGATAATGTGTACATAAAATGTACTATACACATACATATGTTAAACTATCTAAAATATCTTGAAAAACTTTCAAATGCACTGACTGATTCCATTTTTTTTTTTGTTGTTAAGTATCATGCGTATTCTCTAGGCTCTATCAAACACATAATATACATTTAACCCATAATTTTCTTTTTGTTACAGAATCATTCCAGAATTTTGGTTTTTAAATATATTAGATTATCCCAAGTACTTCTGGCTTTGAGGAAACTAAATTGCAATACAGGTATATAAGTTTAATATTAGTCATACTTTTATATAAGCTGTAAATAGTTGTTGAAAAATAATCCCTCCCATAAATGGAACTCCCCCATCTTAAAATTTCCATATTAACTTGTGATTATATTAGTCGAGACTAATGAGACATCAATAGCTGACTTTGAGCCTGGTCACAAAGAAAAATAGTGATAAATCATTAACTACAACTTGATTAGTAGTAACGAAATATGATTAAATTATTTTGCCTCAACCATCTGTTCCTAATTTCTGTTCTAACTGTTATGATTGGTAATGAAATCACCTAAAAATTAATTGGCTATGGCAGTTGATTAAATTGTTGCTCGAATTGTTACAAGTGACCTGTATTCCTGGCAGTAAAATCATGCATCATATTGATAAAAGAAAAGGCATATACTCTCTAATAGCAATTGCTTGGAGATTAGTTGTAAGATTCTGGCCATCAACGTAGTTCATCTGTAAAAAATATTAAAACTATTAAATTTAAACTTGTTGGCTTTAGTCCTGCCTCCCGTATGCATTCTATAATTCTTCTAGTGCCACTAATTAGGGTTTATAATCCACACTTGTGTAACAAATTTAATAAATATTTTCCTGTAGTATCTATCTTATTAAATGAATCTGTAAAAAGAAAAAAAATCTGCCTCATATAACAAATATAGATATGGACACATAGTTTTATATATATATATAATCTTGTATTTTTAAATGTATAAATATTAGCAAAAAATTAGTAACTAACAATTAGTGTGCATTTTCCTTTCTGAAGAAATTTTTTTTTTCTTGGGGGGAGGGGGGAATTCCAAGTCTGAAAGAATGCAGGAGTGAGGGAATGTGATGCTTTCGGGGTTTGGTTTTGTGGTTATTGTGAGTAATTCTTCACATTTGAATATTTTTGTTTTTTATTTCTTGATAAATTCAGCCTGCTTATAAGTGTCCTTGTCAGAGCAGTGAATTTTATGTATTTCTTTTTCTTGAATGTAATAAAGTTGTTTTCTACTCCAAGTGGGGTGAGCATCTCCTCTATTAATAGATTTGGATTCATTCATACAAATATTACCTTTATGCGCAGAAAGTACACACTTTCAATAAATGTTTATATTAAAGACCTCATTATTAGCAAAATTTATACACTGAAAACAATAATAACATAGTATTAGTGCAGATTCATGCAGTCTAACTTGGTTCTTAAAAAAATCCTGACTTATATACTCAGGCTATTCACATTTCTTGTATAACAAAATTAATGAGTAGTCTTCTCACTCCTTTAACATTTTTATTAATAAGCTTAACTTTTATGACACCTTGGCTAATGAGTTCATTCTTAATTCATCCTCACTACAAATAGATAATTCAACAACTAATGTGCTTTAAATTTAACTAAAATATTTTCATAAGTTTTGATTACTAAACTTCTTGAGTTCATTTACCTCCAGTGACAGAAACATTTCTCAAATATTTAACTTTTACAGAAAGAACATTACTTTTTTTAAACCTATAGACTTTAATAGGATAAAAGCTATGTTATCAATGTTCACGTAGGCTTCGACGGTCGTCAGAAGTATTTACTTCTTCATTCTCTGAACAACATCCTCCCCGTACAGGTTGGTTAGATGTTCACGTAGGCTTCGACGGTCGTCAGAAGTATTTGAAGAAGAAGAAGTAATCACATGATGTGCGAAAGCTCGGCAAATAACACCAATTTGACACGGTCCAACCCGGAAGAAGAAACGGTAAATATGTTATCAATGGTATTTTCATTATCAATTTCATCGTTAAAATTCAGTAATTTTTTTTTTTTTTAATACTTGCTTTAAATTAAAATATCAGTTATATCAGAAAGCTTTGGTTCAATCCCTATATCCATCATTTAAGGTTTTGAGAAGAAAAAAAAAAGAAGAAGAGAACCCCCCCCCCCTAAAAAAAATCAGTTAAATAAAACAGAAAAATAATTTGTTCATAAAATAACAATATTTTAGATAAATTAAGAACCAAGTGCTACTTACCAGCTGGGGCAAGAAGAGGGCATATATTTTTGGCTCTGATAATAAACATTCAACCAAGGTTCAATATGACACTGATTTAAAAAAAAACAAACTTATTAACTTACAATCCTAGCAGGGATTTATATTTAATATATCAATATTTTAAAATTGTTTGGTCAAAGGCCGCATTACATTTGCTTCTTTCAAGAGAAAATTTATAAAGGACTTTAGACCTTCTAAAGTTATAAAATGTCCTGCACATAACTCATAATTTGCTGTGTTTACATGGTTGAGAAGGTATGTCCCTCCCCCACTCCTCTCAGCTAAACAGGAGGGCTCATTCACCCTCATTGCACACTGTCTGCGTGCACCCTCACTTTCCCTTAGATTTATATTTGTTGTTCATGAAATTAACTTTGGGTGGTTAAAAGCAAATAAATGTATATACTTTCTTTTTCTTTGAATTCTTTTTTCCTTTGGATTCTTTTTACACACACACACACTAAAAAATTTATTCCATATATTTCAATATATTTTTTTTCACAGCTCTTAATATAGAGACAGTGGACATATGCTTGTTCAATTCTGCTAGATTATTGTTATTTTTAAAAGAAATTATATGATAATTTTTAGTGCAAGGGAACAGAATAAAAATCTAACTGTCCCAGCCAGGACTCGAACCTAGATCTCCAGCTATTCGGGCCGGTAGCACCTAGGTGCACCGGCCCGGATAGCAGGAGATCCAGGTTCTAGTCCTGGCTGGGACAGTTAGATTTTTTATTCTGTTCCCTTGCACTAAAAATTGTTAACATTTATGTGGGATTATATACCACAAAAAAATTATGAAATTATATGATGTTTTATTATTTTGTATTGCTTTTTCCAAAATTTTATGAAGTCCTCTAAACACAGGTACCTGTGAAGTGGAAGTGAAGGGGGTGACAGCGTTTTAGGGAAGGACATACTGAATATAACTTAGTCCTTCTGCAGTGGATGGCATTGTATATGAAGTGTTTTCTTTTACTGTAAATTAGCATACTTATAGCAGTTATATAAGGTTTGCCAAAGAGCAATCTGTCTTTTAAAGGTGCTACCTACAGCCTGAGCACCAACTTTGGGAAGAAGCACCCAATCATAGCAAACCAACCTTGAATACTATCCTGAAGAGAAAAAGCATTTGAGTAACAAAAACCTAACAATGATTCAACAATTTAAGATAAAAATCCATGAATGAGCCACCAAGTTCTGAACCCCCTTAAGAATCTCAATCTGAGTGAAAATGTACTTCATGAAGATTGGAAGGCTTCTTGGAAGCACTAAGTAACAGACCAAGCAATACTACCATATGCAAAGAAAGAAGACAGCACAAGATAGACCAAAATTAGTGGCTTTTTGTATCATGTCGGATTGATTCTTGTTTTCCGATTCAATTAAAAGTGATCCTGAAGGCATTTTACTTATTTCTTTAACATTGCCAAAATAATTTCTAATGAGCCTTTTTAAGAAATTGAGAAATATTTGTAAAGAAGTTCTGTTATCAAGCTTCTTGAGAACATGATATTTAGCCCAAAGAAGTTTGATTTCAGTTTAAGATGAGAGCTTAGGTACCCATTTTAGCCAACTGACTTCTGCTCCCTGTTACCCTGTTCATTTACCCTTATCCCATATCGTAAAACAAAAATTAGGTAAATTACTTAATAAGGCATTTAATGCCTATCTATCAACCCTCCCTTTTCCCTACCTAATAATCTTCTCATTAGCAGAAAAATCCCTCTGGACTGCAACTCCCAGAATTCTTAAACACCATGAACCTTGCACAACTTCCTAACACCAAGAAGATGATTCCAGGACCTATCAACAAAGACAAGGCCCAAATACCAAATGTTTGCATAGCACCTAAAGCAAACATTTACTCCTCAACCAAATCCCGATCATTTGTTCAATAATGCAAAGGTTGAAGGGTCACTCGACACACCATTACCAATATCCTTGCCAATTAAGGCAGTAACATCTTCTGAGGTCAAGTATATTATTAATCACACTGAAAATATTCTGAAATAATCCTGTTTCCCAAATTCTGTTAACCTCCACACAACACATTATCCTAGAGATCTCCACTAGAGACTTCCTTTATTATCCAAGGTATTTAAAAAAGTTCTTCTAAAGTAAATCTTCTTCTTAAGTGATGCCTATCATAAGTTCTTTAAATTTTTTTCAAATCATCAGTTTGACTTCCGTTCCCAGCATTCTACTGTCCAGCAGGTATTTTGCATCACAGATTTCATTCTCTCTTCTCTAGAGCAAATATAATTCTCTCCTAGAACATTCTTATTAGTAGAGTATTCAAGCATAATGGTTTATCATATAAACTCAAGCCCATATTCCCAAGCACCATATACCTCACCCTTAAATCTTACATCTCCAATGGCTTGTTGAGGGTCCGGGAAGGACCAGATTACTCCAAACACTTTCCTGTGAAAACGAACAATTCACAGGGCAGTGTGCTTGAACCTATTCTTTTTATCCCTTACACTGCCGACATTCCTACCCATCTAATACCCTCGACAAATGGTGCGGAACTCTGGGGTGCCAATATCTAACAAATACAATTCTTTCAATCCAAAAAAATAATTGGTCCATATTATGTCTCCAACTCTACCTTCTATCAAGATGCTCCACAGTAAACTCCAATTTCATCCTAATCCATATGGCCTATACCTATTGTCAGACTGCAATCCTTACAATCCACCCTGACAACTAAAACAAAGCTGGCCTCGCAACCTCCCTGGCCTTAATGCCTAAATTTACTGGGAGTGGGGTCAATGAGCCCTACTCCATACAAAGTGATTTTCATATGTTGTTACTAATACTATATTATCTTTTTTTTTTCCTTGGAGTCGCGGCACTGGCCTCTCTTCCATGCTAATGAAATTCGCAGCCAATAGGGAGCAAATTAAAAAATGTAGTTTATTTAATAGTAAGAAATAAATAAATAAAAAACAACATGATGACATTATGTTACAGGAGTGACTAATCTCTTGTGTATATATTTAATTGTGAAGTGTGAAAATAAGGCTAATTCAAAGCAAGAATAATTAGGAGATAAAGGGAACTGGTGATTAAAAATTATCTTCTTAAAAGAGTTCCAGTTCATCTTTGTTATCTCGACAAATGTACAATTAAGAGTATGTTGTATCGTATAAATTATTTTAAAAAATATATGTCAAATGAAAAAAAGAAAAAAAAAAAGAAAGTTATATTGGATTGTGGACTTTTATAAATATATATGAATATATATTTAGATAATAAACTGTATCTGTAAAACTTGTACTACTCTACTTGTGGATAAACGGGCCCAAAATGAGGACTGCGAAAAGTCTCCCCCTCAGAAAAGAATAATCTGACAAACGAATTTTTTGATTTTATTAACCATTTAATTGTACTTAATTAGTGTGAACTGGAATTGTAAACAGTTATATTGAGGGGACTGTCGGGGGGTTTGTATTATAGTGATTTATTTTTACTGTTAAATAAATGAACTAAAGAGAAAAATAAATTCAAAAATTTATCGTAAATATCAACTCACCTCATCTGTGTAATATTAGTTATTGTTTTTATTATTGATGCTATCGCTAATTATATATTATAACCCTTGTTTAATATGTACATTTGCACATATATTTAATTATATTGTTAAAAATGTGAGAATGAAAAGCACGTATTTTTGTCTTTTAAGTGGATTTTGTAAGTATGGCTTTTATGTTTTATAAAAACAAAAAAAAATTAATTTAAACCTCTCAGGGTCGGGAAAAAAGCAATCTTCCACTACTTTTAGTTATTTGTTGGCTTTTAGTTCAGGATTTTTTCTTCTTTAAATTCTAAGTATAGAATATTTATATGAAAATTAGAAAGATAAAATTCTGACCACCTTACTATTCCTTGGAATAGTTTCTCAACAAGGCTTTAATTTAGAGTTTAAGATTTTAACNTAAATTCTGTGCAATTAAGAATTTAAAAACAATATGATAAAAATAATGAAATTATTTATATGAAAATATAAATTTAAATTTAATTTGAAAATAAACATAAATCATACATTGTATCTTACTGATTCTGATAAATCTATTACTCTTACTTCAATCCAGTACTCTTCCAATACTAGGAGATTTGACTGAAAAATTTGTCCTTCATCGAACAATATATAAAGTGTCTATAACTAGCCATATGGAAGTCTTCTTTGAGAGTTCAATATTACCTTAAACAGTCTAGCTATTGGGCAATAGAAATTTTGATATCGGAGAATCAATCTTTAGTTAAAATGTCCACAGTCTATACTTAATATAGGACTTCATTGTTTGATTAAAAAAAAAAAAGAAAAAGAAAAGGATTTTAATACAAATAAAAAACAGTAAACTTAACAATGAACTTTATCACATCCAATTAAGTCATATAAATTTACATCAACAACATTTCATATAAATTTACATGATATATTTCACAATTAGTAACACATCCTTTATCTAGTATTGATACTTTTAAATTATTAATGAGGTTTAATTTCAGGTAAAAAAAATTAAGTTAAGACCAACCAATGTACATTATTTGTTTTTGAGTTATTAATTACAATTAGCCAAAATGGGACCATCTATGGTGTCAAGTAATGAAGAAAAATATCAGTATAAAGTTACATTGCTTAAAAATTTTGACTGGAAGAATCCAGATTATAAGAGGTATGTGTTACCTCTTAACACATTATCTGCGTGATGATAGTAATAAGCAGTAATAAAGCGCTCATGCAGTATAAGATCAATATTTAAGTTAGAGTATCAGTTAAATGTTTCAATTTATGCTCAAAGAAATGGAATGGAAGTTGTCTTGTAGTCGTTTCTGACTGGAAGATATGAAGAAATATACATTCTCTACATATTGAATGTTTTAGGAGATATTACAAGAGGGAATAAATATTAAATATTATTAAAAATTCACCCTAATAAACAGGCAATTACAAAACGTTGTGGACAACTTAACCATTGTTTTGTAGAAAAAACAATTAAAGAGATACAGGATATTCAGAACAATAGGTTACCGGAGCATATGAAGGACCATTTGACCCTCTAGTGGATATGACTGGGAAAGGTGATGCTGAAATAGCAATCAACCTCCAGAATGGCAGCAAGGAGTTGCAGAGCAAGTGCATGTTAGAATGTTAAGAAGCAGTGGTAGGATCAGGCAGACATGCATGAAGGATAGACCCATGAGCTGGTGTTGTGGAGAGATAACATGATATTAACTCCTTCTTATTAGCAAAGGAGTATTGTTGTCACAGGTATATAATATTGGGTCAATTACGATTGTAAAAGGTTAATGTTATTAATAATTAGGACTCACTAGTTGGTACTATTTTATATTCAGGAACGAAAAAGCCTTTGAGATTATTTTTAGACAATAATAATTTTGTAAAATATAAATTATGAAAAGCAGAATGAAAAAGTAAAGGAAAATAAATATTTTGATAAGGTAGAAGTAAAGCCAATGTAAAGCTCTTATAGAACAAACTTAAATAAGTATAGTCAAGTAAAATGTCACAATCTTTCTCAGAATAGTGTATTTATTTAAATTTATTTATAGCAGTGAAAGCTTGAATCGATAGAATAAGCTCTGGAACTGAATAACAGTAATTTAAAATCCGCTATTATAACTATTATGATATAAATGGTACATTTCGGTGTATAACATTTGGACTTTTCTGCTATTTGATCTATCTAAAATAAGTCGTAAACAATTATTGGAGCATGGACATCCATGTTGTTTTATAAACATTTATATGGACATTATCTGTCTGAAATTCCTTGAATGTTAAAATATACTAAGAATAAACACTACAGTATTTCAGCAACAAATATTTACTAACATGCTGCAAGTGCAGCTTCTACAATCAATTATATGTAATAAATTATGTAAATAAATAGTAAAACAATTAGTGTGCATTTTCCTTTCTGAAGAAATTTTTTTTTTCTTGGGGGGAGGGGGGAATTCCAAGTCTGAAAGAATGCAGGAGTGAGGGAATGTGATGCTTTCGGGGTTTGGTTTTGTGGTTATTGTGAGTAATTCTTCACATTTGAATATTTTTGTTTTTTATTTCTTGATAAATTCAGCCTGCTTATAAGTGTCCTTGTCAGAGCAGTGAATTTTATGTATTTCTTTTTCTTGAATGTAATAAAGTTGTTTTCTACTCCAAGTGGGGTGAGCATCTCCTCTATTAATAGATTTGGATTCATTCATACAAATATTACCTTTATGCGCAGAAAGTACACACTTTCAATAAATGTTTATATTAAAGACCTCATTATTAGCAAAATTTATACACTGAAAACAATAATAACATAGTATTAGTGCAGATTCATGCAGTCTAACTTGGTTCTTAAAAAAATCCTGACTTATATACTCAGGCTATTCACATTTCTTGTATAACAAAATTAATGAGTAGTCTTCTCACTCCTTTAACATTTTTATTAATAAGCTTAACTTTTATGACACCTTGGCTAATGAGTTCATTCTTAATTCATCCTCACTACAAATAGATAATTCAACAACTAATGTGCTTTAAATTTAACTAAAATATTTTCATAAGTTTTGATTACTAAACTTCTTGAGTTCATTTACCTCCAGTGACAGAAACATTTCTCAAATATTTAACTTTTACAGAAAGAACATTACTTTTTTTAAACCTATAGACTTTAATAGGATAAAAGCTATGTTATCAATGTTCACGTAGGCTTCGACGGTCGTCAGAAGTATTTACTTCTTCATTCTCTGAACAACATCCTCCCCGTACAGGTTGGTTAGATGTTCACGTAGGCTTCGACGGTCGTCAGAAGTATTTTCTTCATTCTCTGAACAACATCCTCCCCGTACAGGTTGGTTAGATGTTCACGTAGGCTTCGACGGTCGTCAGAAGTATTTACCATTTCATCTTCCGGGTTGGACCGAGTCAAATTGTTCTTATTTGCCGAGCTTTCGCACATCATGTGATGGCTTCTTCAGG
>KZ807006.1:564398-616072 GCA_000696205.2 Oncopeltus fasciatus
CCCCCCCCACATGCTATTGTAATTTACCACAAATCGAACAACATTGTTATCAAATCAAAATGTATCAAATAATATATATCACTTTACAGAAAGTAATAAATGAAATAAATAAATAATATTGGTATACTGGACGCGTCAAACAAAAGTTATTGGTATCTTATAGCAATTGTCTACTAATGATATAAAATAAAATAGAAAAGTAAATAAATGTATACACTATGTAAGTTCAGATTCTAAGGATGAATGGCAGTAATTACTTGTCACAAACACACTGACAGAAAATTCTATGTAGGAGGTGAACCTGAAATGTTGCATTCCTCTAGCCTGCATCAGAGCTTGTCTCGCAAATGACATTGTCGTATTGGTCAGTATTACCTCTCTCGGAGGACAAGCAGACTAGCCCATTAAAGTTGAGGGGGGTTTGAGCCCCCCCCCCCCCCCCCTGCATACAAGTTTTTAGTTCAAGTCCCGGTCCTCGCTTCGGCCAATTTAAAGTTCGCAACTAACAGACAACTCGGACAGCCCACGGGCACAGGGAAATAAGCTGCTTCCATCTGATACGCTCTGTCTAACCACAATGCATTTATAGAGTTTTGAAGGGCTTATAAAATTTAGGAGGCACTGGTGGATAGGTAATTCGCATTTGATTTTGTGTTGAAAGCTTTGTTTTATTTATATTTTTTTTTATATAGTAAGAAATCATAGTATCTTGAGTTTAAAGTTAAAATAATAAAAATTCAGATAAATTATTAGAAAAATTATGTCAAGGACGTTTGAATTATTATTATTATTTTAATTACGATACCAAAAAAATTACTTCTAAATGTTAGGTTAAATGATTACTCATTTTGCATCTGAGCACAGATTCTCAATAATATATTGATTTTATAAGCTATTATAGAAATATTCTTACCTCATAAAAGGAATAAATATTCATGATTTTAGTATTTTAAAGTAAAATATCAGAACAAATATAACTTCCATAACTCGCCACTGTTGACCTCTGATAATTAGTAATATGGAATATTTAAATTATTAAAAGGGTTAGGATCATATAACCTGAATGTAGCCTTGTTCTCACAAGAGTTTTAGAACATTTGTCGATAATTATTTTTGATCATACCAATATCATACATTAAAACGATGGTCTTTGAAGTGTGAAATTTTGGCATTAGTGGCATACATTTGTGATCATTTTTTAATAGTTAAATTTAGCATATAATATTTAAAATAGAAATAGAAATGTTATATGCTAATTAACATTTAAGAAAGAAAAATAAAAAATGAATTTTTAATGGGTAATGAGTAACAGGCCAACAGGAGAGCGAATTCTCTTGGAATGTCAAGAAGAATAAAAATAGCTCTTTAAATGAAGAATCTTCACATTCAGCGCTATGAAACTGAATACACTCTATTCAGCAGTAAAAGAAAGATTTTTGTCGCAACAAAATTAATCTGTCAAGGATTTTGACAGATTTTTTGGAAAAATAAGATATTTTAATGAAATAAACTTGAAATCATTAAGTCTCACTATTATTGAAGAAAATTAACGTATATTAACAGAAAAGCTGTTTTTATTCCACAATCGTTTATTCTCTTACAGATTTCATAATTTGTTTCAGAGTGTTTAACATGAATATTATTCAATATGAAAATTACAGGAAATTGAATATATTTAAAGAAGCTATTTGAATTATAAAATGATAAATTTGACGTAAAATGGATGGATATAAGGCGAAAACTAATGCAAATTTCAAAATATTTTTCATAGGAGATAAATCCCGAATTCAATTAGCGTAATCGCCTCAAAATTACTGCTGTTTTAAAATTTTAATATTTAATTTAAACCCATCACAATTATTTGATCAAGTTATATGAAATTTGATTAGGAGAAGCGAAACCTGCATTTAAAATATTATTAAAATCAGTCAAGTAGTTATTGGTATTCAATTTTGATTTATTTGCTTAATAGAAAATAAAAAATTTCAGGATGTAATGCAAAGGAAGCCAGAAAAAAATTTCTAGTTTCCTTTGCATTTCTTGTAGAAAATTTAACATGGGATTACATACCACAATTGATATAATTATTAATAATACGTTTCAGGGTGTTTAGGAGAAAAAACCGCTGCAAATTAAATTACAATAACACATTTTCTTACATATTCAACAATAAATTTCAATAAGAATCAAATAATTTATTAGATGATTCAATAAATTAAAATGTAATAACGGATTAAATCACTAAATACACATTAATAGATATCTAAAAAAAAAAAAAAAACTTGTGGAACTGTTTGTAGTGTTTCCTAATCTATTTGGATTACATGTTATTTCACAGATCAAGCATAAAGTTTTGAGGGGGATGGGTATCATTTTGTTTTTTCAGGACTGGAATAGATTATTTTCTACGAAAACAAAATAATTATGTCTGTCCTTTTACTCAAATTTCCACAAAAGTCGAACGGATTTGGATTTTCCAAATGGAAAAAATTCAACTCATTTTCATTGTTCTAGTTAGTTATTGATTTACAATTTTTATTTATTTCCTTAATAGAAAATGTATTTTATGTAATTTGGACTTAGGCCCTTTCTGTTTTAACGTTTAGACCAGTTACAAATGAGCACAATACATCAACCCTAAAATTATGTGTTAAATTCAGGATTAAAATTACTCTAAGAGCCACCTATTGACCTGTAGTTCCAGGAGTTTGACAAACTCATCGAGCTATACATTCCTTCTTCTCTTATATATTTCCGTATCCTTAACTGTTTGTGTTATATGCGATGGCTTGTTTTGGGAAGGGCAGGAGTCAAGGACAATGCTATTCCCATTACTTGTTACGGGTTTATTATATATTAAAGCAAATTCGAAGAAATATAGCTAAAATGAGGTTTTTTTCATAACAGGTTCTTCAATTCAACCAACTAGATACCAAAAATGATAATATATATAATAAAATTATAATATAATATATAATATAATATAATTTAATTATTAACTTATATGAGATACACTTACTGAATGTTATTGTACAGAGACTACGTTTCTTTTCCCATAAGTTACTATAAGTTTTTGTGAAAACAATTCAAGTTTCCTAAGTATTATTATTTTGTATAGTAGAAAATCAATTATTAGTTTTACACCTTTTTTTGAATGAATTTGAATGAATGAATAATTTTCATTTTTTAAATAATGATATTAGTTGTAGTATGTAATCCCACGTTAAATTTTCTACAAGAAATGCAAAGGAAGCCAGAAAGGAGACCCGGGTTCGAGTCCCGGCTGAGGTAGTAAGGTTTTTTTTCTGGATACCTTTGCACATCTTCTCTGAATAATTTTCAGTATTAACGGAATATGTTGTAGTTTTGTGTTACCATAATGAAAATTGTATGTAGTTACTCTATATTTTTTAATCAATTTTATGTGGTATCAATCCCTATTTTGAAGAAATACAAGATTGAATGAAAATTATTACAATGTTAAATTATTAAAGATTCAATGAATGTTTCGAAGTGAAGATCTTCGAAATTTATTAATATTTTAAATGTAAAAAAAAGGCAAACTTTTCTTTCCTTATTATCTTCTGAACTATACCTGTCATTAAAAACTTTCCATCATTTATTTCTTTAGAGAGATAACACATAACACATTTTCATATGACTTCAACGATGACCACTTTAAGGCTCTTAAGTATACCGGTATGATTTGTCGAATTAGGAATTTCACCAAACAGACTCCATTTCCATCAGCGAGGACAATACACGTGGAAAGGGTGAAATTACCGAAGCGCCACAGTGTGGGAGAATGACTAGTGTCTGTCAGTACAAAGGGGCGCAAGGTGCTCGGCGGTGAATGGCAGGACAACCCCCCAGCTCCAAGAGAACTGTTCAATGAGCTGGCTAGCACAAAGGACAGCTGATGGGGACGAGCCTCACAAAGAGGAACTGATTCACCGCANAATTTTTATGCATTACTGTTATTTGTGTGTATTGTCTTTTTAGCCCTGATGATGGCTTACTAGCTAAGCCGAAACGTTGGCATAAATAAAAATATTACTCCAAATTTTGGTGTATATTTTTTTCTTCCTGGCCTAAACCCCGACCATTCCCACATGATATTCGAGACGGCCAACTAACCATCAACCACATTAAGTATGGCATTTTACTTTCAAATGCATGTAAGGATATGAGAGAGAGAGAGAGAGAGAGAGAGAGAGAGAGAGAGATGTAGAAAGAGCCTCCCTCTTTCTACATCTCTCTCTCTCTCATATCCTTACATGGGGAGACATGTAGAGGGAGAGGGAGTGGAAGAGAAAGAGGGAGGAACTAGATGCTGATCGTGGACTTCAAGACAGTCTATAGCAGCAAAAACAAGGTTGGAAAATTAAATCTCTGGAGCAGTTGAACATTCTTAAGAAATGTACGAGTATAAGGCTGATCAAGACGACCATAGCACTACTCGAGTGTGGTAATGCAGAGTGATCGGTCCAAAATTTTCTTTTCTAAAAGAGTTGTCTGGGAGTATAACTACTGCCATCAATGTAAACGCAGTCAGAGACCCCGAGTATCAATTTACGTAATATCATCAACATGCCAGTGAAATTTCTGTCATACACAGATAATATTGATATTGAATGCTCGCAACTAACTGCTAGAGAGCCTTGTAATCTATTTCGAAGTATGAACGCAGTGGCAGAAATGCTTTCCACCTGTGATGGACAGGCCCTTCATAACAAATTAAAGGAGGGCTTATTCAAATTTATAGAAATTCTGAAGCACAAGGGATAAAAAACTTTTCGAAGATAACATGAGAACAAAGAACTATATTTTTTTCTATAACAAGATATGGAAGATATTAAAGCAAACCCTCCGTCTCCCGAACCCCCGGACCCGGGTGGCTTTCACAAGGGTAAAGGTGGGAGAATAAAAAAAAAAAAAACCTAAATATTAAAACTGTGAAGGGTCTCTGGATAACAAAATTTATATTTATGGGATTAGAGCCAAATAAAGACAACTTAACCTTCAAAAACTTTAGCCCATTCAAAGTAAATCGTTTGATTAAAAGTTTTATCCCGTTATGTAAAATAAGATTCCTGAAATCTGGGAGTTTAAACTTGGAAATTAAAACAGATAAAGATTTTTATAATTTCAACAATATCACAAGTTACGAAAACATTCCCATCAAATTTTTTTTACATAAAGGTCTCAATTACTGTAGAGGCTTCATAACCAGTGATGAGTTTACCTTTTTTAGTGAAGAAAATAAGTAGAAGAGCTTCAAAAATATAATGTTATTAAAGCAAAAAGAATACACAAGTTTGTGAAAATACTAAAATTCCAACGAATTCGTTCATATTAACTTTGGAATGTTCTGAATTGCCCGAAAGAATCACTTTAGACTTCTTAAATATCAAAGTCAAACCTTAATATAAAGCCTCGGTAGTGTTTCAAATTCTACAATTTCCGACACTGTATCTCAAATAGTAAAAGTAGTGTACAAGTGTGCGGCAAGTGCGGTCAGGAGAGGCACAAAGGTAGCTGTGACAGCCACTGTAAGCACAATGCTTGGTGGCCCTCATTCCGCCTGGCACTCTTATTGTCCTCCTTTTCAGGAAGAAGAACAAATAGAGGAGTAGCAATAAGATCACTTATGTAGAAGAGGAAGGATTATTGTCTCCATCAGTGGAAACTCATGATTACCCACAACCTCCCACTACTTATTCACAAGCAACCTCAGTTCTCCCCACCACTAAAGCTAGTTTGGAACAATTTACCTCACTTACAGAGCTAGTGAAAGATCTAAAAAATCAAGTCTCAGCATTAGAGTACAAAATTAATTATACAGAAAACTTAAATATTACTAATAATGATATCTCAGCTTGCCACACTCCTTATAATAGTATAAATCAAAGTAAACTTTCTAAAATAAATAAAATTTTTCAAAATCCAAAAATTAAAAAAAATCTCCCTAAATAAAGCCTCTCAGGAAGATAACACTACACTAGACTCTGTTGTCTTACATTTTTCTCTAACATGACCTCCATCTTATGACAATTTATGTTTTTGTTTTTCTTATTTGTTATTTAGCTAAATAAGTTTTCATTTACGTATACATTTACTTATATAAATTTACTTCCAACAATGAACTATATATCTAAACATAATATAGAGTTTTACTTACATGTATATACCTATGTACGATTTTACATTCACATTTCTATATACTCAAACGCGAGTACGTGTATGTATATGTACGTATATGTTCTTTTATTCAAATGTATCGCATCAATATCTCTCTCACTACATTAATAAGACTCAATACATATGCTTGTTTCTGTTTGTGTGTGTATTTGTAAGCGCACGCACGCTTGTGTGTGTACCTGTGTATGGACTTTGTGACATGTTTATGCAAATACAAATTAATATTCCTTTCTAACATGTTATCTTATCATGAAAATAGCACAATGGTACATTAATGGAATTATTTATAGGAAAGAGGATTTGCAATTACTCACATACGACACTGATTGCGATTTATTTTGTTTGCAGGAAACCAGGCTTAAAGAAAATATAGATTTTTCTTTAAATAAATTTTCTGTCGTTAGGAAAGATTACTCAGGGAAGAAAATTGCAAGCGGAGGGAGTTGAATGGGAGGTTTGTGAATAAAGAATTTCCTACCCTTTTCAACAATTTCTTTGAACACTGACCTTCAGGCAGTAGCAGTTACTGTCTATAAACTGAACAAATTCACTATCTGCTCTCTTTATTTACCTCCCAATCAATCCTTTGGTGTGAAACAATTAGAGGATTTAATACAACAACTACTCGAACCTATGCTTCTCCTGGGTGACTTTAACAGTCATAACATTCTTTGGAACTCATCCAGCACCGACTTGAGAGGAAGACTCCTTGAATCTTTCGTCGACAAGTCACAGCTGTACATACTAAATGACGGTTCCCCGACACTTTTATTTTCGACTACGAGTAAGCAATCATACATTGACTTATCAATAGTAAGCCCTTTTGTCCTTTTAAATATAAATTGGCAAACCAGTCAAGACCTCTACAGTTCCGATCACTACCTATACTCATCAGCTTTACAGATAGACAGCTTCCCCCTCCTCGACCACCTAGGCCGATTGGTCCCTTTATCAGGATTTAGCCCAACGAACCCAAATAGATCTTTCAGATAGTAATATTGACAATATATAGTCTAAAATCACAAATGCTCTGTTAACTGCAGCGACCACTATGTCACAAAATAAAACCCAGTCCCTTGGTGGAATGATGGATGCGCAAAAGTTGTCAAAATGCGAAAAAGAGCATTAAGAAAATTTAAACGACATCCTTGTGATGAACACCTCGGGCAATATACTCACGCACGTTCCTTCGCCCGTAGGACCATTCTTAGCGCAAAAAAGGAAACGTGGAAGACCTTTGTATCTACTCTAAATTCCCACAATCCTGCTACTGAAATCTGGGATGTCATTAGGAAAATCTCAGGCCGATATAAACATTCTGCAATAACCAATTTCAAATTCAATAATAACTGACACCGAAGAAATAGCTAATAAACTTGGAGAACATCACGCATCAATCTCCGCAAGTAGCAATTATTCGCCGGAATTCCTGGATTTAAAAGAGGAAGAGGAATCAGTTCCTCTTGAAATAACTCATGATCCCTTGAATCCTATGAGTTTCGAATTAAATTTAAACGAATTTTCGGAAACACTCAAGTCGCGAAAAGACTCACATATAAATAAATTAGTCATATTTAAATTTTTAAATAAAATCTTTACATCAGAAGTATCCCCGTAAATGTGGACGAAATCTATTGGCATACCAATCGCAAAAAAAGAAAAACCTGTAAACGAAATATCTGGTTACAGGATAATCTCTTTTACCTGTTCACTATGTAAGCTACTTGATAAAATGATAATAAAACGGGTGAAATGGTATAAAGAAAAAAAACAATCTATACCACCCATGGCAGAATGGATTCAGAGCAGGTCGAGGCACACGTGACAACCTTATTTGACTTGAATCAGAAAGCCTTGAAGCCTTTAACGAGAAAAAGAAAGTAGTCGCAGTATTCATAGAACGCATTTGATTGGAGAAGATTACATGGAGAAGACTCATACTTTAAAGGTATGCATTACTGGGAATTCAGAGAAATATCCTTCAGTTTTTTAAAAACATTTCTCACCCACAGGTCCTTTAACATCATAATTGGTAACAGCCTGTCTAGAGAATTTATTCAAGAGAACGGAGTTCCCCAAGGATCGGAGGTCAGTCCCGATAACAGATGGTGAGATGTACTCAGAAGTCACCTTGAATGATGTAAAAGCGCTAGTTAAAAAATGAGTACTTAGTAAGTGGGAAAATACAGGGTGGTCAACCAGAGACAACAAGTTACGCGAGATAAAATCTACTCCGAGGATATGGTCCAGTTCCATGTCAAATGACCGTAAGAGAGAAGTGGTATTAGCCAGACTAAGAATAGGACACACAAGACTTACTCATGGCTATATAATGGCAAAGGATAACTCACCCGTTTGTGAGGTCTGTGGACAACTTCTTACCATCAAACATATATTTACAGAGTGCCTGAAATATAAAGAAACAAGGAAAAAATATAACTTAAATGGGACTCTAGACGAAATTCTATTGGATGACGATAAAGTCATCGATTCTGTAATGAACTTTCTGAAAGAGGGCTGGCTATTAAATCTTATCTAGATGTATTTTAAGTATGCTTCTTTTCCATTTTCTCTCAATTTTTCTTTCTTATAAATTTCATAGTTTCCGTGTACAAAGAAATTAATATGTACATCCACATAATAACTATTCGCATTAACAAAACTTTACCATGATCTACTGCTAAGAAATTCTTCTTGAAAATATCTTCCCGCTTCTAAAAATATCTCCCTGGCGTTAATGACCAAAGCTTGAAACGCCATTAAAAAAAAAAATAACCTTCCCCAGATTCATCAAAAAATGCTACAGCAAGTAGGTCAATAAAACACAATTAGTGTTTGTAGTTAAACTTATTTTTAACTTTATTAGAACATTCACGTTAGATGATTCATGATAGAGTTTTAGCGAAATTTTTTAATTAAAGGAATGCATTGAAAATTACAGGAATCAAGTTACTTGCTTAGTTTTTAAGCAAATGGTACAGAATATTCATGTCTAATTAAATACATTATCTGAAAATTGAGTTACTTATAACCGATTATTTGCCATTCATTTTTTATTAAAATAAATTAAACAATAAAGCAATAAATTAAAGCTTGAATTTTATTTAAGTATTTTTTCTTTTTTTTTTGTAAAAGGTAAGTGATAAGAGCTAAAATCACATGCAATAAAATATAATAGCATGATTTAATTAAGCTCCACCTAAAATATGTATTCTTGCAATCCTGACGTATCGGATTCAAATCCCGCCCATGGCAAGCTTTTATGGCAACCTGTAGATAGCCCCTTCTTCTACGTTCCTAAGCGGTTGAAGCTAACATTTGAAAAAAAAAAAAAAATGTATCAAGTTAGTTAAAAATTTTGGAGGTAAGTGTCTCAAATTTGTTGTGTACCCAGAAACGTTAATAAAAGATTAAGCACATGTATCCTTCATTTAACTTAACATGAAAAAAATTCTGAATTTTTTATTAAATTTACAGGTGAGGTGAAATAGTAATAACTATTTAAAAACTATTTTTAATTGATAACGGATAGGTATAAAATTAACCAGGTATGTTAAATCGTAGTTCTTTCGGTAGCTCTCTTTGGACGGGTCTCTAAATGGTAGATAAAACCTATATTTATTTGTTAGAACACCAGGAGCTAAAACCATCTTTATTTTCTGAAATATTAATAAATTAAAGTAATAATTGCATCCACCCAAAGGATTCTTGGTGAACTCCCAGGGATCACATAGCCCTAATTGGGTACCATACTTCGTTGAGGGTGAAACAATCAGACGGCTAAAACGATGTGCTGGTCACACGGCTTCTCTAGTGTGCCGTGTGTCGAAAATTAATACATCCCTTATAGGTTTTTCTCCCTGTGCGAGACGAATTTTTTAATTTTTTTTTATTGAGCAGGAAAATAGGGGAGCAATTTATAAAGTGATTCTGGACTATCAATAACAAATGCAGTGATACATTTAATACAATTTTTATTTAGTGTATCAAATTGTAGTTTAATATAATTATAAAATTTTAAGTTTAACTTGTACACCATGTAAGACAATTTAAGTTAACATAATATTATATAATTAATGTTCCACATCCTTTTTATGGTCATTGCATCATTAGAATGCACCTTGTTCCACAGATTCTTCAATTTTCGTAAATCTTCATAAGATTCTGACTGGTTACAAGCTAAATCCACTTCATAAATTGGTTAAAATACCTACCAGTATGAATATATCAAAGACAAAATAGAAAAAAATACGAAAAGTAACTATTAAATTCCACTTACCTCTGGGAATGTTTATCACTCTCACTTTTATAAATGATACATAATCTCTTATATTTTACTATTATTAGGTTAATAAATAAACCAATAATTGAAAAACAATATTCTTTAAAAAAATGAGACTTTAATGACATCGGACGTCTGATACGATATCGTTCACATATAAACTTCAAAACTAAGAAATATTTAATTTTTGTAACTTAATAACTTCTTAAATTAATTTTATTTTATTTTAGTCATTTTAATTATTTTAATTGTGCAAAGCTTCAAAATATTGAATCTTTAGTAATTGAAAATAAGAACTCACATGGTGTTGCAACAAATCACTAAATTCTAGTGTTGCTTCTATGATTTCTCTTAGTTGATAAGGCTTCTTTTTTTTTTTTTTATGACTGTTATTAAAAAAAAAAATATATATTAGTTAATGAATAAAAAAATTATAAAATAAAAACCAGGAGAAGAAATAGGAATTATACAAATTAAACATGTAATAACTTTATTTTACAAATATATACATATTTACAACTTAAAATTAAATAACCTGAGTAAAACACATATGGGTATTACAATATCTTTCAGAGAGGGGATACTTACATTTTAACACCGAATTTGTCTAAAACATTTCACCCTAATGGTCTCAGATCTAAGAGGGGCAGTAGTGATGTAATAGTTCTTAATCTAATATGTCATTACATTTACATGTCATCATAAACATATTGTTTCTTTAGTGTTTGCATTGTATCAGTATGTGCATTAACCTATTTTATTTCTTTGATCAAAGTATAATACAATGTCTAGAAATTTACATAGAATAATTTAGTGCTCTTCAGAAATAATGATTTGAAAATAACAAATTTAATTTTAAAGAAAATGTTTTAAGCAGTTGTGGAACATGAAGTTTGTGAAAAGTCTGCTTTTATTTACAGAATTAAATATTTCTGTAGTTTTTTATAAATCATTTTTCTTTTTGATTTGTTAAACTTCATTAAAATACAATTTTCATGTTATTAAAAATTTCGATGTAAAAATATTATACCTAAACCTTAAAGATTTATTATTAATAAGAGTTGCATATTTCCAAAATGTGATATAAACAAAGGGATACCGAAATTTGACTTATTTGATTTCTAAAATTTTTAGATTATTTTTTCTGGTCCACCAAGTATTTAATTAAAGTATTTAAATCTAATATGTATCTACTTACTTAAGCAGATGATAAAATTAGTCTCTACAGATTATTAAAATTCCCTTTCATTAGTTCCAAACATTAACCATAATGGTTATGGAGAGAGGGGAGTGGGACGATTGATGTTGAAGGATTTGTAGTTTCAAAAAGAAAAGGCGGTGTAAAGGAGTGGTCAAAGGATGAGGTATTTCTATAGGAGGGTAGAGGTCCTAGAGTCGTGATTTGGTACTTGGGGAATGGGAGAGAAAGAGAAAAAAGAAGGAACCAAGAAATTGCTTATGGAAGGAAGGGAAGAGCCACTTTATAGCAGCATGAGGGGTGTGAGAATTACAGGAATCTCATATAACATCTGTTCACATTCCATTAACGGCAATTACAAAGCTCCCCAAGGAGCCCCTACCCCGTAGGTAGGTAAGCAAATTGAGGGTTGAAAGAGGGTGCAGGTGTAGGTTTGAGATTGGAGATTAAATGTCGGGTGATTTCAAATACATCGGATTTTCAGAATAAGATGTGTTCAAAGGTAAGTTTTTGGCAGTCGGAACAAAAAGGTAGGAAGTAGGAAGATTAATATTGTATTAACTTCGTTCAACGAATATAATAGTAATAAACCGATAAAATTCACGAATACGAAACTAACGAAATAACCATAAAACACTATTCTTCAACAATACATAAAATTTTGTAAATATCCTATGCATTCCTGAATGAATAATTCTATATGTCACAAGGTGCTTGGAGTAGGAAAGAGGTGGGAATCAACTAAATAGGAGCGGTCAATTGAGTTTTAAAGAATTATTTTGTCATGTTGATTTTATACCACTTGAATTTATTTGTATTTTATTTAATATCTCAATTGATACCAGAAACATTTTTAAAAATATTCCTGAATCGTTCTGCTAATTAAAAATTATTATTTTTTAAATTAATATGGACGCCATGTGTCGTGTTAATTGTGAATTTAATTTTTTTATGAGACATAAAACAGTTTCTTTTGTATGACATATTAAATGAACTTTTAGTGGACTGACTACACAAAGATTAAACATGAACATTTATGTTATAAAGGTGTCTCTTTAAAATGCTTGTACTCCAACAGTTTTGGTAGAAAAAAGGTTCACATTTGACAGATC
Source organism: Oncopeltus fasciatus (assembly GCA_000696205.2). Lineage (NCBI taxonomy): Eukaryota > Metazoa > Arthropoda > Insecta > Hemiptera > Lygaeidae > Oncopeltus > Oncopeltus fasciatus. Next base: position 577,192 of record KZ807006.1, read on the forward strand.
AGGAACCTTCACTTTATGAGAAGAAATAAAATATTTTTATTTATTAAGAACAATATTTATTAAAACAGTACATATTTAGAAAACTGAGGCCATATATTATAACCATTAGAAGTACATTTCTTTTGTGAACCCTGTTTAGACCAACACATACACAATTGGTTTTACAACAGCTTGCTCAAGAACTTCATGCAAAATACCTCAGCTCTTTATTAACTCTCCCACTGACCTCAGATTAGAACATCTCAGATTAAATGACCATTTGCCCCTATTCTGATCCATTACGTATTATTTACCTTAGTTTTTAGTAGTAGGTACTTGATAGTGCTGACAAGCAAGAGTAGTGAACTGGTTCTCCCTACTTAAAGATTTGGATACAAGAAATGCAAAGGGAGCAAAAAAAAAAAAAAAAAAAAAATCTCTTGCTTTCTGGGCAAGTATGCTGACCACTGCAGCATACTTAACCGAAAAGCAGGAGTCCCAGGTTCGAGTCCCGGCTGAGGTAGTAAAATATTTTTTCTGGCTCTCTTCTCATTTATTTTTACAGAATTTAACGTGGGATTACATACCACGACTAAAATCATTATTAATTAAAGATTTGGATGTTGCACAGATTTGATACGAGTGTATCCTCTGGAAATGACTGGAGATCAGTGGAAGGGTGCATTTACTTATCTTCTCCTTGAACTAAAGCTATGTTAGGTTCGGGGATATTCCAGCTCTAGACAAAACCCAGCCTGAGAAGACTGTGCCTCATAAATAACAAACCAAAGTCGAATATAATGAAACGCCAGAGGAGCAAGGAGTGAGCAGGTCATTATTGCTTCTTATTCATTCGAGAGGTAATGACTTCAAATATCATTAATTACTCGTCGAAAGAGATAAGAAACTTTCAGAGGAAATTAAAAAATGCATTACGTCTTTATGATGGGTAATCGACTTTAGATTACTACCCTTTTAAGAAGTGTAAATTTGTATAAAAGTCTAGCCCTCACGTGGCCTTATTTTTTTATTAACGAACTTACTTTTCTAAACCTAGCTTATGAGGCTTGAACGTGGTCTGCACAGAAATTTCTGGCCTTCGAAAAAATTCCGGAAACTTTCTAGAACTGTATATGTCCCAGGGATGTTGAGATGCACACCTAGTGTACACATGTGCGCATTCTTCTCTATATCATATCTTGCCGATTTGGAATCAGCAAAAATCCTAAGAAACCCGCTCGAAACAAGCCTGGTCTTTTAAAATGCCAAAATCTAAACATTCAGACTGAAATAAAAGATCTTATTCTAATAAAAATGTAGTTAACAATGTATATCGTTAACTTGGATGTATTTAAGCAATATATATTATAAAACACCTAATTTTCAAAGAAATATTACGTGAACAACAAATGGAGAAGTTCATAACCTTGAAGATACATTTATTGAACAGTTAGATGGCGTTTGGTCATAATGTTGGCTAAAAAAAAAAAAAAGATAAAATGGTTTTCTTAAAAATATGCATTTTTTTATGCGGTTCGGTGACTTTTTGGTTTGCACTGTAAGCCATATTTATGAATACTAGCAGAATATATATGTTATGAGAAGATATAAAACATGGAACAGCCAGTAATTATAAAAGTAAGTGAAAGTATATTAGTATATCAAGAGACTATATATATATATATATATATATATTTATTNTATATATATATATATATATATATATATATATTTATAAACACACCATACTTCCCATCGGTGAAGGTATGTTTTGAAGATAATTGTGTTTTTATGAACATTTTGACCAAACTCTATCTCCATTTAAAGCGTACAACAACAAACACTTATGAGGAAAAAATGCTAACATTGAATTGAATATTATTCATCACCTATTATCTATTTTCACATCAACATATATTTGCTATAACAGGCAAAAAGGAAGGAAATACAACGGATAAGAGAGAGGGAGAGGGTGAGTGAAAGGGGGGGGGGGGAAGAGAGAGAGAGAGAGAGAGAATGAGAGAGAGAGTAGATAAGAACATATACTTGAAATTTTTGAGCAAGTGTTACATTTGATGTTTTGAGCAAGTCTTAGAAATTTAGCTTGAGAAAGTCGGTGAGAAATACTGAAAGACAAAGAGTTTGGATGATGGTGGGACGCTCAGGCAAGGAGAACACTCACTGGCAGTAGGAGCGCTAGGAGTTCCCAAGGGGTGAGCGGAGGTTCGGGTACACCTCCAGAGAGTGCGCTAGCGTGGCAGCTCAGTGTCTCGGGGTGAAGGTCCACAAGTGGGGTCCGCCGCTCAGTCCGAGGGTCAGAGCAGACAGCCTCACGCACTGCCTGTGTCAATACATTATCCATTTTATCTTTGTTTTTTCATTTATTATAAAAAGAATACCTAATTTTAAAAGGCTAGACAATGATTAATTGCAAGATTCAGCCAAATTAGAAAATATTGACACACATTGGATTACTCGTGGTATGAAATATTATTTATCAGGCAATTGCTATTATTACGTTTTGCCTAGTCTGAAAAGTATTTTTATGATTTAAACTGTACAATAAAAATTAATAAATAAACACAAATATTTAAAACAATGGAAGTAATTAAAGGTTTTTTTAAGGATACAACATTATTTTATTGTAAAGAAACTTAATCCTGCTTCGGAATTAATTTTAAAAATAAAAAAAAAATCTGTAACGCAGGAGCTGCGTAGCCCAAGCAGATTTCCCATTTCCCCATAAAGATGGATGTGGAGTAAATGGCGAATTTAATTTATTAGCCGAGGAGAAGAAGGAGTTTAAACGGGATGCCCACTGTAGTTTGCTCTGGACTAACCGAGGAGATGGAATGGGAGAAGCGCTCACCCATACCGGCTACATTCGGAAGTTTTATCTTAATATGCATTTTTCGTAGAAATTTTATAAAAAATAAACTTTAGAAAATTAATTTTTAACCTGGTATATTTTATCAACTTTCCCGAAACTAAAATAACAACGATGATATTAAGATTATAAATTTTGGTCTTCGCCTAAAAACCGTCCCCTCTTCTCTTTCCGATTTTAGCCAATAATGATCTCATCACACGGTTTGAAAAACGAACCTTAAATATCAAATATGACTTTATTATTTTAAACATTTTACGGACAAATTTTTATACATTTATTTAAGTTGAAACGGACTTTACTTTATACACCACCAATATAGTATTGGTGAAGATCCATTGAAATTTTTCGATAGTCGTGTCATGGAACCAATGTGATTAACTTGATTCCTTATGGGAAACCGGCTAAAATATTTAGGAATTAATAAAGGATTGCATAGGGAAATTAAATAATTAGCATGTCAATGCCTAAACTCTAATCTTTCTAAGAGGCCACAATTATGTGTTTTATCATAATAAATGTTGGCCTGCCTCTGTTGAAGGTTATAAATATATTAATAAATGCTAGATATATCGGCTAAATGGGAAGAGCATGTACATCAAACGAGAATTTTGTTAAATATATTTTACTGCAGGCAATCAAGCGTTTCGAGGTTGTGGTACACAAATCACACTGAAAATACATTCAGCATAATCACACTGAAAATACATTCAGCATAATCACACTGAAAATACATTCAGCATAATCACACTGAAAATACATTCAGCATAATCACACTGAAAATACATTCAGCATAATCACACTGAAAATACATTCAGCATAATCACACTTCCCTGGATAGGTTTTGGCCATTTGTGTAATGTTTTTATAAAGACAAATGGAGGTTATGGATGCTTATATTTAAGCCTCGCGGCTGCGATATATAGTAATTAAGATAATTATGAACAGGTGGGAGAGAGAGTGCAGAGAAACACACAAAAAGAAAGAAATCATAAAGAGTAAAATTTTTGGGGATCTCTCGCCCTTCGTCGGTAAGGAGACCGTCCCCTCACCGACGAAGGGCGAGAGATCCCCAAAAAATTTACTCTTTATGATTTCTTTTTTTTTTGTGTGTTCACTCTCCCACCTGTTCTTGATCACTATATATATGTCTATATAAATACACACACACTCAGAATAATGGCAAATAAGACTGTCCCCCTTACCTGTAATAGTTGAGGTTCCGGCGCCAATGTGTGAAGCTGTAGCGACTCCCTCAGCCAGCGCCTCAGCCAGTGGCCCACCCACACGAGGCTGCAGTCGCAGGTCCAAGGGTTCCCGCCGAGCATCAGGCCTCCTGCGGACAGTAGTGCAATGTCTCACCTCCCTTTTCTACCCAATTAATAAGATAGTTTTAATAAAATAATTTTCTTCCCAAGGGCTTATCTTTTAAAACTGATAAAATATGATAACACTGGGGAACAGTGTGAATCTGAAACTCAATTTCTGTTGAGTATCTAACTCAAGTGTCTAATGTAATATATTTTCAGATGTTTTTTTATAGTACTAGGCAGGTTTCAAAACTGCTTTTAGTTTTCTTCTGTCACGTCACGTTCGGTTTCTATGTGGGCGCCCCGCTTGCTGGTCTAGACCTGCCTGTTTAGTTACGTCTGTTATACTGTGGTGAAACGTTGTGTGTCGGTAAGCAGTATTTAGTATTTCGTTACGGAAGTGTACAGAACTGTATAGTGTGTTTGAACTAAAACGTTTCCTTATGGCTACCTCTGCTCCTACACGTCGAAAGTGCGAAAACTGCCCCGATTCGTTTTGTTATATAAGTGGCAGTTTTACCATTCCCAGTCAAAGGACAAACATCAGTACATTTGTCGGAATGTCTAGGGGCAAGCCTGGTTCCTGCAGTGCTGCCGGTGGCTCCGTGGCGGGCTTGGGGGATCGCGTGGGGGTTCCGCCGTCTTTATTGTTTCGCCTTCCGAGGAACTAATATTAAGAATCATAGGCGCTGATAACCAAGTCGTTGAGTGCTTATTTGAAAAAAAAAAAAAAAAAAGTACATTTGTCAGACAAGCATATTTTGCCTATTTTAAAGTGAAACTTGGTGATCAAGATAAAGCATGGGCACCTCATAAAGTGTGTAAACATTGTGTTGGAGGTTTACGGATGTGTACAAAGGGAACACGTTCTAAGTTTCCATTTGGTATACCTATAATTTGGCGCGAGCCCAAAGATCATTCAAGTGATTGTTACTTTTGTATAGTGAAAACATCGGGATATAATTAGAAAAACAAATGTAAAATAGAGTATTCTAGTTTACCGTCAGCTATTCGTCCACTACCGCATTCAGCCGAAGTCCCCGTGCCAGTTTTCAATGAATTTCTCTCTTTGGAAGAAGGGGAATACGTATGTGGCATTCAAAAACATTGTTAAAGACTTTCTTGAAAATACACGAGCATTGAATTGTTCCAAAATTGTCTAGCAACTCTTGGAAAGCTCCCAAAAGCTAGGTTGCAACATGAGCATTAAATTGTATTTTTTACTCAGCAGGGTGAGCGTTTCCATCAAGATTTGAGGGTCATGGAAGCAAGGTAGATGGGACGTTCATATGATGGCTGACTATTGTTAAAGCATCAAGCGCGAATGTACACAAACTAAACACTCCAGGAAAAGCTACAAACGCAAATTTTTATCTTAATATTTAAGTACTGTTCATTAATTAAACAATTTTATATGTGTGAACTCGATTTAACTTACATTAAATGTTTTGTAAACTGTATGTTTGGTATATTTGTATATTTGATATAACTGTATATTTGGTGTATTTTGGAATAGTGTGGTGGGAATTTCATGTTATCTAGCTCGTCCCGGTGGTGTAATGGAATGGCCCGGGAAGCAGGAGATCCAGGTTCGAGTCCTGGCTGGGACAGATGGATTTTTAAAAATTTTATTCCCACTCATTAATTGTATATTTGGTACGTTTTTACTTTATATTCTTTTAAATGCATGATTTTTATGATTTCTGAGGGTATCCTGTAGTTTAAAAAGTTGACGTGATAGACAAAATCTGAGGTTATTCTCAGATTCAGAGAATTAGTGAAAAAACAGTGTCAGATCTAACTCAACAAAAAATGTGTTCCCTTGTGTAATCTATTTTTTAGTACTACTTTGAACTACTGAAGATGAGTTAGAGGCGCCCTACCCCCCTGGAGGATTTAGTTTACTAACGGAGAGAGAATGAAGCTCGTCAGCAGTGGGTGAAGGCTAAAGAACAATAAAATCAAGTGTAAAAAAATCATTATGAGGTTCATGGTTCCTGTCTAATTTATCTGTAATCGCGAAGGTTTTTATTTTGGTTAATTTAGTGTTATTTACGAAAGTTGGATAAATAAATTAAGTGGCTGAAGTTAGCTGAGAATGAAATTACACAAAATACATCCAGTAAGTCCAGTACAACAGTTTAAATGAATGCTCCAGAAAGACCGAGAAGACTAACGTAAAACGAATCCTCTACAGATTAGCTCAATTACTTTCCTATCCAGATATCCACGGATATATTTATGTACAAGATGTCTTTGAATGATTTTAGTACAACCACACGTCTTCGCAGTCTCACTCAGGGGCCTCGAGTTGTGGGCACTAATAATAGAGGAGGTCGCGAGACTCCGAAACTGCTTGAAATTCAAAGAACTATTCGAAGAATAAAGAAATATAATAAAGAAACCTGCAACTGAGGCATTATCATTGCTAACGATACATATTAAGGATACCCTTTACGATACATACTTTCCCGAATAGAAACCAAAATGACCAAAAATAATTTTTGAAAATGCTGAGAAGGCCCAGGCTTGCAACTAAAACAGTTCAGCCTTTTCCCCAATAACTGCATACCAATAATTTCAATAATCTACAAACAAATAAGCAATTTTTGAAATCTGTTTGCAACTATAAGCTAGCAAAATAAGAAAATTTCTGAAAATTTATACATAACTGGAGGGTGGGGGGAGATCTCAAACTTTTTAGTCATATCAGTAAATGCCTTCCTTAATTAATATTTTCATAAAAATATTACAGAATTTAAATTTCAGCTTACTGAGTTTTGAACTTATTACGTTCAATGAAATTTTCATAATTCAAATAAAAAGGACTATATAAATATTAAACATCTTGTCAATATTAATTTTATAGTGGTATTTTTTACACGTAAATTTAAACAATTTTAGTGCAAGGGAACAGAATAAATAATCTAACTGTCCCAGCCAGAACTCGAACCTGGATCTCCTGCTTTCAGGGCAGGTGCGTTACCATTTACGCAACCGAGACAAGCCTGATAAGTTATTAAATTCCCCGCACTAGTGTCGAGAGTCTAACCTCCGAGGCAGACGAATATCAAATTAACATTAAAAAGTAAATAACGAGAGTTGATAAATAGCTTAACAATGCCAGCTCCTTCGAGCATAAGACGATATAGTCAGTCGTCTTTCCAGGAGGTCCTGGCTGGGACAGTTAGCCCTGCACTAAAATTATTAAAAATTTTGGATTTCCTACAAACGCTTCCCTCTTATCTTATTTCAATGTAAGGTCTTCCTCAGGGTTTAAAGGAGTGTGAGTCCAATCAGCTCTGAAGCTCCCATCTCATGATAAGTGAAAGATCGGCAAAAAACAACTTTTCGACATGGTCAAGCCCGGAAGATGTATTTATAAATATTTCTGGAAACCGTGGAAGCTTACGTGAACATTCTTCATATATTCAGCTCATGCAGAAGATTTGATGAGTAATGAAAATTACGAGAAAAAGATGACATTAGATCATTAAAAGTGAAGTTCCAGCCTAAAAAAAATCGAAAGATAATTCTATCTTGTAAAAATTTAATTCTGATTCATAAATTGTTTTAATTTGCTATTACTATCTTTATTTTCTCAATTAGTCTTCCAGAATTTAATATTATTGCCCGAGAGTAATTAATGTAGACAAGTACCATAAGTTTATTTTGTCTATCACTTTTTGTTTATAATAAATTAATTACTTTTTTTTTTTTTTTTTTTTTAGCTTACAGCAGCTGTTTTGACCTCTTAGTATTTGCAACATCGGTGTTCTTCTATTTGTCTCTTTATGAAATTTATGGAATTATAGTTAGATTTTGTTATAAGCGTTTTATGTTTAGTGTGTTTGCTCTTCCGTTTATTGGATTTAAGTGTTCTTGAACCGAATCCAGTACTAGTAGGTTCTTAAACTGACGATTCAAAATTATTAACTGTGAAGATGGGAAGGGTGACATTCCGTTTCACTATGAACATAGAAGAAGAAGAAGAAGAAGAAGAAGAAGAAGAAGAAGAAGAAGAAGAAGAAGAAGAAGAAGAAGAAGAAGAAGAAGAAGAAGAAGAAGAAGAAGAATTTTCTTATTGAACATAGAAAAGAAAAGCAAGAAAGTTAGTGGGAAACGGATACTTGCTAAAGATCTCAGAAGAGACCCCAGAAAGGTCCTCAGACATTGGAAGATAAATTCAATTTAAAAACACTTTTACATTGCAAGAAACGTCTCGAGACTTTTACATTTACTCAATGAATCCTAACGCCTCTAGGCTAATTGTTTCGTAATATCTCCCTCATCGTCATCAGAGGCCTATATATATATATATTTGATGATCATGGCAATATATTTTGAGGTTTTATATGCCGAAGAGCTAAGAGAGAGTTCTGACAAATTTAATTTTTAAATATAGAATAGAATCGTTGAATTTTATGAATTCATTATCTATTTTCAATATAGGTGCATAGTCAGTTATTTTCTTAATAAATGGCATGCTAGCCGATTTTGTTCTGGAAACCTGTGGAACCTAACCATGGGTTAAATTTGTCCTAATTTTCTTGAAGCTCACATTTAGATTAGCAATATTTTTATCCTCGAAAAATTGGAATACATTTGCAAAAATCTTCTAAATCGTTACGGGTTCATTACCCTGAAGTACCTCATTCAAAAATAGGTAGGCAGCAGAAATTGCATTTCCAAACCTCACTTGGACATTTCTGTTATCAACATGTAGCCATCACCATGATTCTTTAGATTCTCTAAAATGTGTATTCTCCAGATTCGGTCGAAGCACATTTTATATCCTCGCCAACTTCTTATTCTTTTTTTTTTCTGTCATATTCTACAATTTTTGAAGCTTCTAAGCTTCTAGAAGTAAGAGCTCATCGTTTGTAGATCTTATTTTATAAAATTCGCTTTGCTATTCGTCCAGTGTATTATTTTTCTCCATATTTCTGTCAAGTATATTGCATAAATGTTTTCTAGTTGTTTACATGATGCATGCGTGAGTGCTGCAGAACTATAACTATCAGTTTAATTTATTAATTTTCTTTTCTTCGGGACTGTTATGATTATAGATTTAATTACAGGTTTCAGGAGCAATACAAATTCGAAACATTTTATTATAAGCTATTTAGTAAAATAATTTTAATTTCTAGTGTGAAGTTTTTGATTTGATGTCGGCTGATGATTTTAAAAAAATTACACTTTTATTTTTTTTTTATAAGCTTTTATTTATTATATTCTGTTAAAACAAACCATTTTGTAATTTGATTACAATGAAATTAAAAATGACATTAAATGACAATCACGACGGGGAGGGTTGTAGGGGTTGGAGTTGGAAGACGTGGTCTGTGCTAGTGGATTAGGACGGTATGGCAGTTTACTGTGGAAAAGAGGGAAGCGGGAAGAAATGAGGTCTTGAACAAAAGGGTTATTAAGATCGTGGTAAGGGAAGAATTGGATTCCTAATACAGAGCATTTACAATTATTCGGAGGGTTTTTGGATTGAAAGGACTGGATTCGATGGAAGTTGGAAGGCTTGGCGGTACCCCAGATTTCTACTCCGTAAGTCCAGATTGGTCGTAATAAGGTTTTGTAGAGCGTCAGATTGTTCTCTATCGTAAGATTGGAGTTCTTGTTCATGAGTCTGTATAGAAGTCCATATCGCCGATTGAGTTCTTGTCTTTTAATTTTAGTATGTTCTCCCCATGTAAGTCGTGAGTCAAGATGGAACTCAAGGTAACGAACGGAATTTGAATGTGGTTAAGGAATATTGTTAAATTTCACAATTTCAGGGAAGTCTTTCTCCCGCTTTTGGAAATTGACTTGAACGCATTTTTCTTCATTGATTTTTATTTGCTACACCATTGTTTGATATTTTTTTTAAATTGTATTTTTTTTTTTTTTTGGATCAACCTTAACCGAACCTCAAAAAAAAAATCTAATAATAATATCTACGGTCAAAAAAACTCTCCATTTGAAAATAAAGTCTTGATGTTTGCGAGTGACTCGATGACATTGACTGATACCAGCGTATATATATCATACTGAGTGTTATGATATTATCACATTCATCTTTGGATGAAGACTTTTACGAGTAATATTTAAAACAAAACTTAGTTTTTATCATTGAAGGTTCCCATGGAAGGTGATGAATTCACGTTCCCTTGGACAATTTTTCAATGGGAAACCTTTGCCGTTATTCTTAATTTTTTCAAAATTATTTACCCACAGATTACAGCTAAGCTACACCTCAAAGCACAGGTGGATGTTTGAAGATATGACTGGAAAACATTTCATAACAGCTGAGAGACTGAAGGGAAAGACAGACTGTAAGTTTTATAAAATTTAAAACACTATTTTCTTTTATTGAAGATAAGCCCGAAAAAAGTGGAAGAAAACATAAATGATTGAACTTCGAATGATGAATCTAGTTTCGGTTTTGATTTCTAGTCACTATTTTACCTTTTATAAATGATTTAAGATAAATAAAAAGCCCGACCGAAAAATATTAGACACATTAAGTTAGAAGTTGAGCAAATTAAATTATATCAGAATATTCTTTGACATTCAATCATAAAAACGTCAATACCTTAATGTCTGAACAGAATAAACTTACTTTCAGTTCCCCAAATGAAAGAAAGGATTTTCTGGAGTTCTATTGGAAAAATATTTCATTCAGAAGACCTTCAATTTTCCTCTCTTGCTCTTTTGAGACGACAGCTCCCCCTCCCTATTAAATCTTATGAAGCTATTCATGTGTAGTACTGTCAAGCACGTTTACTCGCAAAAGAGTAAAAAAGTAAGGCTTTCTCGTGTCATTTGAAATTATAATTTTAGAGAGTGTATGATTTGTATTGGTTTCGTTGACTGAAATACAGTGGAGTTCTACCACATCAATTTGCCGCAAGAGTTGGGATAAAGTAGAATATGGTATGAACTTAACCAAACTTGAGAATATGATAATAAATTGCGTCACGCAAGAGCTGCGTTAACTAAACGAATTACTCAATACTGTAGTTTTTAAAACTTTAGTGTAGTTTTAGTTTTATGAATATTTTTTTTCAGTGCGCTGTTCATATATTTTACTACACGCCATTCCAGCCTCCTGACCCATCAATTAGAATGATTCTGTTTAATTTATTTAATCGTTTTTATAAATCGATTAATCTTTGTGTTATACTATTAATGAGAGGGAATAGAATAAAAAAATCTATCTGTCCCAGCCAGGAATCGAACCTGGATCTCCTGCTTTCCGGGCCGGCGTGCTTAAACATTGAACCACTATGAGCAAGATATCTCATTAAATTCCCACTGCAATTTGGGACTTGTCAAATCTCCAGTATATCCTTTGTGTTATACTGGACATTTGACAATTTCCCACTTTATGAAAAATCAGATTATTAATATTTTAATCATTTTTTTTTTTTTTTTTTCCAAAAGTTGGCAGAATGGGACCAAACTTCTATATTAATATATGTTTTTCAGATAAAATAATTTTTTTGTGACATTTTGATTCATTCCAAGCCATCCTAAGTCCTCAAATTTAACCAAATATTCCTGCAATATCCGACTTAAAAGTACACTAAAGTTTTCATAATACTAATGTAACTGTGATAAATTTTTTTCATCTACATCGCTCACCTAAGAATTCAGCTAAAATTTAGAATAAAAAATCATATAGAAAAAACAAACTTTTATCGATATTTAAATTAAAATTGTTTTCCATTAGAAATAACTACTTGGCTATAGCATAGCATATATATATATACTACATGATACAGCACAAGTTCTGTTACAGTGCCTCGGGATTGTCCCCAGACACTGTTCCTACTCATTCAACTACATATTTCTCAGATCAGGAGTGAAGAAAGCATAACAACCATCAACCCTTAATTTAATTATAATTAATAGTGCATATAATTTTATTTTTAATACAAATCAATGCACTATTAAGTGATAAAATACACAACTAAATATATATATATGTATCTAAAGTAAGTATTAAAAATACCTTAAGAAATTGAAATATGACTTTTATTTAAAATTTCTTAATAGAAACAGTTTCAAAATTGACTGTTAATATTCTCTAAAATGAACGTGACTTGTAAATGTTAACCCTTTTTAACAAAGTGTTCTTCCTTACCTAGGATTTGGGTAACTTCAAAAATAAAATCGTTTTAGTGTTTATGGGTAGGCTAAATTAAATATTTAAATATTTTTGAGCAATATTCATTGCAGGAAAAATTAAACAGTCACTTTTTTTAAAACCAGATCTGACTGAATGGTCTTCCTAAATAACTCTAGAATATTCGGTTGGCTGCCTTTCATCAGATGTTAACAATGATTACCGAGGACCATGCAGTCTACAAGTTTCAACTTGTGAAGGAAATAACCTTTTTGGAATTTTTTTTATTTCTAAAGCCTAAGCTTTTGTCGTCTTTTTATTTACTGCTAAAACAAAATAGAACTCTAGCTCAGAACAATTACAATTTATTACAGTAACAATTAAATTACCTGATCTGACAGGCGAGAAAAATTTTGTAAAGCTTCAATTTTAGTAGTTTTCTAATTTTTTTTTTTTTTTTTTAAAGACACGCAAAATGATTAAAAACTTTTTGTACTAAACATAAATAATACAAGGTCAGTAAAGAAGTAAAATAATGAAACTTAAAATACGATAAGTGTAACGTTCGGACAATAGTAAAATCCTTGAAAAACATGGCGAACATGGGAAGTAAACAAAAAAAAAAAAAAATCTGTAGGCCTCTAAGCATGATTGAGAGAGTACAATGCCAAGAGGTGGAGGCATTTTCCTAGCGTGACTAGAAGATAACTCCTCTGGGGGAATGAGGCCGAGGTAAGAGGAGATAGACAGGACGAAAGAGTGCGGAGCCGACTTGTAGGTAATTATGCCATATTTAAGTCTGCCCCCGGAAGGGACAATTAGTCAGGGGAGGCGCTGGGAAAAGAAGGGGTGACACGAACTGGGGGCGAGAAGGGGGCAGATTTACTTCCGTTTGAAGTTTTCTCATTTTCCGAGGGTGGATAACTTTTCTCTCTCCCCCTAATCCTAATGTCCGACTTGGAATAGTTTAATGACTTAATATAATCCCCGGTGGTGGGAACGCGAGGCCGGAAGCCATTCGATAACAGTGCTGCCTCTTTCTTTCACTATGACTTTTATGGTGGTACTTAAATAATCATTGAGATACTCATTCATCTGAAAATTGCTGGTCTACACACAAAATACACACAAAAAAAAAAATTCTGTCATGGACAAACTAAGCGAATTACGCAGCATTCTAGTCAATAAATATTTCCATTTGAACTTTCCTTACTTGTAAATCCCAGTGTTTTCATTATATATATATGTCTTTTATGTTTTATAGTGTCTATAAAAATGGAGCAATCGCGGCTGCGATATATAGTAATCATGAACAGGTCCTTGTATTTTTTGTGTTGTATTGTATATATTTTTTAAAAAGATTATCTGCCAACGTTTGTGCTTACATTGTAAGCCATCTTCAGGGCTGTCATGAAGACGAGAAGAGACGTCGTGTCCCTAAGTTCACATTTCCATGACCAAACGTGATGGAAATGTTAACTTAGGGACAGGTCATCCCCCCTCGTCTTCATTATAGCCCTGAAGATGGCTTACAATGAAAGCCGAAACGTCGGCAGATAATTTTTTTTTTTTCACTTTTTTTAAAAAAATTGTATTTTTTTTTGGATCTACCTTGACCGAACCCCAACAAAAATCATCTGATATACTGTTCTGATTTTTGTGTTCAACTGTCCTTTTTTTTTCTTTTCTTATTTTATTTTTAAAAAAAAGAAGGTAATTGAACACACAAAGCAGAAAAGTTTAATGATTGATATTAATTGTATTTCGATCCATCGAATGATCACTTCATTTAATAATAATACTATTAATAATTAATATTAATAACACTTCACATTATTATTAGATGATTTTAGTTGGGGTTCGGTCTAAAATCATCTAATAATAATATCTACGGTAAAAAAACTCTCCATTCTTCACATTATTATTTACCTAAGCTCAAGAAAACCTTGATATTAAGAATGTAATTTAAAAAAAACCTAATTCAAAATGAACTTTAACAAACAAAAATTAAAAAAAAAAAAAATTTCAAAAAGTGACATATAGCATTAATTTCATTACATACAATTATGTTACAAGTGTGTAATTTTTGTGTAGGTTATTGTGATTTTATATTATATTATTATATAATCGTGTAATATATGTTTTGTATATTATAACTAATAACCTAACATAAGCGATGTTATGCATATTAATATTATGTAAAGTGATATTGTATTAAAACGTTATGCCATGTGTATTGGTATAATGCTTGTGGGTATTGCACTTTCGTTGAAATAGTGATGTATTACTTATAATATAATGAGGTGTAATATATTCAGATAAGAGGAGATTGATATAATATTCTATTAAAACATTCGAAAATAAATAAGAAATTAAGATTTTTTTTTAAATTTTTAATTTGATACCTAAAGGATAAGCTCGAACTGAGCATGATCAGTCACCAAGAGATTATAGGTGACTGTTATAGGTAGGAGATCGAGCGGGAAAAGTTCCTCAAGGGACACGATAGAGACTCGCATGGAAGAGTACGAACACAATGAGAGCTAGGATTCTGGGGGGTGAACCCTCACGAGCGCACTCAAAGAGAGCAAACACACCCCCTCGGAGTGATTGGGGTTGGGAGAGTGAGTCGGGCTTATGCCTAAGATGAAGTAACTAAAGTAAACTTAAAGGAGAAGGGTAGTCACTTTAAACTTTGATGATTCTCTCTCTTCCTACCTCTTTGTCTTACAGCCCCCGCAACTGACGCCTGCTCTTGACGTTCAATTTGTCTCTTCCTTTTCTTTTGTTTCTACCTACCCCCCTCCCCCTTCCGACTTATACCTCAGACTTACTTCAACTTCAATCTTTTAAAATACTCATTATCGTCTACTCTTTTTTTTTATATTTATTTTCAAAATTTGTAAATTTTTTCTTTTCTTTTTACCTTCATTTTATTTTTTTTTTG
This sequence comes from Oncopeltus fasciatus, assembly GCA_000696205.2. Lineage (NCBI taxonomy): Eukaryota > Metazoa > Arthropoda > Insecta > Hemiptera > Lygaeidae > Oncopeltus > Oncopeltus fasciatus. The sequence goes on from KZ807006.1 coordinate 592,437, forward strand.
TATTTACTGATTTCTAAAACCTTTTTCATTAAAGAATCTACATACATTATAAATACAGTTTAAGGATTTAGTTACTTATTTCATTGTTGATTATGGAAATGTGTTTTAATGCACTCTTTATCTTCACCATCCACAGCGTGGCCCTATCTTTAGTCTACCGCTAAGTCGTTTCGTGTCAGCTGTACACCGCCTTCTCCAAGACACTCTAACCTCTGTGAGTTTTCTCCTTATCTTCCAATTAAAAACACGTATTCCAAGAGCCTCCTGGATACTATCCTCCCATTCTGTCCAGGCCCGTCCCTGGACTCTTGTGCCCGTACTTCGGTACTTGGTTCCGGTACTTCCGGTGTCCATTGTTGATAGATGCTGGAACCATCGGAATCTATTTTTCACTATCGCCTTTCACTTCAATTCTATTTAGAGTCACATTTCTGCTGTTTGCACATGACTTTTGTGCCGGACAATGAACATTCATGATTCTACTTAAGAGTAGGTATAACTTTAGTTTCCTTACAAACATCTCGACAGATTAATGATCCCCTACCGCCCTACCGATATGACCTGCCAATTCGGCATACATTATTGTGGAATATTAGTCAGAGATATTTTTGAACTCTGAGACTTACCCTTAGCGAGTCCTCGTCACTTCAAGCAACCCTCATCACAGTGAGGGATTTCTTTCCACTGTCCATGATCTTGTTTTTACTTCGGCTAATTTCCATCTTATTTATCTTAAACTCTTTTTGTATAACTTTTGTGTAGTAATGGAAGTCCTTGTTGCACAACCAGGTCATTTGCGAATGATGCATACAACCATCAGATGCAATCGGCCAAAAGGGACTAATCGTCTGCTGTTTATTTCAAGTACCGAAAATAATTGCGCACGCTTCAGAAACTTCACCTTACATTAGTGTTTACGACTCCTGGAGAAGTGCAAATGATAAATGCTACTTGATTAATATTTTATGTTATTGTTAACTAATTTTCAACATTTATTTCGTTTAGCATTTTTATGAAAAGTTTTATTTAGGAATATATTAATACAGTTTGCTGCAAAAGTTGAATACCTCCCTCTCTTGTCCCTCCTGAAATGTATGAGAGGAAAAGTTCTGATGACACAATGTGTTCATGATTTCAACTACAAAATCTTAGCAACTGATTAGTTAATTAAGAAAAAAAATATTTCTTTAAATCTATTTTACATATTATTCTAGAGGTATTGACATTTACAAATAAATAATTCACTTGGTCTAGGTTTTATTTGCAACTTTAACACAAGATTTAAGCTCATTTAAAAACTATTCAGGACAAGGAGCGGCTTCAAACTAACAAGTCCTTCGATCAGGAGCTGTTAAACTAAATTTAGATGTGTACATTTTAGAGATGAACAAGAATAAAAATAAATAACTGAATTATTTTTACAAGTCACAAAAGAAAATGAAAGGAATATAAATGGAGAAAATGGTGGGTGGAGATGAACCCTCCCAGTTCACCCCCAAATATCTACCTCATAATGCGCCTTTCATACTTATGTTAATGAATAAATTACAAATAGAAAAGTTATTTGTAAATATACAAACCAATTTGTCATAACGATAATAATATCGGAAATATTGACTATTGTTCAGTGGGATCTTCCATTAAATCTCATTCCTCTTCACATCCAGTTAAAAAAAAAAAAAAATTCCATTCACTAGTTCAATCGCCTAAGTTATATTTTATCAAATTCCTTAATTCGTAAAATGATATACAATGCGAATGCAATACAATTATATTATACAACTTATATGCTCCATATGAAGTAAAGAATACAATTTATTTCGTAACTCTTACAATAATCAGGACAATGAGTTCTCACTTGGTCTCTCACCACCTCACACCTCCCTCACAAATTCCACCGATTTCAGCCATTAACGATATATAAATTACTCTCAATCTGCAATTACGTTGTTTCTATTAACAGGTAGTACGTAAAAATATATTTATTTCAGGTAATTCTCCTTCCTCCCCACCTAGCTCAACCCCTCTCTCTCCCGCTCTCGCTCCTCTTTCCTCCATTCTACTCCATACAAATTTATATCTTGGATATTTGTATTATAAATCACATTTTTATGTATGAACACCAAGTTTTGCTTTAGTGTCGGTGGGAAGAAGAGTGAGGGACGCCCTCACACATCGTAGTTGACTGGTAAGTTTCATCCTCAGCAATAGCTTTCGTAAAAATGTTATAGTGATAAACATTCAAAAATTAAATTTTTTTACCTATTATTTATATAAAATTTTTAGTAACATAAATAACATTGCGATTATAAATTTGGTCCCAATAAACCTCTCCTTTTCCACATCCCATTTCAACCAAAAATAAATTAGTTTAAGAGTCAGGAATGAAAAGCATATGTTTTGTGATTATAAAAATAAGAGGGCCCAAGACTGGAAATATATTTTTAATATGTTTTCTGTATGCATTATTTTTTTAAGTGTTACTAGATTTTGTTAGATAATTACATATACCTGTATCTATTTTGTTCTAATTTGTTTTACCGCTTATATTAACAGAAATATTAAGATTTCAAATTTTGGTCCCTATTCCAAAACTCCTTTCCGATCGATTTCAGGTGTTAACGAGCTTATCTGACGATAAGAAAAAAAAATTAGAATTTGTAAATGTTATTAGTTTGGTCACGGTAGACCTAAAAAATACAATTAAAAAAATTTTTTTTTAATTATCTGGCAACGTTTCGGCTTACATTGTATGTCATCTTCAGGACTATCATGAAGGCGAGGGGATACATTGTGTCACCTGTATACCATATTCATGACTGTCATCTGGATACCATATTCAGTCATGGTATCTGGTCTTTATTATAGCCCTGAAGATGGTTTACAATGTAAGCCGAAACGTTGGCTGATAGTTAAAAAACACATTTTTCAATAATAATTCATAGTTAGTGCGTTTACTCTGCAATAAATACGAAACAATAAGGGACAACAAATTTATAATTCAAATTTAGAGAAAATATATTTCAGTTATAATAATTAATTAAATAAAATCATAACCCTCTGAAAGAAAGAACAAAATTTAACTTGACAATAATACTGAAAGTGTTCCTGCTAATAAGTCTGCTCAGGCATCTCGCAGTTATTTGCTTTTAGATTAATTTAAGATCTAAAATATAAAATTTTATCAGCGAATAAAAAGAATATTTATACTCCAAGAATTGTTATATCAAAAATTCACGTAAAAAAAAAAATACAAAAAAACTATTATCATGTGAGAATGGTCGGGGTTTCGGCCAGGAAGAAAAAAATATACACCAAAATTTGGAGTAATATTTTTATTTATGCCAACGTTTTGGCTTAGCTAGTAAGCCATCATCAGGGCAATGGAGTTGAGTGGTGAAATCTCCCCAGGGTGGTTGTTCACATTGTAAACTGCAGAAAACAACAGCAGTTGTATATACTCCAAATTTTGGTGTATATTTTTTTCTTCCTGGCCGAAACCCCGACCATTCTCACATGATATTCGAGACGGCCAACTAACCATCAACCATGTCTACTCAACATAATCAACGGGGTGCTCTGGCCGAAACCCCGACCATTCTCACATGATATTCGAGACGGCCAACTAACCATCAACCATGTCTACTCAAAAAAAACTATAATGTTTAACCATACTATGGTGCTTCTTTGATTGGTTATTGGCATAGTCGTTACTACTGGTATCCCTGAATTGTTCGAGTTTGGGAGTGGAAACTGAGTCACATACCACGAGTGGACTCAGTCGGGCAGCTGGAGATAGTGATGAAGTAGGTACGTACCTGAGATGAGCTTGGTGCCAGTGTTCTCCCAGCTGGTGAGGTTGTAGTAGAAGATGTCGGGGCTGAGGGAGGTGAGCCTGTTGTTCCTCAGGTCGAGAGAGAGATGGCGGAGAGCGGGCCCCAGAGCCGCGATCAGGCCAAGCGGGAGCTCGTCCAGGCTCGTGCCCCGGATCTGCAGGGCCAGCTCCGAACCCGCAGCGGCACCGTGCAAGGCGTCCGCAGAAAGACTACGCAGCTCTGCCCCGCTCAGCTCGAGCTGGCGGAGTTTTCGGCCGAGTCTTCCGACCCGAGGTGCTTCTGCCGAACTCACAATCACCGCGAGCCGCCGCAGACCAGGTGTCTCCGATATCATCCGATCAATCTGCAATCTGCAATCAGTAGTTTTCTTATTGTACAGTATTTTGCCAACACACACTTAACCGCTTAACATGTATATAGCACTCCGTCTTTCCAACTATAATATAAGAGTTGTGGGAAGAACTGAGATCTCAAACTCTACATACATTTGCAGTGAAGTGTCAGTGACATGTGAGTGCAGTTTCAGCTCGAATCGTCGCGAGGGTCACATCTAAACAGTGAGTGAAGCGAACTATTTTTGTAGCCGTTATCCTTAGCACTGGGGTCGACAGGGGAAGACCTGTCCGGCCCCCACCTCGCCTCGCTAAGCTCTCATAGCCTCCCTTATCTCTCTGCCTGTAGGGTAGGAGCCTCCGTTCCAGACTCTTAACCCAGCGTTACAGGTTCGAGACTAGGTCACTCTACTTTATTTTCTTTCTTTATAATTAAATGCATAAATTATGGGACGTGTGACCATCGCTCCCCCCACCAACGAAATGACAAATTTTTTTTTCTCTATTACACACTCTTTTTTTTTTTTTGTAATAAATATTTATTTATTACATTCTGTTATATAACATCTTGTAATTTGATGACTTCAAATAAATGTACATGTATAAAAATAATATAAATAAAAAAAAGAAAGAAAAAATATAATGAAATAAAAATAAAATTAACAATAAATAAATAAATGGTCATCACTGTGCAGGGAGAAGGGGCCCATCGACCCCACTCCCAATAGGTTTAGGCATTAAGGCCCAGGAGGTTGCGAGGTCATCTCCGTTTTAGTCGCCGGGGAGGATAGTGAGGATTGGAGTCCGACGACAGGGATTGGGCAAATGGATTGGGGTGAAATTGGAGTTTACTATGAAAGAGTTTGAAGCGGGTGGAGATAAGGTCTTTGACAAAAGGAATATTAAAGTCGTGATGAAGGGTAGAGTTGGACACATAATAAGGAGCGTTAGCAATTATTCTAAGAATTTTGGACTGAAAGGATTGTATTCGTTGGATATTGGAAGGCTTAGCGGCACCTCACAGTTCTGCACCGTAGGTCCAGATCGGTCGTATTATGGTCTTGTAGATGGTGAGTTTATTTTCTAATGTGAGCTGTGAGCGCCTATTTATAAGGCTGTATAAGAGTCCGTGGCGCCTGTTAAGTTCTTGTCATTTGATTTTAGTATGTTCATTCCAGTTGAGTCGTGAGTCAAGGTGGAACCCTAGGTAATGGACTGAATCAGAGAGAGGTATAGGTATTTTATTGTATGTAAAATTATTAGGAGAATATTTTTTTAGTTGAAAATTTACTTGTAAGCATTTGGACTCATTTATTTTGATTCTCCATTTACTGCACCACTGCTGAATAGCATCAAGGTGGTTTTGTAAATTGTTAGATGCGATTTTGGAATCAGGGTGGGAGGAGAGGATCGCTTTGTCATCAGCAAAGAGGGCTAAAAGAGTATTAGGATGAGTAGGGATGTCTGCAGTATAAAGGGTAAAAAGGATGGGTCCAAGCACACTGCCCTGTGGAACACCCGCTTTCACAGGGTAGTGTTCGGAGTAATCTGATCCTTGCCGGACCCTAAAGAAACGGTTAGAAAGATAAGATTTGAGAATTAGGTAGATGGTACTTGGGAATATGGACTTGAGCTTATATAATAGTCCATAATGCCACACTCGGTCAAATGCTTGAGTGACATCTAAGAATGCACCAGGACAAAATTCTTTTCGCTCGAGGGAAGAGGGTAGAATGCTGGGAACGGAAGCCAAACTGATGATTGGGAAGGATATTTGAGGAATTTATGATAGGCATCATTCGTTTTAGGAGAACTTTTTCAAATAGTTTAGAAATTGAAGGAAGAAGGCTAATTGGTCGACATGATAATGCCTTACGTCGATCATGTACAAAATCACACATAAATCTATGATGCAATAAAATTATCCGAAATATTAAGCTCGCAACACATATATCGAAGAAATTCTCCACTTGACATAACACCTGAGTCACAAAGGCGTATCTAACAAATTCCTCATGAGAGCCCGTAAGAAAATGATTTATTTTCCTGATAATAATGATTAGTAATAGTAATATTATATACAGATTAATTAATAATAATAATGGTTAGACTGTCGGAAAAGCTTGAATTACAAGTAAATACAAATTCTAATTACTATTTAGTATTCTAATTAGTATTTGATAATAATCAAATATACACATATATTGTTCAGAAAAACTTATTTTTTTGTCATTAGGTTGTTTTAATTGTGCTTCTTGGCTCAATTTTTCTATACTTTTTATACATGTGCGTTTATGTAATCGAATACATATATTTATATGTATATATATATATATATATATCCCCACTACTTCCATTTCAGGTGGCATAGTCTATCCTTGGTCGCATTAACTTTTCTGTCCTCTAATTGGCATTAATTAAGAAAGTTTAGCTCAGTCCAATCTAATAGATGTAAATCAATGTTTAGCGAAGAAAATGAGTCGTAGCAAAGAGCCAAAAGATTCGAGCGATTTCTTAAAATTTTGTAAATGTTTCTCACCCTTTTTTCTTTAACTATAGTTTACTTAATCAAATATGTATTCTATTACTATACTATTACTATTGTACGACTATCCTATTATATTATAATGATGTACTCACCCTTCCAATTTGGGCCAAGTTTGTATTTTCAACGTTCTTAAGGATGGACAACTTGACAGGGCATCAGTGTTAAAATTTTCTAGCATGTTCAGTCCATTTAAATCAAGCCATTTTAGGTTCCTTAATCCATGGAAACTGTCTTTCGTAAGTTTCTTTAAGTAACAAAAATATTATCAATATTATTCTTAAATATTTTTGTAAATTATAATAAAAATGTATCTTAATTAACTACCTTTACTGGGTTATGGCTGACGCTGAGTTTTTTGAGAAGAGGCATCTTGAGCCAGACTGTGGGGAGGGATGACATTCTGCATCGGCTGAAATCCAGATCCCTGAGCTTGGATAGTGGTTCTGCTACTGAAGGTCCAAGGCCAGCAAGAGGGTTTCCAGAGAGGTTCAGCGACAGGAGCTCAGGAAGAGCAATGGCAGGGAACTCTCTAAGTCCACAATCGGCAGCATTCAATACCCTGAGACGGACTAAGTCTCTTGTAGCATCGCGAAGACTGGTCCGAAGCCTATTCCCACTGAGCGACAGCCGAAGGAGACCCGTTAGTGACGAGAAAACATCCTCCGGCATGGAAGTGACTTTGTTGTAAGCGAGGTCCAAGCTTGATAGAAGAGGTGTTTCGGGAAACATCGTCCCGTCCAAATGTTCAATATGGTTATGTGCAAGACTGAGTGTTCTCAGCGTAAATCCTACCTCACCAAGAGCGGAGCTGGGTACAACCACGAACTCGTTATTGGAGAGATCCAAACGCTCCAGTTTTGTGTTTTGAAAGGCATCTCTCGGAATATTTCTTATGTGATTGTTCGAAAGGTCAAGTAATCTTAAAGTAGGAAGGCTCTTGAATTGTTCCATGTGCAGCTGCTCAATGTGATTGTGTGACAGGTCTAATATCTGTAAATTAGGAAGACCGACAAATGCTCGTTTTCGAAGAGTTACAATGCTGTTGTGCTGCAATGACAGTGCTTGGAGTGGTGGAAGCATACCAAAAGCCGTTTCGTCAAGTTTGCCTATTCTATTGTAATCAAGATAAATTTTCCTGATTGATACACGAATTTCCTCAAAAAATTCTTTTGGAACAGCAGCCATTTGATTATGACTAATATCTATGGTGTGTATACACACTGGCCTCATTGTTTCAGCAACAAGGAGATTAGAAATTTCATTTCTGGATAAATTCAAATTTAATGGTAGATATGGTGCTGTAACATTATGAAATGCACTTAGGGAAAACTCTTGTAGCATGTTAGATTGCAGATCAAGGCGAACAAGGGTGGCTATATCGTTGAAAGCTCTTGGTGCTATCGTTGTCAGTTTGTTATCTGATAGAATGATGCTTAACTTCCCAGGGAGACTTCTAAAGGCGTTCGGTTTCAAGATCTCAATATGATTTCCGCTGAGTACGATTGACTGAAGGCTGATCAGGTTGGCAAATGTGTGTGGATCAACAGATGTTAAGTAATTGTTAGATAACCTGATATCCTTTATTGCTTTATGAACTCTTGGGTGAAAAATATTGACAGGAATCGAAGTTAAACGGTTACCATCTAAATTTAAATATTGCAAATGCTTGAATGAATATAAAGCCGTCGGGGATATACTTCGAAAACTATTGTTATCTAATGCCAGCCATAATAAACCTTTTAGTGGTTTTAAAACGTCTTCGGGAAATTCATCTTGAAACAAACCAAAACTTATCTCTAAACTTTCTAAGCTTTCCTCGACGTCCTTAAATGCATCAGGATCAATAGCACTAATTTTGTTGAAAGAAAGACTGAGTTCACGCAAACGAGGTGTACGTTTGAATGCATGAGCAGGAATTTGGACAAGCCTATTGTTCATAAGAAGTAAGGTATCGAGAGATTCTCCCCAGTCTTCAAAATCATCTTCTGTGATTTCAATAATATGATTATACCCTATGTTAAGATGTGACAACCTTGTGCAACCACGTAATGCATCGGCAGGTATTGCTTCAAGTCTATTCCCAAGCACAGACAAAGCTACTAGATTACAAGGATTGCTACTGAATGTTTCATTAGGTATGCGGGTGATATTATTGGACGGTAGGTAAAGGTATTTGAGTCTTTGTAGAGATGAAATAGCTTTGGGTACTTCCTGAAGAGAGTTCCCGCCCAGATCTAGGTATTCCAGAGTGTTCTCTACTCCCTTGAAAGCGTCGGGATGAACTTCTTCAAGAGCATTCTGTGAAAGATAGACCCTTCCAACGTCTAGACCCTTGAATACTTCTGGACCGAGCCTCCGGATTTCGTTCATATCAAGATTCAGGTCCCTTATCGTGAGACTGCCGTTGAAAGGGTTTGGTGGAATTTCTTTGATTCCGTTTTCGCCGAGGTCAAGCTTGTCAATTTTCTTCCTATGCTTAAAGTTATAATAGGGTATCCTGTTGATGAAGTTATCCCTCAAGTAGAGCCAAGAAATCTGCTTGGACTCCTCAAGAAAGTCTGTAGGGAAGGAGGCTATAAAGTTACTGATGGCACTGAGGGTCTCCAGCGAAGGTGGTATGGTACCAGGCTCTATGGACGAAAGCATGTTGTTATCGACATTAAGCCATGTCAGTTTTTTAAGTGACTGGAGAGATAATTCTGTGACGTCATTCTCCCCCAGATACAGGTAGCTCAAACTTGAACTTAGTCCTCCCCAGTCTCCATCCAATGAACTGATAGAATTACTGTAACAAAGTGTATCATATCAATTTTAGTATATATAAGTAAAAAGTAAAAAAAAAATATATATATATAAATTTATATATTAAAAAAAAACTTTAACTGATATATAATGAAAGAAGAAACACATATTTACGCTATATCTTTAAGGGTAACAGTACCCCGTAATGACTCAATAAACTAGTTAATATGGAGAGTTTCTGACTGTGGAGATCATTAATAGAGAATTTGTTTGGGTTCAATCAAGGTGTGTTCAAAAAATTATTAAAAATAATTTTTTTTTTAAATTGTATTATTTTGGACCAACGTTGACCGAACCCCAACAAATTCTTTACTAATAATCTGTACGGTCAAAAACTCTTCATTTATATTACATATTGTCATATGCCTTTATAACCTTGAGCGGTACCTAACAAATTCTCTACTAAATTAGTAAATGTTACATTTAAGTTAATTTGGAATTTACTATTCAGTCTAAAAATAAACTTATTTTTTTGAATAACTTTATTTTATAGAACCATATTTTTTTCATTTATTAGTGGCTAATTTTTATGAGGAAACAGAACTTTTTTTTTTTTTTAGCCGACCTTATTTTGGAATCTCGAATGCAGGACCATGGATGGTCCGTTGAAATTGTTCAAAAGTATTAACGTGAATTTACCTATGGGTATCAGCTGAAAGAAAATGGGAGGTCATAATTAAATTTTGAAAATTTAATAAAGACATTATTAATATGTAAAATAAACGCACTTACTTCAAGCATAATTAATATTGTCATAAAAGTAAAATTATTTAAAAGACTGAATACAGCTTACAGAAGAAAATTTAGCGTCACGAAGGAATATTGTAATAGACAGTACCGAGATAATGATGGAACTACTAATGTATTGCATAAGAGTATTTAACGTCAGTATAAAATAGTAAAAATCTACTTGAAATACTTAAGAGGCAGGTGAGTATAACTAGAGTGTGTAAGTGGAGAGATGAAATAAAAATGTTGGATAAATTAATTATTTTTCGGGTTATTAAAAAGTTTATGTGTTAAGTAAAATAAAAAAGTCTACTTTACTATTTTAAACGGTTCCAGTTATTACCTCAATTGATTGGACTGGAGTTCAACTGCCAGGTCAGCTGACAGCTCACTACAGCTGTAGAGCGACAATTGAACAAAACCTCTTCAAGTACAAATGAGCAACATAACTAATAACTCAACTTTGTTTAGTAATAAACAGTTTGTTGTACAGAATGAAGTCTTGAATCAATTCCAAACATCCCAGGTAAGTACGTTCCGTAAAGCAGTAATTCAATTTTTTAATTTTTTTTATTTTTTTGCAGGTTGGAACACAGTTTGTGTTGTTTTGGTTGCCAAAGCTCTCTGGGAAGCAAGTGCAATCCTACCTGTGCAAGTTGAGCCACTCCAGACTGGCGAGAGGAGCGATGGAGAGAAACGGTACCGCCTCCAGCTTGTTGTAGCTCAAGTCCAGCGTCCTCAGGGTTTTGGCGACAGGCCTGCACAAATCAAACAATAGTCCAACTCAAATTCATAAAAGTGTAGTTTAAAAAAAAAAAAAAATTTTTTTCTACTCTTGAATTATCATATCAGTAGTAGCACGACTACTACGATTCAACTTTTAATGATTCCTTTCCAAAGCTAAGCATTTCTTATTTCACCAAGAGTTCTGGACGATCCGAAAGCAATCTTGACCCTTCACGCTGTGTGAGCGTTTATAAAATGACGGAGTGGATATAATTCTAGCCGTTGACGGATTTCGGATTTTTCATTATTTTTAACATGTTTATTACTTGTAAGTTAATACTTTCTCAAGAGTATCTGAGCTTAGCGTTCGAGTAAAATAAAATAAATCGTACAATAGAAGATCTAGGCATATTAACAAAAATTTCGGCGTAGAAACGGCTAGATTTGGCTCCCAGTTCTTTATTATAACATTATTTTTATTATTGTTTGTTTATTTCACGGTTATTAGAATAATCAGAATTTTCGTACCTTATAGTTATATTATCTTCCTAAAACAGTACATTTGTTTGAATTTTTTTTCATCTTATCAAACCTTGAACTATTAAGGATTAACTAATGTTTAACTAATATTTTTTTCTATACTTTTATAGGATCTCGCCTTTCAAATACGGGCGTCAAAACATATGATGATCTCACCCACAAAGCTTAGCAGCTGTATAAGAAGACTATTAAATTTATTAATCATATCAGAATATTTTTTTAAATTTGTATTTCATAAAAATCGAGTTAAAAGTAAATATTAAACATTTCACATTACATTAGAATTTGTTCCGTAGTAGATAAAAAAATGTTATGTAGTTAAGAAATTGGTATTTGCTACTGAAAGTCCTTAAGTAATTTATGTAGCAAGTAAGAAGGTTTAAATTGCTTTCATAATTCTTTGTGTAAAATTCATTTATACTAATGTTGTGTATTACATTTTCATGAAATTTATTTATTTATTTCAAATTATCTAAAAATTAATGAGAAGGGATTAATGTTTGACTAATAAGTTAAGTCTTACATTAATCACTTCTTAAAGAGATTAATGCTAGATTTAAGGATTAATGCTATTAGTTTCTTCTTAGTTAAAACAAGTCCTGTCTCTGAACTTTTTCTAGGTTATTGAGATTCACGAAGTTTAAAATTAGAGACATTTTATACACTTTATATTATTACATGTTACTATATATATAGTATTATATATCTCTCAATTATAGGGTCCTGTCCCTTTGCGTGAGCAGGTGAATATACGCCGATGCGTTCCTTCTCACAGCTGAGCCTTGAATTTTCCTACAAATATCGGCGATAGTGGCTTTTAATATGCTTCAACTAATATATATCGATATATGAATAGCCTTTGCCAAATATGATTTATAAATCACAAATGTCGTCACATATCAATATTATTATTTCATTCCACTTTAAATTAATATTATTACGTATTCGAAATATGAATAATTATAAAGTTTTTTTTTTATATAGATAACTACCAGCAATATCCATTGTTCATCTCTTAGGTATGTTAGATACATCCATATATCCCCAGCCAGTTTGAAATTTACATCATAATGCTCATATTGCATAGAGAAGTTGTACACGCTGAGTGAGCAACGTAATAATAGAGGAGAACATATTCACCATAAATTATTTAAATTTAAATTTCATGTGAATACTGTTTTATGTACCCACATGAAATAATATTTTAAATTTATTACAGCTAATTTATAAAATAGCTTTGAATTCGCTAATTGAGGGTTATATTTCAAATTATATGTTAAAATTAAATTATTACAATTATTCCAGCTATATACATGTCGGATCAAGAGTAGAGGCTACAGCTTTAGTTTGAGGACAAGATTCTTTTATCATCCTATACTAAAATAGCTCATATTGTTTGAATAACTGATACTCCAAATGCTTCATACACAAATTAATTGTATGTAAAATATAAGATAATTTAAAAATTATATTTTTATATTTTACTTTCGTCTCAAAATAGTTTGAAAGGTACTAATTACTAGAGATGTCATTTTCATTCAAAAAATATTCCTTTAGTCATAAATTAAGTCAATTTCTTTATCAATTTAAAATATGTCACTCTCAGGTGCCGTCAGTCTTTTCAGTTCCTTATACTACACTTCGCACTCTTCTACCAAGGAAATTGAATTAGTTTTTGCAGGAAAGGGAAAGAAAAAAAAACAAAGAGCCCTTCTTTTCTACGATAATGAATTGGAAGCCTGTGCCATCCCCTGGAGAAACAAGAAGCAAACGAAAGAAGTACGGGCTATAATAAGAGAGAGGCGAGAGGGAGAAGAGGGAAGTGGGAGAAGGATAAAATAAAAAGTCTGGAAAACAAAACAATTAACAAGAAATGAGAGTTGAGAGTGGTGGGAGTAGACCAGGAGGCCTAATTAGAACCTCCTCCTAGATTACCTGACAGAGGGAATTTCACAAGAAGACAAGAGATGTATGTACCCCCCAAGTAATGTTCTTCCTTTTTACACTTACATTTCCTCTCGAGGGATATTCCTTTTTATTGTTTTACTGGAGGTGGTAAATCCAGCCTCACTCCCCCCCCCCCCCCCCAACTCATCTCTCAGACGCTCAGATCTTAATCGCTCTTTTGTACTTCTTCCTCTTCTCTTTATATTTTCACGTAAAGTAACTTGGATCCAGGGCATTAGGAAAGGTCGGTCAGCTGGAATATGCTCTCAAGGGATCAAGTCCCCGATAGCAGATTGTTAATTAATTTATTAGGTTGTTACATTCTGTAAATAAATATACATTTTGTTAATGCATTTTTATATTTTATAATTGTTAATTTTTTGTGTAATTTCCATGTTCGTCCGAGTAGTCTATAGCATAGCCTGTAGCGTCTGTTTAGGTCATGTCTCTTTTGTCTTATATGTTCTTTCCAAGTAAGTCTTGAGTCCATGTAGAAACCGAGGTATCTTACGGAGTTGGATTGGGTAATAGGAATTTCGTTGAAGGATAGATTAAGTAGAGACTTGGTGAGAGAATGTGACTTGGGCACACTTGCTTTCTTTTATTTTTATACGCCACATCTTGCACCAAGCGGCTATGTGGTTAAGGTGTACTTGAAGGATATTAATTGCTACTGTGGCTACTATGGATCTGACGCCATTAGCTGTCGTTGGAAAGTTAGAAGTATAAATTATAAAGAGTATGGGTCCGAGCACAGTGCCCTGAGGAACTCCTGCTTCTACAGGGCAGTAGTTGGAGTAATCTGATCCCTATCGGACCCGGAAAAATCGGTTGGATAAATAGGAGCGGATAATTAGATAGAGAGTATTTGGGAAGATACGCTTCAGTTTGCATAGAAGGCCCTTGTGCTCCGAAAGCAGATGAGGAAACAATGAAGGATAGAGTTGGACACATAATAATGAGCGTTAGCAATTATTTTAGTATTTTGGACTGAAAGGATTGTATTCGTTGGATATTGGAAGGCTTAGCGGCACCCCACAGTTCTGCACCGTAGGTCCAGATCAGTCGTATTATGGTCTTGTAGATGGTCAGTTTATTTTCTAATGTGAGCTTTGAGCGCCTATTATAAATAGGCTGTATAAGAGTCCGTGGCGTCTGTTGAGTTCTTGTCGTTTGATTTTAGTATGTTCATTCCAGTTGAGTCGTGAGTCAAGGTGGATTCCTAGGTAACGGACTGAATCACAGAGAGGTATAGGTATGTTATTGTATGTANAACCTCCATTCACAAGACAGTGTTGCCATTAGTCAACCATTGTAGAATTGAAGAATGATACTCACTTCTCCCAATTATACAAATATGAAAAAAAATAAATAAATAATAATAAAAATTAATCAACCATTTATTAATTTGAGTTCATGGCAAAAATAGAGAAGCTTATTTAATGTCAAAGCCCAACTGTCTATGAGACTCTATATGGATTAATTTTATTCTTCCCTTAGAAATTTAGTTTTTAATAAAATGTTTAGATCTTTGGTCTCTATAGTCTAGACAATACTATTAGTCCCTTGGTCGTGGTATTTTACTATGTTTAGGAGCCTCATTAAGCATGATGAACAAAAGCACTTCCATTTTCACTACTAAGGACTTTTATATCCAAGTATTGCAAATCTTCAGATCCTTTACATCAATAACAGAAGCTAAATGAGTTTTATGAAATTTGAAGATATTTCAATGAATCAGATGCTAAAAGGAAACCATCAACTCATACCAAAATAAATGTTGATCCTTAACATAAAAACAAGGATATTTTTGGAGGATCCATTATATATCCCTCTACTTGGTATGTACACTTGTAAATACCAAGTAGAGGGATGGGGAGAGAGAAAGACTCGTGCTGAACCGAGTCTACATCGTGACTGATCTGTTTTTTTAAAAGTTATATTTGATCGCGGTGGAAGGGAACAGGAAACGGATGTAGGAGTGGGGGAACGGATGAGACAATTTAAATTGCTTGAGGTACAGGCATATCGCTGTAAAACAGTGGGAGGAGAAAAAATGAAATGGGGTGGTCTTATTATGATTTTTGTTTTAAGATGTGAAAAATATTACTGTATGGGGAAGAAATATAGTCCTTGTCTGTTTTGTCATTAATGGGGTTATGTTCTAAATGCATGTGAATAGACTCGGCTAAAAGTCGTTTCCCAAGGTTTGGTTTAGTCGCAAAGAGTGTGAATTTATCATAGTCGAAAGTGTGTTTGTCAATACTAGAGTGTTTTAAATGGGTTGTGGTGGTTTCATTATTTTTAATGTCATGTTGATGGTTGCTGATTCGTCTTTTTATGGGGTCCTTTGTTTGTCTAATATATGCTGCCGTACAATTTTGGGTGGCGCAGTCTTAGTCTCTATAGATTTTGCTAAATAACTATTAAATTAAATTCCATTTGGAGGCCTATTTTTCTGGGCCGGTAGTTGAAATTTTCAATAACTATAAAAACGTATTTATCATGTTTGATTTCATGGGTTGAGCTCTGTGCCCTGCCTAAATCAGTATATATCGTCTTATGCTCGAATGAGCTGATATTGTAAGCTATTTATTAGATTCTGGTTTCTTTGCTGTTATTTATTTTTTTAAATATTGTATTTGTTGTGGTATTTAATCCCACATTATATTTAGACACAATAAATGCAAGGGAGTAGAATAAAATCATATTATTACCTGAGCCGGGACTCGAACCCGGATCTACTGCTTGCTGGGATGGAATGCTACCAATTACACCACCGAGGCTAGCCAGATGATGCTTTATATTCCCCACACTCTACTGGGAGTCTAAACCCCCGAGAAAGACGAATATATCGTCTTACGCTCGAAGGAGCTGACATTGTCAGTTATTTGTTAGACTCTCGTTTTTTTGCTTTTATTTCTTTTTTTTTTTAAATATTGTATTTGTTGTGTATTGGTAGCATGGCAGCCGGGTAAGTAGAAGATCCGGGTTGGAGTCCCGGCTGAGTTAGTAAAAATGTGTAATTCTATTCTCTTGCATTCATTGTAGAAATTTTTAAATATTTATATTTCAACACATGGTGCATGATAATTGAATATTTCTTTTTATTGGGCAAAATTCTACAGAAGAAGTGGAATTTTCATAACATGGAAAGTTCAAATACAAATATTCATTAAGGACGATGCTGAGTAATTCCCTGAGTATAGATTACGGAATTTTAGCATGACGGTTTTTCGGGAATTTTTATACAGGAGGAAATTCAGTTTTGGAAATCCGTTCGAATGCCCTCATGGCAATGTCTGGCGGAAAAGGCGGCTACCGTAAAGGAAAGACACAAAAGAAGTTATAAAAGAGATTTAGGAGGGAGGGGAGGATTAGGGGAGGCGGTCTCAGGTGCAAGGAACAGTTCCTTGGAATAACAAGGAGTGGGGGTAGGGATTTCACGGGGCAGACTCATTCTATAATGCGGAGATGTAATGCCCCCACAGTAAAAGTAACCTTTTGTCTGGAGGAACGATAAAAAGAAAAGGTTTGCTGTACGAACCTCGGAGTCCATGCCTTGCAGTTTTCCTGGGGTCACCCACTAGCCTCATGTTCACTACTCAATATGCATGTTCAGTATGAATTATTACATTCATTTTCCTTGCCTAAAATTATGCATATAAAGTGAGATAATAATCTGCAGGTACATAATTTAGATAATAAACGTAATTGGTCGTAAGCGAAACTGAACTCATTGTAATATATTTAAAATGTACTTCACTTGAGTCTATTAATTAAATATGTGAATCATAATATGTCGCTGAGAGTTCAATTAAAGTAAGCTACATAAATAAATTACTGTAAAATAACTTACTATGCTTCTTAAAATAGTTCTGTTTTTTGAGTTTCCCAATAAATGAAATTCAAAATTAACATTTAAATTTATTTATAATTTATAAATATTTATTGTACAAAGTACTACATTAATGTCTAATAAATATAGTGTGGCCAAAATATCAACTCTTTATTGATAAATGCTATAAATACAAATAAAACAAGAGAATTCAGGGAACAAACATAAAACCTCCATTCACAAGACAGTGTTGCCATTAGTCAACCATTGTAGAATTGAAGAATGATACTCACTTCTCCCAATTATACAAATATGAAAAAAAATAAATAAATAATAATAAAAATTAATCAACCATTTATTAATTTGAGTTCATGGCAAAAATAGAGAAGCTTATTTAATGTCAAAGCCCAACTGTCTATGAGACTCTATATGGATTAATTTTATTCTTCCCTTAGAAATTTAGTTTTTAATAAAATGTTTAGATCTTTGGTCTCTATAGTCTAGACAATACTATTAGTCCCTTGGTCGTGGTATTTTACTATGTTTAGGAGCCTCATTAAGCATGATGAACAAAAGCACTTCCATTTTCACTACTAAGGACTTTTATATCCAAGTATTGCAAATCTTCAGATCCTTTACATCAATAACAGAAGCTAAATGAGTTTTATGAAATTTGAAGATATTTCAATGAATCAGATGCTAAAAGGAAACCATCAACTCATACCAAAATAAATGTTGATCCTTAACATAAAAACAAGGATATTTTTGGAGGATCCATTATATATCCCTCTACTTGGTATGTACACTTGTAAATACCAAGTAGAGGGATGGGGAGAGAGAAAGACTCGTGCTGAACCGAGTCTACATCGTGACTGATCTGTTTTTTTAAAAGTTATATTTGATCGCGGTGGAAGGGAACAGGAAACGGATGTAGGAGTGGGGGAACGGATGAGACAATTTAAATTGCTTGAGGTACAGGCATATCGCTGTAAAACAGTGGGAGGAGAAAAAATGAAATGGGGTGGTCTTATTATGATTTTTGTTTTAAGATGTGAAAAATATTACTGTATGGGGAAGAAATATAGTCCTTGTCTGTTTTGTCATTAATGGGGTTATGTTCTAAATGCATGTGAATAGACTCGGCTAAAAGTCGTTTCCCAAGGTTTGGTTTAGTCGCAAAGAGTGTGAATTTATCATAGTCGAAAGTGTGTTTGTCAATACTAGAGTGTTTTAAATGGGTTGTGGTGGTTTCATTATTTTTAATGTCATGTTGATGGTTGCTGATTCGTCTTTTTATGGGGTCCTTTGTTTGTCTAATATATGCTGCCGTACAATTTTGGGTGGCGCAGTCTTTCAGTTTAGTGTATAAATTTTGTAGTTTGTTGTTGTTGGAGAAGCTTATGCGTAGTTTGGGGGAGGTATTAATTAGAGCCGTATTGATTTTTTTCTGATAGAGTGGGAATGTAGGTTAGGGAATGGAATATTGGAGTGTCACTAGGTGGAATTGGAATGGAGGGGGGAGTAGAATGGGAATTATAAAATTGATTGATGAGTCTGTTTATTATGTGTCGAG
Source organism: Oncopeltus fasciatus (assembly GCA_000696205.2). Lineage (NCBI taxonomy): Eukaryota > Metazoa > Arthropoda > Insecta > Hemiptera > Lygaeidae > Oncopeltus > Oncopeltus fasciatus. The sequence continues at coordinate 611,308 of KZ807006.1, forward strand.
GAAAGCCATTTTGGTTAAGAATTTCTGTTATGTGTTTTATGTTGTTGTCCTGGAATATATTGCCGGAGAGGTTAAGGGTTCTGGAAATGAGGTTTTCTGCAACATTTATTTTTTGGTGATAAGAGTGTGCAGAGTTGAAATGTAGGAGGCGTCCGGAGTATTTAGGTTTTGTGTACCAGTCCGTAATTTTGGAGCCCTCTTGGTTTCTGATTAACAGCAAGTCAAGAAATGAGAGTCGAGTGTTAGATTTCAGATCTATCGTAAATTTTAAGCGGGGATTGTAAGAGTTAAAAACCAGAGTTTTGGTTACAAATTAGTTTTAATTGTTCAATTATTTAAGAGTGGTGTCATTGGTCACCTTTTCTCCTCATGTGATTGATATTGAATGTCATTTTTTTTAAAATTCATTGTGGTAATCAAATTAAAAAATGTTTTAATAACAGAATGTAATAAATAAATAAAAGGTTAATAATAATAATAATAATAATAATAATAAAAATAATAATAATTGTTCAACTACCATGACCGATTTCCCGACAACCCTCCCTTCATTTAACAATATTCTTTTACCACTATCAAATTCGTTACCTGGGGTTTCACCTATTACTAATGCTCCCTATTACGTATCCAATTCCTTCCTTCACCCCGATCATAATATCCCTTTTGTTCAAGACTATGCTAATCCACTAGCACAGACCATGTCTACCAACTCCAACCCCTACAACCCTCCCGAAGATTTTTACAACTAAAACGAAGATGGCCCCGCGACCTCCTGGGGACAAATTCTGTAAATAATTTGAGAGTGGTGGCATTGGTCACCTTCACTCCTCATCTGATTGACATGGAATGTTTTTTTTTTATTTTATCCTTTGTTCTTCACTGTTATCAAATTAAAAAATGTTTTTATGTAAACTTAATAAATAAATAAAGGTTAAAAAAAAATTGCAACCTAAAAATATTGTATTCTTATTAAAACAATAATAAACACTTTTTTTTATGGAATATTTCAGTTATTATAATATGCTTCAACTAATATATATCNATTTCTTGGACCACTGCTCATGACTCCTCATTGGCGTGCATTGTTTATATTCATCTACTAATTATGTTACGTTATTTCTACCGATACTCTACAGCACGCTTTCATGTATCTTAATAAGGCCATAATTTATGCCATACGTGTACTCTACCAAGCGACATGTATCTAATACGTATGCAAATAATGTAGTCACTAAGGTTTCGCATTTTTAATGCGTACAGAGATATGTCTCACATATCACAACACCATGAAGTCGTGTATACACAAGCAGGTAATATCTGCTGTATCCTCCGTCAAGTCGCCATGTATCTAATCAATTCGCAGATTATGTCTGCACCAAGGAGTCACATGTCTATTAGATCATCTAGTACATAATATATCTGCTTACTCGCTAAATATATTTCCCTTAGAGAAATCAAGCTATTCACTTTAGAATCATTTCAGAACTTTTAATAATTTCTTCGCTGATCCTGTAGAGAAACCTCTCCCATGTACAATTGGCATATTTATCCGGCTTTCATATATATGGCAGATAAATAAAAGCATAGATACATGAACTAGTCTTTTGCCAGAGAATAAAACGAGCGTAAAAGCATAACGACAATATTTATGTATAAATATTTTTCTTAAAATGTGTATTTTAACTTTAAAAGTTTAAAAATTTCACTGTAAATCTACTATGTCTTAACATTTTTTTTTATAGAGTTAATGACATAGAAGATATTTAGAGATCAAATTAAGACTCTACACAAACCGCAAAGTAAAAAGAAACTTAAATACTGAATTTGATTTTATTATCTTCTATATATATATATAGAGAGAGAGAGAGAGAGAGAGATTTACCAAATAAATAAATAAATTTATTTATTTGGTTATACGCAATTCTAAAAAGACATGCCTTGCAGAATCCTTAATGTCATGTCCCAGCTCACGAGTTTGGCAGGAGCTAAAGGCACATAAGATCGTCAGTTCTCAGGAGGAGAGAGACGTGCTGTGTAACTTTATCTTAATAATTTCTTTGTTTCTCCTCCAGTGACAACATCCAATTTACCCCCGTCATTTGAAACAAATGAAGCGGTGAGTGATATTGTCTGGGAGGAGGTAATGGTGGATGATGTAACTTGGAGTTTAAGTTGTATTCAAAGTGGGGCTGCAGGTGATGATTCTTTTTCAAAGTGGATGATTGAGATAGTTGGGGCAAATGAAGAGCTTGCCCATATAATTAATGCATTGCTTGAGCAAGGAGTTTTTCCTGACCTTTGGAAGCGTACAATGTAAGTACTATTCAGAAGATAACTAAAGCGAGTGCATACCAGAAGGGTATAGGCCTGTAGCACTCCTGCCAGTGTGCTCAAAGATAATGGAGATATTAGTAGCAAGGCAGTTGAGGCAAACGAGAGGAAAACGAGATACTTACTCAATGTCAATCAGGATTTCGCCAGTGGCGCAGTACATGCAGTGCTCTGCATATTGCTACGATGGATATAAGGAAGGCTATCGACGATAGGAAGGTGACCGTTTGGGTGTCCTTGGATTTCTCGAGGGCTTTTGACTGTGTCAGTCATCAGCTATATCTCAGGAAGCTGGGGGTTGTAGGTGTTTGCGAGGATGTATTGTCGTGGATACGCTCTTACCTTGATGACAGGAGGCAAAGAGTAAGGGCGGGTGGTCAGGGTTCTGTACTGGGACCACTATTGTTTTTGGTCTACATCAATGATATAGTTAGAAGTGTAAAGTATTGTAAAATTCACCTTTTACGGACGACGTGATGATTTGGTACAGTGGATATCCAAATAATATTACGGGTTGGTTTCAGAGAGTGAATGACCTGAGTAACCTGCTGTCCCTTAACCCAAGCAAGTCACAGTGTCTATTGGTTAGTACTTCGAAGATGCTAGCTAAATGTGATTTAGAGCTAATACCTAGACTGATCATTGGCAGTCAGGCAGTTTCTAAAAGTAAACAAATGAAACTACTAGGAGTGATTTTCAATAGCACACTGACTTGAAAAGATCAGGCAATAGCTGTGGCAAATAAATTTCGGATCTCTCTGCATCCATTTATGAGATGGAATCGTTTGTTGTCAGAAGAGGTAAAGGCAAAGTAGGTGTCCTCCTTGATTCTCCCTTTAGTCTGGTATTGCGATTCGGTCTACATAGACATTAACAGCACGAAGGACATTCGGATCCAGAGGGCACTAAATGCGACCATTAGATGTATTCATGGTATGCGATAGGATGAATATATTACACCGAAACGTTTGGAGCTAGGATGGCTCACAACAGAGGAATATAGAATGTTGAATCTGTTATGCTTAGCAAAAAAAGTTTTAGACACCAGATTGAGGCCTCTACGACAATTTCTCATGGATTAGGGGAGAAAGGCATGCCGGAATGCTCCAGTTACCTACCTGTAGAACGGACATATTAAGGAGTGCATTCTACGTCGCAGCAACAAGAGAGCTAAATGCATTGCCACATGAGGTGAAAGGGTCATCGTTCTTCCGATAGGCCTACTTGAAACATTTTCTGGCAAGCACATAACAGTGTAATTTATTTTGTAATGATCATTGGGGATTTGTTGGGATGGGAATACAATTTTTAAAACGGATTTGGATTAAAAAGTGTAAACTGTAAGTAGCCTGAAATTGTCAGTAAGAAAGGATTTTCACCTATTACTAATGCTCCCTATTACGTATCCAATTCCTTCCTTCACCCCGATCATAATATCCCTTTTGTTCAAGACTATGCTAATCCACTAGCACAGACCATGTCTACCAACTCCAACCCCTACAACCCTCCCGAAGATTTTTACAACTAAAACGAAGATGGCCCCGCGACCTCCTGGGGACAAATTCTGTAAATAATTTGAGAGTGGTGGCATTGGTCACCTTCACTCCTCATCTGATTGACATGGAATGTTTTTTTTTTATTTTATCCTTTGTTCTTCACTGTTATCAAATTAAAAAATGTTTTTATGTAAACTTAATAAATAAATAAAGGTTAAAAAAAAATTGCAACCTAAAAATATTGTATTCTTATTAAAACAATAATAAACACTTTTTTTTATGGAATATTTCAGTTATTATATTTTATTTATTTATAATTAAATATTTATGAAAATAAATTTTATGTCAAACGTAGTGCATTAGTTGAATAAATGTTAGTTTATAACACGAAATAACAATAATAAGTTTTCCAAAGAGGAGAATTCATCTGTAACATTCTCCTTTTATAGCTAAACAGATGGATAAATATAAACTTCTTTTTACGACAAATAAAGAAAATAGAGGACATTTTTGGCTACAGAATTAAAAACATTCATATTGTTTCGGTAAATGTCTAGCGGACATAATTCTTTCCTCATGGACTGGAATACAGACAAAGAAAAGCTTTACAGAATTAGCCATTGTAATACGATTTAAGTTGAAGTAGGAGTCTTCTTGCGGAAATAACCTTTGTCAGGATTATTATTATTTTTTCAACATATAATTTAAAAAAAGAAAAATCTTCCATTCTTCTCTTGTTATCGTCGCTGAAAATTAACAAGCTATACAATAAATAAAATAACAGCTATTTGAATATTACAAAAGTAAAGATAAAACCACATTTATCTTTAGAGTAATAAGAATTTGCTAAAAGTCTTTAAAAAAAACTTTGTTTGCATAAAATATATTTTATATAACAATATTATAAACAATATGATATTTTATATCTTTAGTTATAC
>KZ807006.1:648812-661138 GCA_000696205.2 Oncopeltus fasciatus
ATGGCTACTGTTTTCTGGGATGCACGCGGTGTAATCCACATAGATTACCTTCAGAAGGGAAGAACAATCAATGGCGAATATTATACCAACTTATTGGACCGATTTAATGAGGATTTAAAGAAAAAACGACCGCATTTGGCCAAGAAAAAAGTTCATTTCCATCAAGACAATGCAAGAGTCCATACGTGTGTTGTTTCCATGGCAAAATTGCAAGAATTACGCTATGAATTGCTCCCTCATCCGCCGTATTCTCCGGATTTAGCCCCGAGTGACTATTTCTTGTTTCCGAACCTTAAGAAATGGCTTGGCGGAAAGAGATTTTATTTCAACGATCAAATCATCTCACAAGCAAATACATATTTTGAGGAGCTCGAGAAATCTTATTTTTTGGAAGGGATAAAAAAATTGGAAAAACGTTGGACGAAGTGTATAGAGCTCAACGGAGACTATGTTGAAAAATAAAATTACTTTTTATCAAAATACCTTTGTTTCATTTAAAAAGTCACGCACTTATTGACCCGCCCTCGTATTTATAGAAGCCTCAAGTTAATGTTACATTGTTAATACTGATTTTTTTTAAACTTTCACCTACTTCCTAAATGTTAATCATTTATTTCTTCCCATAAAACTATCAAACAACCTGCTTAAATGTTTGACTACTTGATATTTGCTTATTCCGAGGGAGTGTAGCAGGCTATTGAGGTTTTTCTTGTGAGAGATTTTTTAGGTATTTTCTCCAATCCTACTAGACACCAAAAATGATAGTTATATCTAGCGGCCATAATATTTAGTTTAGTGTAATTAAACACAACACAGATTCGTTTCTTCATAATACATGTATATTTAAAGAGCAACACACCTCCATCAAATAGAAGTATGAGTTTACCTGAACTTTATATTCTTATCTTAAAGGCCTAGAGGCCAAGATTAGTTGTTTGTTTTATTGAAATTTAGCAAATAACTGCAAAAGATTAATAAAATGACTAAGTTAGTGACGCAGCGAAACTGGACAAATAGAAGTGGGCAATAAACAAAAATGTCAAATGCGAATATAAAACATAATTCAAAAGGAGTGTTTTTTGACCGTAGATATTATTATGTATTTTGGGCTGTAGAAATACAATGTCATGAGAATACAATACAATTACCACTGAAATGGAATCGGATTATCAACTCCCCTTCCTTGACACCCTTATTATCCGGAACACCAATGGCTCTATCTCCACTGATAGGTACACCAAGCACACATACTCAGGTCGTCTCCTCCACTTCAACTCATCATCAAAAAATTAATGTGGCCAAAAACCTCATCTACAGATCACTCACACTTTCTGACAAGATATTCCACAGCAGAAATATTAAAAGTATAACTGACATCCTCCTCTCTATTGCTTTACCTACTCACACCATTAAAAAACTTGTAAAATAATTTTTTATTTCCACTTCTCCAACTATCCCCCACCCCCAAAATAACGACCTCGTTTTCCGCTCTCTTCCTTATATTCCAAAACTTTCTGATAATTTTAATAAATCTCTCAGAAAAACTTTCCCTAACCTCAAGCTTTCTTTTTCCACCAACAACAAATTAAAATCTATTTACACCATCCTCAAAGACCCCATCCCCCTTCCTAACAGAACTACTAATGTCGTCTACAAAATTCCCTGTTCCACACCTAATTGCCATGGTTCTTACATTGGAGAAACAAAAAACCCTATTTCCAGTAGAATCAATAGCCATAAAAATGACATAAAGAATAAACTAATAAAAACTGCCCTCACTAAACATGTTTTTCATGAAGAACACACATTTGACTTCGAGAACATAACCATTCTTTCCACTGAACCCTATCAACACAAACGCCTTTTATCTGAAACCGTTCACATTAACTTACAACACTATCCAGTTAAAGACAGAACAGACGTAGAACACATTTCTTCAACTTATTCAAACATTTTCAACATTCTAAAAACCATTAGCCCTCCTTCTCAATAAACCTGTCAAACATTTTTCCCAGTTCCAAAGTTACCTATTCCCAATAATACCCTTCCTTTTTCCTTTGTCCTTTTTATTGCCCCCTTTTGGAACAGGCCGTTTTCCCTTTGTACCTTCCGCCTCTTATCTTCTCCCCCCAAGTTGTTTCTCTGAAAAATTATATTTCGTCATTGTCATGGAAATGTGAACTTAGGGACAGGACGTCCTCTCTCGTAGTCATGATAGACAGGTGTGGTAAATTACTGTTTTAATGTTATTCAATTATTTTTTTAATAGGTTGTTGTCTGCATGTTTTTCAAATTCTCTTATATAACTTTCTACATTCATAGTTTTGATATCACATTACATTATGGTTATTCTGTATTATAATATTGTCAATTATTAATGTATTCTCATGACATTGTATTTCTACAGCCCTGAAGATGGCTTAAAATGTTAGCCGAAACGTCGGCAGATAATCTTTTAAAAAAATACAGATAATTTTTTTTTTAGATCTACCTTGACCGAACCCTAACTAAAATTATCTAATAAAACATAATTCATGCAGGAGCTTCGTAATCAAAAGACATTTCCTGTTTAATTATGGTATGCTTTAATTAAGAGTGAATGGCATAAGTTAGTTTACAAGCCGGAGAGAACAATGAGCGAAAACGGTGTTACCACGAAGTGAGGGGTGGGGGGGTGGGGGATCGTACAAACATCACAGTAACTTTTTTCCCTTAATAATATTGTTTTAATAAAAGTTTCTACAAATTAAATTTTACACCTATTATATGAACTATAAGTTTTCCGTGACTCGATACACAACGAAGAAAATACAAATTTTGGTCTCCCCTAAACCCCCTCCGATTTTTTCAGCCAATTTAACTAAAAATTAATTTAGTTTTAGAATCTACAATGACAGAATAATAATAAATATTGAATTTGGTTGATATATAATAAAAAAAAGAGGGTTACCCGACACTCGAAATTATATTCATAAATATCTTTCTTAATGTTTTTTTCCTTCTCTTTTTTAATAAACTTAATAAATGTATTGCTGTAAAACTTAAATGTCAAAAAAAATTTACTTTTAAACTTTTTTTTTTTCTCATAAAGCTAGTAATAACATAGATATTAGTCTATAATAATATAATTATCTAGGCACATTATTGGGACGGATAGAATCAAAAAGATAAATTTAATCTCATAACTATAGGATCATCTCGAAAGCTGCCATTTGTTAAATCATTCCCTCTTTTTCAGGAGCTAAGGATTTAATTTTTTTTTTTAAATTAGGGCTTTAATTTGAGCTTCAGTATAGTTTACTAGAAATACTTGATGATATTAGTGCCTTAACTAATTAATTGTAATTTAATTAATTATTAATTATAATTAACTAAAATTAAGCTAATAAAAATACAAAACATATTGCATATTTTTTTTATGTTAAACACATATTTATATATGTTTATACAAATATCAGTTTTACCTTTTCATATTATAATAATTATCGAAAGCTCCATTAATGAAAAGTGAAGGATTAGGATTAGGATTAGGGTAAGGTTATAGGGCGATCAACATCATGGTTATTACGCCCTGACTGTTGGGTTAATTAAATTTGTTCATATATGCCTGTTTCTCTTAAAATGCACATAAGTTTGCCTACATTGGATTCATGGTTTGCCAGGGATGCCGATAGTTGTCTTGGGAGGTTTTTGCTTGTAAATAGATTAGTGAAATATGGGCATTCCTCGATGAAATGTTGAAAGCTCATTTGAGATTAGGGCATATTGGCGGTTGATCTTTAGTGATTAGATAGACGTGGGTAAGATTGGTGTGACCTATTCTAAGTGTGGTTAGTACGACTTCTTCTCTTCTGTTCTCCCGGTTCGATGTGGACCACTCCTTTAGTGCGAATAAATTCTTCGCAGTTTATTTGGACTTCCAGAGAGTGTCCCAGTCCAAATAAGTTTTTCTTTAAAGCCAAGTCTTGACATCTCTGGGTTCTACAATGTTTGTGGGTGGGGTGTCCTTAAGTGTTGCTTCTTTAGCTGCATTATCAGCCATCTCGTTTCCCCTTATACCTGTATGTGATGGTACCCACAGAAGTGTTATTGTTTTGTCCTGCTGTTCAAGGGTGCGAATATAATGAAAGAATTTTTTTGTAGAAGACCTTGTTTTTTATCATTTTTTATAGTTTTTAGAGAAGAGAGAGAGTCGGAGCATATGATAAAGTCTCTTATGTCTGATGTAATGGCATGATAGAGAGCTAGGCATAGTACTTGCATTTCAGCCGTGAAGATTGAAGCCATAGGTGGAAGTTTTTGCAGTATTTTGTGGTCTTTAAAGACTACTGCTAGGCCTACATTGTCCTCTTGTTTTGAGCCATCTTTGAAGAAAAATTCTTTATTTGAGTAAGCTTGTATAACTTCATTTACTTTTCCTAGTTTTTTGCTTGTGGTGTAATTTTTTGTTGAGATTTGGTAATCGTAGGTCAATTATGGGGATTTTTCTTTTCCACTGGGGTTCTTCAGTTTCGTATTCTTGTATGTTTACTGTTGGGACAGAGGATTTGTGGCCTCCACGTTTCTTGGTCTATGTTTTTGACCAATATAGTTATTAAATAATCCAGAGTCGTGCTGGAGCTTGGTGGAAGAGGAATAAGCTTACAATTTTTTTTTTTAACTCTATAGATATTTAAATATTTTTAGAGAAATATTTAAAAACATTTGGCAAGCCTGTTAACTTGATTTAGTTTTGATTCACATAACCTTTATTCACACAAAATATATCAACATTACATTGAAAGTTCCTATCTATAGATAGCGCAATATCTTAAATAATTACATTTAAACTAGGTTTGACAATTTGATTGAAAATTATTCGAATAAAAAAATGTAATTAAAAATTGTATTATTTCCAAAAATTGATCTAAGAGTTAGCAAAATTTATTTTCGTCTTTACTTCGTTAGGGAAATAGGAATAGCTATTCATCCTCTTCCTTTCAATAAAGGCAATCAATCATAATTGTATTTGAATACATTTTCCTAATGACAATGAAGCAAGATAAACTTATGGTAGCCTTGGAACTCTTGAGAAGGGCGGTTTCATGCCTGCCTTTAGTGTATCTAACAAAAGTAGGAAATCTACGAGATCAAAGAAGTCGAAACGAACGATGGCAAAAAATAGATTGACCGACACTGGAAACGGGTTCAGAAGGAAAGCAATTTGTGAAGTAAATTCGGGTGGTGATTGGGCGGCTGCAGTGGTGGGGGTGGTGTAGGGGAGGGGGGTGTTGGAGCAGGCTCTGAATACTAAGACCGGTCGACTAAAGGGCCTTCATCAGAAGCAGGTAATCCCTCGTGTATGCCCCCCCCCCTCAAATTTAATTTGAGGTTCTCAATCGAAAGAACCGGTAACGAGCCACTCATTTCTACACCCTTCGTCCCCCTTTAGCGATCTGCCCACTGCCTTTTTCTTGGTATCTTTTATCAAGGTCTCTTTGGTATTGTTACTGGCTACGGGTAACTAATAATTAAAAGAACAGAGATACATATAAGTCAATTTATTATCACAAATAATTAAATCTACTAGTATAACATATACAATATAACTTTAGAATCTACTAACTTACGACTGACTCTGAGAACCGCTGGCGAGCTGCTTTTAAAGCTTCGTGAAAGTGGCGCGAAAGTACTACAAGGGGCTTGAACATTGTCATTTGAAAGTCCCAGAAGGCCGACCTCTCTTCCCAAGACAAAGGAAGCAGCTGTTATCCATAAAATACCCCCTTCCCGTGAAGGTCTGTTCCACACCCCACCAACTTCCCTAGTCTTTAACAGTATATTTTTAAAGTCATTATGGTCTTTGTACAGTTTCATTTATCATAAAATAAATAAAAAGGAGCTAATTGTCAAATAGATGTCTTTTTAATATTAGTTATTTAATTAATATTATAATAATTATGTATCCCAAAATCCAATTCTTTGGTTTCTACTTGGACTCAAGACTAACTTGGAAAGAACACATAATCTTAATCCCTCACGGAGCTAATCCCCCTATTATTATGTGTTTTAGACCTATTTGACCTTTGACCCCACACCCTCTGGCGAATTACCTTCCTCATCGCTTGCGACGTCATAGGAGGTCTTACCCCCGCTGGGGGCCCCTAAAGATTTTAGCGAATTTCCCTGTAACCATAACATAACCTACCCCCGGCGAATTTCCTTGTGACCATAACATAACCTTCCCGGTCAAATTTTTTTTGTAACCATAACAAAACCATCCCAGGCGATTTTCCTTGTAACCATGGCGTAACCTACACGGGCAAATTTCCTCGTAACCATAACATAACCTTTCAAGGCGAATTTACTTGTAACTATGGCATAACCTTCCGAGGCGAATTCCCTACTAACCTACCCTACAACAGTGAGGGGACAATCCTCCCCCCTCCCACCCTGTTATTGTCTTATCAGTTGATCTTTGACCATAATAATATTTTATTTAAATTAATCTTAATCCCCTATGGAGTTAATCCCCCAATACTCTGTTATTATGTGTAATAGGCTTATCTTTTGATCTTTGACCCACACCCTCCAGAGATTTTTAGGCGTAATTTCTAGGAACATAAGGATGGTCACGTGACATATGAAGTTAATCCCCCTTCCCTTTTATTCGCTTATCAGTTGACCTTTGTCCCTAATATTTCATTTAAATTAATCTTAATCCCCCTATAGAGTTAATCCCCCAATATTTTGTTATTATGTTTATAGAGTTAATCCCCCAATATTCTGTTAGACATATTTGACCCACCCCCAGAGAATTTCCTAGTTAACACGATGTAACCTATGAGGGAGCTAATCCCCCCCCCCCTCCTTTTATTGGCTTATCAGTTGACCTTTGTCCCTAATATTTTATTTAAATTAATCTTAATCCCCTTTATGATTAATCCCCCAATGTTCTCCTATTTGACCTTTGACCCCCCCCCCCAGAGAACTTGATAGTTACCACGACGTAGCCTATGAGGGGCTAATCCCCTCCACTATTATTGGCTTATCCTATGACCCCTCCCCCTCCAGAGACGCGTTAAGAAGCGGAATTCTTCAAAATAAGTGTTTAGGGTTTAATATTTTTTTATCCCTTTAGGATCCCATGTGAAAATATTTTGGAAAGACCTTTATGACTCAGGCAGAGTGTCAAATAGCGAATTTATTCAAAAAGTGTCTTGTGGGTTTACTATTTCAAATAATTTATTGTATTATAGGCCTTTATGAAATTTTATCGGTATCCCTTAAATGAGGAAGAGGTACGTCTGTGAGCGAATTTCCTCAAAATGTGTATTATGGATTTAGTATTACGATATTTTTCTTAGTCATACACTAACTTATGTGAACTTTGGTGTATCACACCTTCATGATTCACATGTTGTGAAAAATAGTGAATTTCATAGAAAAAAAAGCGTGATATAGGAAAAATATATCAAAATACTAAATCCGCAATACCCATGTTGACGAAATTTAATTCTTGACGTACGGCCATATAGATTACAAAAGCCCATAAAAGAACCTATAGTAAGAATAAATTATGCAAAAACACTAGACCCTCAACACATATTTAAAAGAAATTAGCTCAATAACCTACCCTTTACATCAAATGTCGATCAAGTTCAAAATTACATAAAAACCCTATATTACATTCAAATTTTTATTAAATACTAAGCCCGCAATACCCTTTCTTCATGAAATTCGCTTCATTCACTCACCACCTGCGTTGTGAATGTGTAATCGACAAAAGTCCATAAAGGAACCTCTAGTAAGAACAAATATTCAAAAATACTAAACCCGCAAAGCATATTTTGAGGGTATCCGCTCATTTACAGTGGGTCAAAAAAGTATTGGCACACCCCATTTTTTCTGAAAATCTCAATAGGCTTAAAAATTTTTCCATAACTGTTATTCATTTTAAAAGTCTCTTAAAAATTGGATTTTTTTAAGCAATTAATGGTTGGAATTCAAAAGCTGAGTTTGAAGTAATCATAACAAAGTAAATTTTGAAGGTCAAAAAAAGTATTGGCACAGTTTGTAAACATTTAGTATTACATAGCTCCAATCAAAACAAACAAATCCTTTTTCTTTCAGTACATTAGATTAGAGGATTGACAATAATACAAAAACAACAAAAGTCTCAGTCTTTATTCTACCTTTGCTATATCAACATGGGTAAAACTGGTGAATTTTGAACAAGTTTTAAAAATCAAATAATAAAACTACACTCCAAAGGACTTAGTTACCGAAAAATAGCCAACAGATTGGAAATTAGTTTCAGTACGGTTCGAAATATAATAAAAAAGTTTCGAACGACCGGTTCGGTTTTAAACAAGCCTCGTTCAGGACGACCATCGAACTTAACGAAAGGGAACAAAGGATCATACACCGGCGTGTTAAGCGAGACCCCACTTCATCAGCCGCCTCAATAGCCGAAGAGGTCGCATCAACGTCCAACACTACCTTCTGTTTACAGACGGTAAGAAATGTCATCCACAAATATAATTATTATGGCAGAGTCCAAAGGAAAAAGCCTTTTATTTGAGTTTGCTAAAATTTATGTTAACAAGGACCTAGAATTCTGGAAAGATGTTATTTTTTCAGACGAAAGCAAATTTAATATTTTCGGTTCTGATGGCCGCAAGTACGTTTGGCGAAGACCTAATACTGAGTTTCAAGCGCGACATGTGAGGCCCACTGTAAAACATGGAGGTGGAAGTGTTCTAGTTTGGGGATGCATGTCATGGAATGGTGTAGGTAATTTGACCTTCATTGACGGTATTATGAATGCAGAAAAATATGTTGACATTTTGCGCCATAATTTAAAAAGTAGTGCCGAAAAGCTGGGGATCAAGGATACATTTTTGTTTCAACAAGATAACGACCCCAAGCACACAGCAAATAAAACAAAAGAATGGATGCTGTACAACGTGCCCAGGCAATTGAAAACGCCTCCACAGTCTCCGGATATAAATCCGATAGAACATCTATGGTATTTGTTGGACCTGAATGTAAGAAAAAATAGAATTTCTTCAAAAGCTGTGTTGAAAGAAACTTTGGCTGAGGAATGGCGTAAAATTGGACAAGATGTAACTCAAAATCTTGTTTCATCGATGCCAAGAAGGCTTTAGGCTGTTATAGACGCCAACGGTACGGTAACTAAATATTAGTGGTTCATAAAAAAGCTTAAAGTACATTATAAATCATAAATTAATACATATAATAAAAGTGTGCCAATACTTTTTTGACTGTGAAAAAGTGAATTTTTTAAAGAATTAATCCCTATGTTTTGTAAATTTTCAATTTTTATTTTTCAATTATGTATTTTTCTAAATCTTTTATGAAATAAAAATGTTCAAAAAATAAATTTTTAATCTTTTCTAAATGAAACCACAAAAAATATTAGTGTGCCAATACTTTTTTGACCCACTGTACGTATCCTCTACATCGTGCGTCAAATAATTACAAAATTACATCAAAGCCCTGTATTTCAATAAAATATTCAAAAATACTAAACCCGCAAAGCATATTTATGGGAAATCCGCTCATTTACGTATCCTTTACATCATATGACAAATAATTACAAAATTACATAAAAACCCTATATTTTAATAAAATTTTCCAAAATACTAAACCCGCAGAGCATATTTTGGGTAAATCTGCTCATTTACGTATCCAATACAGCATGCGTTATTCAATTTCATAAGGTAGAGGTAGAGGTAAGAACCCGAGCGCTGATCCAAAGAGGTATATATATATATATATATCATTCATTAGAAAATGAAACGGAGAATAGGATCTAGGTAGGCCTAGAGGTAAGACCCCGATCGCTGATCCAAAGAGGTAGGCTTAGAGGTTTGAAGTTTTGGCGGGAAACCATGGTGTCCGTCATTTTCATCATTTGTGTGTGCCAGAAGCGCCTTTTTTCCCCTACTCAATTTTCAATGCTACTCACAATTAGGAATTTAACTGCAGCAAAACAAAGTCTGAAACAACAATCTGGGAGAGAAAATATTGAGTTCGATAGTGACAATGACGAAGATTACTGATAACACAAATATGTTATAACATGATACCAAACATACCCTCTCACAGAAAATTTTTTTTTACGGATTTATGACATAATTTGTACATTAGGACAATTTCCGAGTAGGGGGAGACTGGTAGAACTAGTGCCTATCCACAAAACTGTAAACATAAACGCCAAACTTAAAGCTTTTTCCCTGTATCGCTTACAAGCTGCATGTGTAACTTTCCTTTATTACAAATAATTCATGAGAGGGAACAGAATAATAAAATCTATCTGTCCTCGCCAGGAATCGAACCTGGATCTCCTGCTAACTGGTCAAGCTTGTTATCCAATTACGCTACCGGGAGAGACAGATAACCTATTAAATTCCCAGTACTAGTGTTGAGAGTCTAACCCACGAGAAAGATCATCTTATGCTCGAAGGAGCTGATATTGTTGAGCTATTTATCGACTCGTTATTTACTTTTTATTTTCATTTATAAATATTAATTTTATTGTGGTTAGACTCTGGACACTAGTGCTGGGAATTTAATAGGTTATCTGTCTCTCCCGGTAGCGTAATTGGATAACGAGCTTGCCCGATTAGCAGGAGATCCAGGTTCAAGCCCTGGCTGGGACAGTTAGATTTTTTATTCTATTCCCTTCCATTAATTGAACTAAAATATAAAATATAAATATCTTTGTTAATATTAGCGCTTAGAAAAAATAAATTGATCAAAATTGGTGTAAATTGGAATTTTGTAACATTTATTAAAAGAAAAAAATGCATATTAAGAAAGATATTTAAGAATGTAATTTCTAGTAGTGGGTGTGACCTCTTAATTTGTACGATTAGATACCATAAGCAATTAAAATTCGTTTTTGATTGAAATTGGATGTAAGGAAGTTTCTTCTATAGGAGCTTGATTTTTATATATTGTATGGTCAATGGAGTAGTGTTACTATTTGTTGCTTTTTACAATATAAATTTTATAAATGTCATAATTTATTGTTACAACTTCTTGTTATAATTAAAACTTTAATGTTTTAGGCGATCTGCAGATGGGATCCACTTTTTACCTCATGGAATGCGCTTTATGACCAATCTTTTTCTAACTCACATTGGTAATTGAATTACTGTTTCATATAACTTAATTTCAGTTTTTTTTTAAAGGACTGTAGGAAATGCCACCATTTGTATTTAGGTTTTTCTCATGGCAAATTTCATAAAAGAATTTAAATATTCTCTTAAGATTAAAATCAGACATTAAAAACAAGTTTAAGGTCACTAAAATTTATATATGTGTGTGTGTGTGTGCGTGCGTGTGTGTGAGTGTGTGTGTGTTAAGGCTCTACTCACCCCATTTAGTTTTCCTCGTGAAATTTAGCTCGTAGCTTTTTAATGCAAACAAAAAATTAAGTTATTTATTGAACAAAGTGAGGCCAATAGGGGTGGGAAATTTCCTGAAATGTTAAATGCTAGGACAAATATTCTTTTTGCTGCTGGCTCAATATATAATTAAGAATTATGAAACTCATCACAGATTCACATATTGATTAGAGAAATATTTTAGGAGTTACAAAGCAAAATAGAACCATTAGAAGAGGAGTTTACATGTACTGTAAATTTTTAGTTGTACATCAATTAGTTGTTTTTCTTAATGAAATTAGTTACTTGGCTTCTGAATGTAAAATGAAGGACTGATTTCATTGTTGTGCAAAATTGAACTAAGAATGAGGAATTACTGAAGTGTCAATGGCGAGTAGAAAAGGTATTTTTGTTGCAATGGGCACTATATTTAGTTAAGAGTAGTGAATTTCCTCACAAATTATTTTATTGATAAAATATATATTTTGTAAATATGGGAAATTGCATGTCATTGAAAGTAACACAAACATCTACAACACTGGGGAATTCACTTAGTTTTCTTTACTGTACAACTTTGAACAAAACCATTTTATTTAAAAAATTTTGTAATACATAATGAGCAATCAAGAGCACAAAAAACAGTACTTACAGAAACCCATAAGCGCCCAAGATTACTAGTGCCAACGAAGATAGCAGGCAGCTTTTACTCAAAAAGTCTATTTATACAGGAGGGAACACAACTCCATGCTAAAACTAAAAATGAATTTCATGGCTTCTAGGGGTTTAGGAATTGTTAATTCTACCTTTAAACTATTTAAAATTTGTAGCTTTAGGTTTCAAAGAAAAAAGTTATTAAAACTATAAAAGTGCCTATCATTTCGTTGTTCTCACTGAACTGAGTTAAAATTTAAATATAAGCCTTAAAAAAAA
>KZ807006.1:661157-673287 GCA_000696205.2 Oncopeltus fasciatus
TTCATAAATAATAAAATATATCTTATTTTATAAAGCTCTATAAATTAAATTATCTTGACTGATACATTCTGATTTTCTCTAAATCATTAGTTAATTTTCTATTTGTTCAGCACTTTTGGGTATCAACGTTCAACGGTTGGCTGCATTGAGGAATTGACCAGGCTTGCTATATGGGAAAGGCCCCTACGAAAAAATGGCTGAAATATTTTTGCAAAAAGATGTTCAAATTTTACTCAAAAATAAAAAAGTGATTCTCCTTGGCGATTCAAGTGCGAATGTTATTCAATTCTGGTTATTTGTGAGAGAACTTTTTTTAAATTTTTGTATACATATATAAATATATTTATAGGTTGTCGTGTTGCAGATGTACGAGCTCTTTATAAAGACATTATATGGCTATTTAAGTGCAATACATTAATTGACTCAAATTTTTTGAAGAGGAGGGTGAGTAAACTTCGAAACTAGATGTAGTATTATTAATTTATTACTAAGAACTTAGGTTCGAAATTGATTATTTTCATTTTTTCAGACTAACTCATGTGTTTTGTAATAATTTTCATTAAAAAAGTAAGGAAAACATTGTTTGGAGCTAAATATGTAGTTGTAACATTGTATTTTTCCCTTACGTTTTTGCATATTTGTATATTGTTGATCTAAAATTTTTTGGCAATGACAATTTAATCTAATGGTTGCTCTCTATGCATTATATTATTTTTTGGCGTATGCCCACTTTAGGATTATACTGTGCTTTCTTTATTATTTTGGTTTAAAGTAGAAATAATATTGTCTTTGTTCATGAGTTCTATTTTTCTGCTCTTTGACATTTCTAAGGGGTGTAGTTTTGATTAGTGGAACTTTAAAACTAAATTGCTTTCTTTTCCATTCCTGTTTTAAAGTAGAAATTAAACTTCAATTTTTCCTTTTTATATAATTTTTAACATGTGGTTTTAGAATTTTTAGTGAACTGATTTTACCTTTTTAGGAACTCATCTAATGATTTAAAAATAGTTGATTATCTACTTGTGATGAAAAAAAATCCATATTTCTTATTTCTATGCTGAATCACTGAAGCCATTTTTAAGTGCGGTGTCAGTCTACTAATGCTAATAACTATATTCTCTTGCAGATAATCTTTTGTGAGCCAATGAATAAGACTTATAATATTTTTTTTAATTTATTCAAACATACCATGTTGATTTTTTAGGAGACGCAATGATTCGTAAGAATCAATTATATATTAAAAATTTATACTCAACAAGTCTCTTCTCTTTTCGTTTCATTTTCTGTGCTTTTTACTTGTTACTGAAAAACTCAATTCACAACACCTAATCAAACTTTTTGATAATGACTTATTAACCTTATTTAATGGTTAAGCAATAAAGCCATGTACTTTTTACTAGTATTGTAAAACATAATCTTTATTTTTAAAGTAGCACTTAAATTAAGCCCAGAACAACTCCTATCCTGAGGAATCTGGTCGAGTAGAGTCTTAATGAATATATTCATCGTTTATTTATTTGTCATCATTAATTTAATTTAATAAGAACTATTTTTTAAATGAATTTTAAAAAATTTAATCTTTCAGCTAGAGAATCAGTTTCTAGGTGATAATTTAGTTCATAGAAGTGAATTGACTAGAGGACGAGATTTTACTGAACATCGTAAATTCAATGTAAGTATTGTTTTTACTGTTCATTGTTTGACATATTTGTTATTAACAAGCTAATTCTATTGACCTAAATAATTATAGTTTTCTAATAAGTAGTTGTTGCATGATCATGTGCAAACTAGTTTTCATTCCAAACTACTTTTCTAAAAAAATGAATAAATTTAAAAGGCATTCATAAATTAATGTTATTATTTTATTAACTAAAATTTAAAGTTTTTATTAGTTTATGGTGCAAGTTTATTCAAAAAAAGATCTTTGATAGATGAAATAATGGAGAGAAGTTTTTATAGTTTTTTATTGTTTATGTGATAATTTAAAAGGCTAACAATTATGCATTAAACACTGAGAAAATAGCTGAAAAAGAAATAAAAAGAACATTTAAAACCTCTTAAGTCTTTCATAAACTTAGGATAAGTTAATTTTCAAATATTACTAGCTTTATTTTATTTTTATTTTAGTCAGAGGACACCCAAATTGAATTTATTTTTATTACTAGATGCTATTCAAAGATTATAGAGGATTTATTTCAAGATATAAAAAGTGGCAAGAGAGAAGCTCCTGATGTTGTTTACATGAATTCTTGCTTATGGGATATTAGTAGGTAAATAATTTAGTAATGCAGGATGAAATAATTTAAGTAAACCCAATGAAGCCATTTAATCATCAATAGAATTTAAAAAACACTTGATTAGGTGTGTCAAAATTTTCTCTGTTAAGTCAAGGAGTCAGTACTGGCAGTTAAATATATTAAAATATATTATTTTTTCACTGCTATAGCACAATTATGTAAATATTTGTTTTGCTGTTTGCTTTATTTAGAAACAAAATATAATCAAATTTAAAAATCTCAAGTATAACCTTCTTAAAAACTTTGTTCCTTGCATATCAAGGAATGACTTGATTATCAAATTTAAAAAAAAGTGTCCGCCTACTATACATATCAATTGGATAATAGAAATTGAATATCTGAAACATATTCCCTAGAGAGACAGAGAGAGAGATGAAAGTTATTATTTGGAATGAAATTAGGGTCTTTGTTCATAGAAGAGAGTGTCTGCAATAAAGCATTAAAAAAAAGCCTTAAATAGGGGCCATTAATGCTGGAATTTAGCTTTCAGAGGGATGCCCATAATAAAGGTATATCTGAAAAGGAGCTTTTACTGTTATCATTTATACATATTTTTTAATAAAATAAACTGTTTATTAAGCATTTGGAAAACACAAATTTTTGGCCATAAGTTAAAAATTGATTTATTTTATCAATTCATTTAGTAATTACTTATTATTTTCATTGCAAAAAGTAAACTTTACAAGTTACATTGTTGTAAAATGACAAGTCTAATAACAAGTATATGAAAGTAAATTTAGGAGATTGGCCAAACAAATTCTATTCAGTATGTAATCCAATAATGTAATAATAATATGTATTAAATAATTTTGATGTTGGTATAAAACATGCTAATTGTGCTGTCTTAAAGGTGGGGCCCAAATGGAGTAAAAGAATTTCAAGCCAACATGAGAATTCTTATGAAACTCCTTACCCACTCTATCCCTAATAAAACTTTGTTTATCTGGGGCACTGCTATTCCCACTGCTTCTAGTACTTCAGGTGGACTTATTATTAAACAGGTCAGTTTATTTAATATAAAAATGTCTTAGTATTTTAATGCTAGTACATACCCATGCTGTCCTAGAATTATATAATCTTCTATTGGGAAGTAGATGTTTCAACATTATCTCCCGTTTGGAAATCTCTGTGAATTAATGTTTATTATTTTTAATTATTTAAATATTTGAAGTATTTAATGAAGATAATGTAAATGGTTAATGTCCTTATTTTTGTTTAAGTCGAACTTATTATTGATTTAACCTTATTAACCCACAAAAATTTATTGCAAGAGCAAAAAACCTCTTTTTTGGGCTCATTCATATATATATGAAGTTTTAGCTTTAAATGAGCCGAAAGAAGGAGGTTATTTGCTCTTTTTGTGGGGTTAATAATAACAATAGTAATAATNCCAATTTTAGACTATAACTCATCTAATAAAAGTTTTAATACAGAATTTCCTGTATTTTTAAATTTTACATGCGTTACACATAAGCACACACTCATACACACTAATATATATATATATATAGCAATCAAGAACAGGTCAGATAGAGAATGCAGTGCACACACCAAAAGAAAATATTACAAGGAGCAAAATTTTCAGGGATCTCTTGCTCTTTCTCAGTGAGAAGTGGAGAGATACTAGGCTGTGGAAATTGTGTTGCGGAAGGGGCTCAAAGGAAGGGAAAGGCGATTGGGTTTTCCCTAATCCTCTTATTGTTGGCAATTGATACCAGGTCTTAAAGTGGCTTTGAGAATGTGGATATAGACGCACTCTCTCGTCTTCAGTTGCAAATCTGAAGCCATGTCGAGAAGTTGTTCAATCTCTTGAACTTGGAAAACGTCATTAAAACTCATTAAATGACTCTGAGCATGCCTTGCTATGGGAAGAGGGGACTGTGGTTCTAAACAGGATGCTTCCTAACACAACTTCAGATTTGCAACTGAAGACAAGAGTGCCTATATCCACATTCTCAAAGCCTTAAGACCTGGTATCAATTGCCAACAATGAGAGGATTAGGGAAAACCCAATCGCCTTTCCCTTCCGCAACACAATTCCCACAGCCTAGTATCTCTTCACTTCTCACTGACGAAGGGTGAGAGATCCCCGAAAATTTTGCTCCTTGTGATATTTTCTTTTTGTGTGTGCACTGCACTCTCTATCCGAACTGTTTTTGATTGCTACACACACACACACACACACACACATATATATATATATATATATATATAATATTGGAGGATTCAATGGANTATATATATATATATTGAAATAGAGAGCCATAGTATAAGTTTTTGATGCTGTACTTCTCCAATTTCTATTCTTATCTTCTGCTACTCTCACCAGAGCTTACCTGCTAGGATGCTTGTACCCCATGTGCCCCTCTAAGAGTGATCTAAATTTATTGAATTAGGATCCTGGTATAGTCTGACTACCCTTCAGGGGATATAAGTATTCAAGGGTCCAGATGTCCTCGAGATAAAAGACCTCTCACTGAAGATACAAGCATTAGGATAATAACATATCTTGAGTTCAGCAGATTCAGATATATTTATTGAGGTTTGGAAATTCACTATTGAATGTCATCTCCCTTTCCTCGATATACTCCTTATCAGACAACTCGACGGTCAGATTTTAACTGACTGGTATACCAAACCCATCTATACTGGTCACTTCTCCACTTCCATTCCTCCCAACCCAAATTATCAACATCACCAGAAACCTGATACAGCGATCCATCTCTCTTTCTGACCCTTCTTTTCACCAGAATACCTCCACATGCATTATTAAAATCCTTTCTCAGAATGGTTTTCCCTCTCCCCTAATTAACCACTTAATATCTAAATTTTCCCAACCCCACGACAATCACGTCTCCACTTTGTCTTCTTCACTCTCCTCACCTCTTTATTGCTCTCTACCCTATATTCCTCTCCTTACAGATAAAATAAAAAATCACCTCAGGGCTAACTTGCAGAACCTCCATTTAGGCCTCCATACTAATAATAAATTACAAAAATTGTCTTATTCCTTTAAAGATCCTATACCTATTTCCAAGCAGTCCAACGTTATATACTGAATTCCATGCTCAGATAATAATTGTTCGGCTTCGTATATTGGCCAAACAAAGAACCATCTTAATAAAAGATTAAAACAGCATGAATACAGCATTAAGATTCGTGTTATGAATTCTTCTGCCCTGTCCCTTCATGCTATTAGCAACAACCACACGTCTGCTTTTAATCAAGCAACTGTCCTAGCCTCTGTGCCTTTTCTTAAAAAAAGGCTGATTTCGGAATTCGTGCTGATCAATCTCAATCCTACCTCTATTAATGATAGGTAGGACAAAGACAACATTTCCTCAGGTTATTGTAATATTTACTGTAAAATTCAGGTAAAAAATCACTGGCATTTGCTTTTTCAGCCTTTCTTTGAAAGCATTAACCTCTTTTCACCTTTCAGCTCTGCACTCAGAGATGTGAGCTTAAACCTCCCTCGGAGATCTCCCTAGACCTCACTATTGGCACATATAAAGTTTTTTTCTAT
Source organism: Oncopeltus fasciatus (assembly GCA_000696205.2). NCBI lineage: Eukaryota > Metazoa > Arthropoda > Insecta > Hemiptera > Lygaeidae > Oncopeltus > Oncopeltus fasciatus. The sequence goes on from KZ807006.1 coordinate 666,981, forward strand.
GTAACATTGACATTTACAACTTTTATTGTTTCATATTTGTATTGTTAATGTTAGTCTAATATGTAAACCTTTTTTGTCATGTAACATACCTCATCTCTGTCTGTTCATTCCAATCTATAATAAAATGTCATAGAATGTATTGTATTTCAGCCCTGATGATGACTTACAATTCAAGTCGATATGTCGACGATAATAAAATAATTACCCAACAATTTTGGAGTATATTATTTTTGTGATTCTGGTCAAAACCCTGACTAATTTTTATACCATTTTTTTAAAAAAATATCTCAGGATTAGAAAAATATCATAATTCTTCCAATTCATAAAAAAAGGCATCAAAATGGATTGTTAGAGTAATAGACTCATCAGTTTGTTCTCTTTGGTCCTTTTTATAGAAAAGAGACTAGCAGATTATAAAAGTGCAGTAGGAAAGTTAGCTGGCTAGTTTTTATCCAGGCGAAGACTCTCAAGATCACATCTTTCTTATTATGAACATCACTGAGAAAGCCTTGATCAGAAATATATATTTGTCATATCTCTGGTGATATGACAGCATCGGTAAAATCATTCTACGAGTTGTGGCTACTAAATAATGAGACTTATGCTGCTACAGAAGAACTAATTCTGAATGACCGACAGCTGTGCAGCATAGAGCCAAAAAAGCTCGAATGAGTAAATCGAAATTCAAAGCGATGATTGTGGTTTTTTTTTCACTAAAAAGTTTTTTTTTTTTTGTAAAAATATAAAAAAAAATATNAAATATTTGGTCTGTCTTAAAGCTCTTGTGATAATATCTTAAAACGGTATACAATTAATAAGAAAAATAGCCAACATGACAATGGCTAGAAATACTCAAACTTTAAAAGTACAGCATTAAAAGAAAAACAATGATTTTTTTTACTGATTATTTTTTCTGAGGTATTTTAGCCATATTATGTTTATAAACTTTTTTTTGTACTCAAATAACAATGAAGATATGGTTATGAGGGGGTGGGGAGTTAATAAACCTCCTTTCAACAGATTATTTTTTAAAATTAGTATTTTTTTGGATCTACCTTGACCGAACCCCAAGTTTGGTACAATGAAACAACAGAGATTTCTTTGACATAACATAGAGAGTTAAAGTATATTCATCAACTGCAATACTGAGAAATTCGCTTAGTTTACACAGCTTCTGCGTGTCAGACTTTTCCTCAGGTTTTCTTGGACTTAGACTATCACCTATTGTTATCCAGGATAACTTGCATGATTCTGATTCCCATAAATTTCTTGCTTTTTATACTCTAAGCTGGATCATTATTGACATAAATTCCATATTAAATTGTTGAGGGTTCTCTTAATTTATTGTTAACAATAAAGGTCAGGGGGATTGTGTTAATGCCTTGTGTTTTTTATAAGTAATTTACATTTTAAGTTTGTTGCTGATAAATTTTCTATAAGGGGCTGTTTGTATGATGAAAAATGATTGATTTATGTCTTTAAAGATAAAAATCATTAAGGTCTCCTATATGGTTCAATTATGATTTTTTTCATTGTCCATAATACATTGCTTTCAAACATTTTATTCAAATACTATCTACGATTGAACATGAAACAATTTAATTTTTAATAAATCATACAGTTACAGTTTCTTCAAGCTGCTCTAAGAGTCCATGTTATGGAAGCAAATAAATTCACTTCAGCTCTTGTTTCTTCCTATGGATTTGATGTTTTGGATTTTCATTATTTCATGCATTATCAGGTTTGCAGGTAACTTTTTCTTCTGTTTTATTGTATGTTTTTAACAGATTTTTTTCATAGAATATCATGCTATTCACATTGGTAACATGATGCAGCATTAAAAATTTGAACTGATCGTTCTTCACCTATCCTGCATTGCCACAGCTATAAATGTAGTTTGTTAAAAATTATATATATAAAAATGTAGGCATGGACGCGTGCACACACACCCATGCTGTTTCATCAGCATTTTTTGAAATAATGAAACCAAATTCAATATTCAAGATTTTTCTTTTCCCAAACCATAGGACTTTCTTTTTGGGGTTTTCTTGAGGTCTGTATTCATTCAGAGTCAGGGAGTTTAGCCGGGGACTACAATTTAAAATCTAAATTTGTTTGTTATTATTAGCGCTAAGAAAGAAATTAAGCTATTCACATTGGTAATATAAATTGGCATTAAAAATTTGAACAGATAAATTTTCACCTATGCTGCTTAGCTGAAGCTAAAAATGTGGTTAGAAATTTTATTATTATTAAAAACACATGCTCTCTAGCATCAGCAGTTTTAAATATAATGAAACCCGATTCAGTATTGAAGCTTTTTTTGGAGCTTGTTAAGGGCTCCATCATTCAGGGTAGAAGGAGTTTAGCCCCAAGGACTAAAATATAAATATTAATTTTTATTGTGGTTTTTAATCCCATATAAATTTAAATCAATGAATTCAAGGGAATAGAATAAAAAATCTAACTTTCCCAGCCAGGACTCGAACCTGGATCTCCTGCTAACTGGGCAAGCTCGTTATCCAATTATGCTACCGGGAGAGACAGATAACTTATGAAATTCCCAGCACTAGTGTCGAGAGTAACCCACGAGAAAGACGAATACATTGTCTTATGCTCGAAGGAAATGACATTGTCGAGCTATTTATTGACTCTCGTTATTTACTTTTTATTTTTACTTATAAATATTAATTTATTGTCGAGCTATTTATCGACTCATTATTTACTTTTTATTTTCATTTATAAATATTAATTTTATTGTGGTTTTTAATCCCTCGTAAATTTAAATCAATTAATGCAAGGGAATAGAATATAAAATCTAACTGTCCCTGCCAGGGCTCGAACCTGGATCTCCTGCTAACTGGTCAAGCTTGTTATCCAATTACGCTACCGGGAGAGACAGATAACCTATTAAATTCCCAGTACTAGTGTTGAGAGTCTAACCCACGAGAAAGATCATCTTATGCTCGAAGGAGCTGATATTGTTGAGCTATTTATCGACTCGTTATTTACTTTTTATTTTCATTTATAAATATTAATTTTATTGTGGTTAGACTCTGGACACTAGTGCTGGGAATTTAATAGGTTATCTGTCTCTCCCGGTAGCGTAATTGGATAACGAGCTTGCCCGATTAGCAGGAGATCCAGGTTCAAGCCCTGGCTGGGACAGTTAGATTTTTTATTCTATTCCCTTCCATTAATTGAACTAAAATATAAAATATAAATATCTTTGTTAATATTAGCGCTTAGAAAAAATAAATTGATCAAAATTGGTGTAAATTGGAATTTTGTAACATTTATTAAAAGAAAAAAATGCATATTAAGAAAGATATTTAAGAATGTAATTTCTAGTAGTGGGTGTGACCTCTTAATTTGTACGATTAGATACCATAAGCAATTAAAATTCGTTTTTGATTGAAATTGGATGTAAGGAAGTTTCTTCTATAGGAGCTTGATTTTTATATATTGTATGGTCAATGGAGTAGTGTTACTATTTGTTGCTTTTTACAATATAAATTTTATAAATGTCATAATTTATTGTTACAACTTCTTGTTATAATTAAAACTTTAATGTTTTAGGCGATCTGCAGATGGGATCCACTTTTTACCTCATGGAATGCGCTTTATGACCAATCTTTTTCTAACTCACATTGGTAATTGAATTACTGTTTCATATAACTTAATTTCAGTTTTTTTTTAAAGGACTGTAGGAAATGCCACCATTTGTATTTAGGTTTTTCTCATGGCAAATTTCATAAAAGAATTTAAATATTCTCTTAAGATTAAAATCAGACATTAAAAACAAGTTTAAGGTCACTAAAATTTATATATGTGTGTGTGTGTGTGCGTGCGTGTGTGTGAGTGTGTGTGTGTTAAGGCTCTACTCACCCCATTTAGTTTTCCTCGTGAAATTTAGCTCGTAGCTTTTTAATGCAAACAAAAAATTAAGTTATTTATTGAACAAAGTGAGGCCAATAGGGGTGGGAAATTTCCTGAAATGTTAAATGCTAGGACAAATATTCTTTTTGCTGCTGGCTCAATATATAATTAAGAATTATGAAACTCATCACAGATTCACATATTGATTAGAGAAATATTTTAGGAGTTACAAAGCAAAATAGAACCATTAGAAGAGGAGTTTACATGTACTGTAAATTTTTAGTTGTACATCAATTAGTTGTTTTTCTTAATGAAATTAGTTACTTGGCTTCTGAATGTAAAATGAAGGACTGATTTCATTGTTGTGCAAAATTGAACTAAGAATGAGGAATTACTGAAGTGTCAATGGCGAGTAGAAAAGGTATTTTTGTTGCAATGGGCACTATATTTAGTTAAGAGTAGTGAATTTCCTCACAAATTATTTTATTGATAAAATATATATTTTGTAAATATGGGAAATTGCATGTCATTGAAAGTAACACAAACATCTACAACACTGGGGAATTCACTTAGTTTTCTTTACTGTACAACTTTGAACAAAACCATTTTATTTAAAAAATTTTGTAATACATAATGAGCAATCAAGAGCACAAAAAACAGTACTTACAGAAACCCATAAGCGCCCAAGATTACTAGTGCCAACGAAGATAGCAGGCAGCTTTTACTCAAAAAGTCTATTTATACAGGAGGGAACACAACTCCATGCTAAAACTAAAAATGAATTTCATGGCTTCTAGGGGTTTAGGAATTGTTAATTCTACCTTTAAACTATTTAAAATTTGTAGCTTTAGGTTTCAAAGAAAAAAGTTATTAAAACTATAAAAGTGCCTATCATTTCGTTGTTCTCACTGAACTGAGTTAAAATTTAAATATAAGCCTTAAAAAAAANACTAAAATAAAACTAATTAAATTTAATTAAAATAAAATTTTATTGACTAAAACATGGTAAAAAACTGAAACATAGTTTATATTAAATAAGCCCTTTGAATAAAAATATCCCTTAAGCTTTAAATAGTTATTTAAGTGTCAATAGTTTTTATTTGAATACAACTTAAATTGGTAGTTTTAAAATATAAAATAAATGTTTAATACATCTACAAAACTGTTAATCAGGAGGAGGTGTTTTTATCTGGTACTCAAAGTTTAATTAGAAACAACTGCTTAGCAATTGTATCTCCATTTATAACTTAATGAAGCTCAGTTTCTATTGCTAAAATAAATATTTATTGATCTGCATTGTTGGTCAGAAAATAAACTTTAAAAAAATTTAAGAGTTGTTTGCATAAGAATAAAGAATTTCAGGATAAATTTTAAAGACTACGATTCATAGATCTTTGCCTAGTTTAAACAGTTCTGAATAGAATATAAAATCTAACTGTCCCAGCCAGGATACGAACCTGGATCCCCTGCTATCCGGGCCGGTGCATTAGCCTTCTTGTGTACAAATATAAATCTTGAATTTCTAAAACATTTTACTATACTTTGTAGCACTTTCATGGGACATTAAGTTACCTCAACGAATTAGAGTTTTCCCTGGGCCCTTGGAAAAACTTTTAAGGGCTGCTAATCATTTGTCTACCGATAAAGTTAAAGGGGTAGTACAAAAAATGGAAGAAATTGCTTCTAATCTTGACTCTGTTAATACCACAGGTTAGTATTTTCATTAGTTCATCAACAAATTCTTGTATGTATGTATTTAACTATTTTTAAAGAATAATTTTTTGTGAGAAGGCAGTGCTGGTGTGGCTATATTTATTTATTTGATTATAGTTTTAGGTTTTATGTGGATCATTAAAAAAAAAATGTTAAAAGTACATTTTTTGGTTTTATTAACCACATTAAGAGTATCTAAAAAAAAAAAAAACCTTGTTTTATTTATTTTTACATTGTAATTCTCTTAAAATTTATCTTATTTTTCGATTGTCAAGACTGTTATTATTAATTTATGTATTATTAACTATTTATTCAAAACATATTTTCTGAGAAATTTCGGCTATTGAGTTAGTTTAAAAATTTATATGAATACAATTTGTAAATATATTTCGCAGAAAATATACTTTCCAGTAACGATGCAAAAATTGATTAATTTTCAAATTATCTATTCATATACAAGCCACACACACACAAATAGTAGTAATTTTATTTTGGAAAAATAATATAATTAAATTGTATTGCACTAAAATAAAACTAATTAAATTTAATTAAAATAAAATTTTATTGACTAAAACATGGTAAAAAACTGAAACATAGTTTATATTAAATAAGCCCTTTGAATAAAAATATCCCTTAAGCTTTAAATAGTTATTTAAGTGTCAATAGTTTTTATTTGAATACAACTTAAATTGGTAGTTTTAAAATATAAAATAAA
>KZ807006.1:673639-692548 GCA_000696205.2 Oncopeltus fasciatus
TTATAGTATTTTATATTTAATTTATAATATTTTTATTAATAGGGAAGTCTTCAAGAAGAAAAAATAAGAAAAATAATCACAGGTACTCCCAAATAATGCAAACACCACCGATGTACCAAAAATCCCGTAGGCATGCCTTCAGATCTCAACTAAACAGAGGACCTTCTTCAGTTGATGTATTCAATTACAGTAGTAATTATCAAGAAAGCAATTTTTATCAATCAAGCAAAACCTCATATAACCAGAAAACTGGTGCCAACCAATTTCCTATGAATTATTATAATTATTTTAATGACTCATACAATCCTAGTAACCAGCAGTGGAATAACCATCTAAGTAATATGCCACAGTTACATTTCCCTCCTTACTTCTGTAACAATTTAAATAATTCTTATAATTACCAAGAAAACAGATTTTTTAGAACTACAAATTACTATCAAGATTATGGTCAGTCCTCATCAGCCAAAGAAATTAATTTTAACCGTGTTTATTCTGAACGAAGTCATGATTCATATGCTCCTCCTTCTAATGCTTCTTCAAGTAATAGGAATAGAAATAGATGGGGTGGTGGAGCAATGAGATCTTCAGGAAATATGCAAAGAAGATACTTTCCATATGCTTATCAAAAATATGATTATTAATAATTCTTTATTTATGTATTCCTTTATCATCATTTAGTTGACAAAGCTTTGTTGGGTTTTAATGAAAGTTTCCTTCATTTTTATGTAATAATTTAAAATATACCTATATTTTGTTGTTACTTATATATTTTCCATCATACAATTTAAATATTCATCTTGTTGATGTGTAACACTTTCTCATTACCAATTTAATTTTCATAATCTGAATAATTTTAATTGTTAAGGACATGTTAATGATGGAAAATATTAGGAAAATCTAGATTGTAATGGTATATTAAATATCACCCTTGCTTTTTAGTATAAAACTTTTTTTAAAGAGTTATTGATAAAATTTATTTAATGATAGTGCAGCCAACTCAATTGATTTTTATTGTTCTTTATTTTTCACTCTAACCTTAATTTAAAATTTTATTTTAAGTTTTTAATGTATTTGTTTTAAAAAATTGGATGTTTCTTATGAACTCTTGAAGCTAGTAAATGATAAATTTTACTCTTGTTATATTTTGTCTACCTCTTTCAAGTTCAGATTTTCAGTAAAAGATTATTTTTTTTGTGGAAATTGAACCTTGGACCATGGAGCTACTAAAGAATTTTTAGATTAGTTAGTTATGTTTATTTTGTCTCAGATAATGAAATATATAATTTTAATAAAATGTAACAAAATAATTAACATTTTAACCAGTGACGGTATTTTTATTTTCATATTATTGTTAAGGTTAGTTTATATATTATAAATATGATTTAATTTGTGGTATTTAATCCCACGTATATTTAGATAATTTTTAGTGCAAGGGAACAGAATAAAAAATCTAACTGTCCCAGCCAGGATATAATATAAATAAAGTTAGTTTATATAATGAGATAGTCCTAAACATGACTTGAGAGGGTAAGTACATATATTAAAAAAAAAAAAAAGGAAGTGAAATAAATGAAGAAGATAACACTCCAAATCAATTTTTAAAAATGTGGACAAATACTTAGGAAAAGGTACTTGATAATTTTAGACGACTATTAGGACTAATAATTGAATGTTAAGTTATCCTGAAGGTGAGCCAGATAAAAAAAAAAAGAAGGTCAGTAACATCAAATAACAGGAAAAATATACTAATAGGAAGAAAAAAAAGCCCTAATGGCAGAATTATTTTAAATTGTAACTCTTCTAATTCCCACCTATCAAATAATGTGTTAATTGATTAATTAATTTTTTAACTTTTTAAATAATTTTGCTGAGTTTTTCTTAAAGTTTATTGTAGGCCTCTGTTGGTTACACTGAACAACAAAGTTTTTGTTTCGGGGTTGAAATTAGCTGATTTTAATGTATTTCCATGTGTTAAAACCGAAAATGACCATAAAAATTATATATTAGCTCTTGTTTTCAAGACATAGTATCATTCTATTATATATATATAGAGTTTTCAACAAATGAAATATTTCATCACCAACAGTCGGTACACATGTTTGTTTACATAACCCCTCTCAGCTGTTCATAAGTAGTAAACATAACCTTTGCGAGTTTGTCAATTGTAGGCACGTGGTTGCTATTGAAATTATCGTGTGAAGTTGATTTTTAAATTAATTTAAGTGCTGATCTGAAATGCCTCGAAAGTGTGTGAATTCTGTCGATAGCTTTTGCTATATATGTGGTGAAATAACATTTAAGGCTCAGAAACGTAAAATGTCACCTATCATTAAGACTGCCTATGAACATTATTTTGGTGTAAAAGTTGGGGACCAAGATAAATCATGGGCTCCTCATATATGTTGTAATTCTTGTTCCGTCATATTGCGAGAGTGGCTGAAAAATAACAAGCGGGCAATGGCTTTTGCAGTACCTATGGTTTGGCGTGAGCCTACCAATCATACAGACGACTGTTATTTCTGCTTAACTCCTCCCATTAAGCAAGGTTTATCTATGAAGAAAAGAGGAACGGTGAAATACCCTAATCTCCCATCTGCTCTTCGGCCTGTACCACACTCAGACAATTTGCCAGTCCCTTCTCCACCCCAAAACTATGAAATTTTAGAGGAAAGTGATGAAGTCTGTTTACAAGAAGCAACCCATCCTTCTACATCCTATGACCCTGATTTTGATGTAAGCGATAGGTCTAGTGATCCGCACAGAATTAGTCAAGCAGAGTTGAGTGACCTTATAAGAGATCTTGGCTTGTCTAAGGAAAAGGCTGAGCTGTTAGGGTCAAGACTACAACAGTGGAATCTTCTAAAACATGATGTGAAAATATCTCAGTACAGACAGCTCAGTACAGGATGCTCCAGAAGTGTTTTATAAAAGACAAGCTAAACGACAGCGATCTTACAATACATCGGATTGACTTAATTGAAATTTGGTGGTACAAACCTCTTTTATTTGTCAAAACACTAAGAATAATGTTTTTTTTTATCAATTTTGTACTTAAAATATTCTAAAAGAAACATAACAATATTGTTTTTTGTACTTTCACTTTTCACGTATAGTATAACTACTCTTTAAGATTAAGTGCTGTATATCTCAAAAACCAGAGCTAATAAAAGTTTTTCAATGTTATTTTCGTTTTTATCACCCCAAAATTAGTAGAAATAGACTAATTTAGTGTAGGAAACATTCAAAAAATATTTTTTTGTTGTGCAGTGTTATTATCATGAAAACAGTGATACTAACCAGATTATGGTCAGTCCCCAACAGTCAATGAAAAAATTTTTAACTATGTATTCCTCTCTTGTTTCTAATGCTTCTTGAATTAAAATGGACGGGAATGACAACCAATCACTTTGGTCTTTTTTTTTTTTTCTTTTTTTTTACATATGCTGAAAAAACTAATTTTGATAACAAAACTACAAGTGGTTGAATATTTCTTGGTGTTTTTCGCCTTATACTTTAAAATCCTACCATTATTGAACATCATTATAGAAGAGGGAAAAATCAATTCATCCACATATTATCTGATACACTTTCTTGTACTATATTTTACTTCTTCTGACTTGAATAGCTACTGTTGAGAGAAGCCCTTCTGATTTCATCATACAAAGTAAGTCTTAGTATTCTACTAATGAAACTGGATTTGCATGAATATATTAATTATAGCTGGTTTATAGTCTCTGTGTAATGTGTTCATGTGTAACGGGTCCAACCAAATATACATAGTAATAATAAAGTTAATAATAGATTTTGTTAGGGTAGGTAAAACTGTCTTCTCCCATAAAGAGTTTTAAAAAAAGAGCTGTAAACATGATAAGTATTTGCAATAAAATGTGTTTGTTAAATAATAATATTTGGAAACTCTCTAATTCTATTAGAATATAATTAAATAATTCTGGTTTTAAGTCGCAAGTGCCTCCCCTACCCCTCCAATAAATTCTGATAAATACTGCTCGAAATGTTACAGTATAACCTAAATATTATTAAACAATTTTTTTTTTTTATAACTAGAACAATTAATGCACATTTTTTACTAATGTTTCACCTTTATCTTAAAAAGTGATGGGGTTTATGCAGATAGTAAATATGATATTTGCTACATTTTTGGACTGAGTATGAGCAATCAAATTATATATTGGCTTTAGATTTTCCTGATGGAAATAGCTTTTTCACAATTTTACTTCAAAGAATTTTTGATAAATTTCTTTGCTTTTCTACAGATCCTGAGAGTGCTAAAAAAATTTGGTCCATTTAAAATTTTATATTTCTTATTAACAATATTAATATAATTGTTTAGTACAGTAATATATTATATTTTATGGATGAAATTGTTTCTGGTTTTCGATTACTATCAGAAAAAATAAATATTCTATTGAAATAAAAAACTGCCGTTTTCAAAAAATGGTAGAGTTCTATAGAATTTACCAACCCACAGATGNGTCCATTTAAAATTTTATATTTCTTATTAACAATATTAATATAATTGTTTAGTACATTTATATATTATATTTTATATATTTTTAAACACAAAGATTGATCCATAATTTTTAATATAATGGAACCAAATTAAGTATTTGAACTACCTCATGCAAACAAATGATGGTTAATAGCCAAAATTGACTGAGTTGGGAAAAGGAAGTCTCAACACAAAACATGAAAAATATAATTTTTGAACTTTTTTTGTCTATGGATTTTATAAAAAAAGCACTTTTAAAACACATTTATGTTGAGCAGGGCCGCCCGTTATTTATGTTTTAGTGTTGGGATGCTGCCCTACTAAGTTTTGAACTGTGATACTAGGCCGACTCAAATTACTGTTTATTTTGATAATTTATGCTAAAAAACCTTAATGAAATGCAATTTCAGTTCAATATGAATCTTTATAACATATTTAAATTAACTGAGGAAGATGGTCCAGACTTTCAGTCTGTGTCGGAACTCTGCCTACTTCAAATCTTTCACTTTCAGTCAATTGTCCACTTTCAACAAATATTGTATGTAGCTATCTCAGTTTTACTATGGTAGTGGAAGCATGAAGTATTGACTTGTCATTGAATGCTAATGCTCCTTTTCGATGCTGGCGTTGTGATAGAAGTTATCTTCATCTGGATATTCAATACAGATTATGAAACTTATTCAGGAAAAGTAATTGTCACATTTCTTCAAATGCACCTTGACCATTTAGAGTTATTACAGCTATTGATTGTGCCAGAGAGTTTTAACTTCTTCAGATGTAGAAAAAATTGACCAGTTTCACACTCTTCATTTACTCAATTATAGACCCACATTTAGCATTTTTTATGTCTAATACATCTCTTGAGGTATTTTTCGTTCCTCATTACAGATAAAGTAGATTTAATTGTAAAAAAAAAAAAAAAACCCAATAATTATGCTTAACCAAGTATGTAAATGCTATTGTCAATGAAGAGCTTGGACCCATTGACTAATTTGAATGCCAAGTTACAATTAGAACTAAAGAAATCTGTAAATTCCTTGGTGTAATTGTATACTTAGACCATCATAAAAATAGTACTTATGAATCAGATATTGAAAGAACAAAAAATAACAATATTTGTGACATTTATGTCTTAAATTAAGTTAGATCGATTCTTATAATGTAGTATTTGTCAGATCAAGAAAAACCTCCTCCAACTGAAAGGCTGTCAAAGCTTGCACCTGTAATGAAGTTATTCCAACAACATTACTTTTGTAGAATACAAATTGTTGGGACAATTGGTTGTCTAAAAATTGGTAGATATGTTAATAATTGAAAAGAGAGGAACTGTTCCAGTAAATGTATGTATGTAAACATTCAAAGCGAAGTGGAAAACAGTAATCCAACCCAACCATGTTCTGTGAAGTCAAGTTGCCGGCCTATTTATTATTTGAGAATCTTGGGTGAAAGTTTTAATTTTTGAAGAATCAAAAGATACACATGTAATTTCAGCATATATGTATTTTTTAGCTGATAAAGAGAAAAATGAATGAAACTGAAGACCAAATTGATGTTTCTTTAACTGTGGTTGTGAAATTATTAGGAGAGGGATAAATTTTCTATTTTCTGAAGGCTCTAATTAATATATTTCTTAAGATGAAAACATTTTTGCATGTAATAGTTTGAAGAACTCACAAATATTAGCTAAAATAAGTAATACGTATAGGTTAAACTGAAAAACGTGAGGTAGTTGCAGGCTTAGGAAGGCATTGGCAGAACTGGAACGAAAAGAAGAACTCTTCAGATAAGTAAACTAAGTAGATTTGCAGTGTTCCATTACAGGTAGACATTATTGAGGGTAAATGACTTATTTGACATTGCAGAGGAGACTGAAATTAAGGTAATTGGAACTGGTTCTGAAATATTTGGGAGAGATAAATAAAGCGCTCATATTAATTGCTATATTCCTAAATATCTTCCATAACATTTTTTTTTGTATATAGGTACACATGGGCGTTCAAAGATCAGGAATACAATTTTTTTAGCTCTTTGTTCTTTAAATTTTTGCCACAATAATTTATATGGAGTATCTAATTTATAAAATAAATCTATGACAACATATATATATTGATGATTATACAGTGTGAAATTGAATAATTAATTGAGAATAATAACTGGATACTTGTAGAAAATAATGGAGTCTCAATATCGTACTATAACCTTGTTTTAATGTGCGCCAAGATTTGATTAAAATTAAAATGTTCCAGGAATACTTGTAATGAGTACTTGTTAAGACTTGTGCAGTTTGTAACCGTTTTTATTTATTTTTTATAGAATCTTTGAAACTTCATGACCCTAGTTACAATGATAATTGTACTTGTATATTAAAAATTTGTAAAGCAGCAAGTCATCTTGCTATTAAAAGTTTTACCAAAAATTAGAAAATAACAATTAGAACTGCTGGAGAACCACACAAATGACCTTTAGGATAACAATATTGTATTTCTTCAACTTAAAAAAAAAAAAAAGTTGTCTTGGGTGGCAAGAAAGGCTAATTTAGACCATCCTAAAAAATTCGACAAGCATATCCTTTGTTCGAAAAAAAATTCGACATTTTCGGAATTTGTTAAAAATGCATTCCATTTTTATTTTCAAAGTAATAGTTCTTATATGTGGAAAGCTCTTAATACCGACTTTCCATAGATTATATCGGTTCAATGTTCCTGAAGATTGAGAAAAAATTTGCGTAGTACATGTTTTAAAAGCAACAAAATTTTCGTATTGTATTAGACATAATGTTATTGAGCGAATTTAAGACCACAGTTAGTACTCTGTTTTCAGGGAGTTGGTAGTTGTGGAAATCACACCAACTCTTTTTGAGAATGGTTAAAATCAGCTTGTAAGAGGCTGAGTAAATTGTAATCACAGGGAAGGTTGTTTTAAGGGAGAATGTGTCTTTTCAGCTTTTCTTTTTTTAGAAATTGTAGAGAAATAGAGATATTGCGTACGTTTTAATGTCTAGGAGCCATTTGCCAGCAATTAATTTTGGGAGTGGCTTTGCGAAAATTTTTTTTCTTTTTTCCCATTGTATTTATATTTTATTGTGTACTTAACACATAAAGATATTCACTAACGCCTGGTTTAAGAACTTGCAACGGAATATAACTAATATTTATACTCATAAAAAAGTATACTTAAAAATAATTTAAAAAAAACTATATTTGAAAAAAAAAAAACTAATAAAATCGTTGAGCTAGAGTTAAGAGAAGCTGGAATATTACTATCTATGAACGGAAAATAGATATTTTTAGGGGAATTTCTATTATAACATGAATCTTAGAAGAAGTTATAGATCTGAGTATGGGAAATGGTTTACATTGAGGTGTAACTTGTGGATCGGAAGGCGTACCAGTCCCAGTTAAACGGAAATTCAATAAAGTCTGAAGAAGTGGAGGAGCAGTGATGGGGAATGATATCGAGCGCAGGAGCCTCCTCTCCATCCCATCCGCTGAAGAATGCAAAGGATGGAATAACTTTTATAAAACTCCCCTTTATGCGGGAAGAAGACCGACACTGGTAAAAGTGTGTCATACATAAAGCCAGGCGGCCCCCTACCACTCCTTGGAATATAAATGTGAGGCACTAAGAGGAAATAGGAACGGTCCTCAGAGAGCTTGGAATTTAAACGGATGCTTACTGTTTCTCCATCTCTTCTCTACCTGCCTCTCTCCCCGTCTTCTCTCTTTGCCAACAATCTGTTCATAGCTACTGGAGAGAGGAATTCCTCCTTCTGCTGTTGTCATTTCTCTCTTTCTCCCTTCTCTGCCCTATCCTGCCTAAGAGATTTACTTCCTCTTTAAGGAATGCTTTTGAAGCGTTTTTCCATTGAAAGCAGGGATCTCTGATCTCTCATCTGTCATGAATACTGACGAGGTACCGCTTTTATAAATATAAGAGTCCACTTATCTTATTTCGGTTGCAAAAAGCAAAGACAAGGCTTAGGAAACTTTAATTTAAACAAAATTTAAAACATAGGATTAATATCTACTTATTTATTAATTTAATAATATTACATATATGTAAAGAGAGAAAAGTGGGAGACACAAATGACATACATGATTTATTAATCAACTGCTGTTTATTCGACTATTAAGAAAAATAAAGTAAATAGTTAATAGATGTTTTTGTGTTAGGTTTCGGTCAAAATTGATTTAAAAAATACAGTTTAAAAACATGTGTATTTTTAAACTTGATTTTTAATGCCTCCCGAAGTTTTGGCTTATATTTTAAACCATCTTCAGGGCTATCATGAAGGCGAGAGGGTAAGTCGGGTCCCCTGGATTCCATGTTCATCATGAATACATAAAATACATTTCTTTAAATTGTATTTTTTGAATCGACCTTGGCCGAACCCTAAACTAACAAAAAAAATCTACTAATATAACCTAATGCCAAAAAAAAAAAAAAAAAAAAAAAAAAAATTCTGATGAGGAGTCACCTTGCTAAGACACCTTAGGCTCTATTCATGGCAATGATTTGGTCAATGATGAGGATATATAATCTGCGAGATCATTACATTATCTCACTACATGAAAAAAATATGCACTTTTTTTTTTAATGTGTAAAAATATAAATGAGTTTCATTATTCACATTGAAGAGCCTAAAGTCAGTACCAAAACTCCTAAATTTACTATTTCACTGTCAATATATTTCTTCCAAAGAGGTCCTAGGACTACCAAATCCTTAGACTGCGAGAGGATTGGTAGGATGAAAATTGCTGGATAGATTTTGAGTTTGGCTTTTGGATTACCAACTATACAGCTAGTCTATAAATGTAATGTAATGAAGCCAGTTTGGTTGAGGACTTTTACAAAAGGAGATATTTATATCAATATACTGTCTCTGATTATAAATGTAAACAGAACATTTAATATGATTCCAAGGATTCTATAGTATCATCCAACTGTCCGAAAATACCTTAGTATTATAAATATTTAATTTAGTTGTGGTATTTTATCCCACGAAAATTTCAAACAATTATTGAGAGGGAATAGAAAATAAAAAACTATCTGTCCCAGCCAGGAATCGAACCTGGATCTCCTGCTATCCGGGCCGGTGTACTTTCCAGTTATACTACCAGGACTGGTAGTATAATTGTCCTGGTAGTATAACTGGAAAGTACACCGGCCCGGATAGCAGGAGATCCAGGTTCGATTCCTGGCTGGGACAGACAGTTTTTTATTTTCTATTCCCTCTCAATAATTGTTTGATACCTTAGTATTGCTCTTTACATAATAAGTTTGAGAGATTTTCTGCAATAGTTTAATAATTTATAACACTGTTTAATATAATGTCTCTTATGTATCATATGTATCTTCCATGTATTACAGAAATAGCGGACGGACTCGAATTTAAGAATGGATAAGCCGTTAAAGTTTTACTGGTGTGACGACATTCGCAGCATAAATGCCACATTCACATTCTTCTTTATTTTTATTTTATTATTATTTTTCTTTTTTTGCCGGCTAAGGCAAAATTCATTAATAAATGCGAGATATTCATGCATCTCCTCAATTATAATGTTAGGATCCTAGTGAGATATTTGATTGTAACATAGCAAGGAGAGTTAGATTGGAAGCAACAACAGTAGAGTGTAGAGGACAGTGCCAAGAAAAATTAGATTTGAGAACTACAGCTTCAACAGTATTGATACTGAATAAATATGTTACTTTCTAGACCAAAATAAGAGTTTTGATATTTGATCGAATGATTAGGAATTTGGTACTAGAAAAGATTCATTTAAACTTCAAATATAGTAATGGACTAAGTTACATCCTTAGCAGTACAGCTTGTTTTCAAAATGTGAGAAAGCGTTGAAGACAACTCGAATTGCCTTTTGGGCTGATAAACAGTGATAAGAAGCGTGAAAAATTCACTCTAGAGAAAATATATTTATAATTATGTTTTAGGAATAATATAAATGAAACCGAGCTATGTAGTACATCTTATGTCAGAAATAGTGCTTATGTCCAGGCAAGACATTTTTCTGGAGTAAGCTGGTGCAACAAGGAGAAGAAAGTGAAGAACATCCCATGTCGATGGAAATTGCTTTAGTGGTAGAAGCTAATGAAGTGAGAAATTACAGAAGTTAATAGAAAACAAAGGGGGGATCAAATGAAGAATTATTAATTTCCTTAATCTACGTACATAGAAAAGAAAAGTCATTTTTCTACATTATATTCTCATGGGCTGAGGATATCTTCGATGTGGCCGACTGACGCGCTGTCCAATCACCGCTGAACTCATACGACTAAGACATTTCTTACTGCTTAGAGAAGAGTAATGTCATTGCCTATATCTTGTCCCGCCTACCGCATACAGATACTGCTGTTACACCGCTAGAGAAACCCGGGAACCAAAGGCTATTCGCCCGCTGGAGTTACGACTCGAGGCCTTGCCTGTCACAAAATCATATTTAAAATTAAATATTTAAAGTTTGCTTCAATAATTCTTTAGTACATTGAAAAAGAATGGCCACAATCAAAACAGCAAATTACAGACGAAGAAAGAACATTTTTTGAAAATCGCGAAGAACTTTATTTCGAAGACGGAGTTCTTTTATGGCAAGGGTGAATGGTAGTAGAGTCTAGAGTAAATTAGTAATGCATATGTTACATCCGGGGAACTCGGCAATGAGGGCTTTAGTACAGTTCCATATCTGGTGGCCACAAATCGACTCATCTCTCGAAGACTTTGTTCGTAAACGACATCGATATCAGAAAAACAGACCGCGGAAACCGGAAACCCTGGTTCCTCGTCAAACCCAAATGAACTGTGGAGTCGGCTACACATTGATTTGGACCATTTTATGGTAAACACAGGCTCTTATGCAATTTCAATATGACATGAAATAACTTCGATGAGGTTCATTACAACAAATAAAATTGTTCTTGTTTATATGTCACTAAATGACATATTCTCGAGGTTTGGAGTACTAAAAAAAATTATACCGACAATGGGCCTCAATTCATTGCTTACGTTTTCAAATAATAATTGAATGTTACTCAACTGAACCTTACTACCCCAAAACAAATAGATTGGTAGAAAGGGCTCTAAGAACATTATAAAGCTCAGGTCAGAGTAGCTCAGTCAAAAACCCCCGGTTCTGATGTAACTAACCGGGTTCAAGAATTTCTTAAGTCCTACAGAAGTACACCACAAAATACTACTGGACGCTCACCGGCATAAGTTATGTTCGGTTGTGGGCACCCTTGGACAACAAGTCCAACAAGAAACCAGATATGACACAGAGGATCGACTCCAGGTGACGAAGCAGGCTATCTACCATGATAGACGATCGAAGGGAAGGAGTTTTGAAGAACAACAGCAGGTCAGGGTGTTCAACACGTCTGCAAAAGGCTACAAAGCTGGACAGGTCATCAACAAGACAGGGCCACTCTTACTTGGTGGAGATCAACGGGAAGACTCGGAGAACGCACGTCGATCAGATGAGACGAAAACTGCATCAAACCTGAATTTTTTTAGTTTATTTTAGTTTTTCATTGTTAATTTTGTTCGGATTCGACCAGTGAGTCCCAGCCAGTGAACACCATGTTTGTGTAGCTCCCTGTTATCAAATACTATTTATAGGTTGTAGGCAGTGTTATGCCCTGGAAATTAATAGACAACGAGAACTAAGTGCCTTCAACAAGTGTGTGAAGTTTGGAGAAGTTACGTCGCCGACACCACCCACAATTCAGTGAGTAAAGACAAACGTTTTATTCAATATCCAGCCCCAAGCAGGCAGGCAGGGCTCAGACTTGTCTGTCTTATCTGTCCCCTCCCTCACTAAGGCCACTGTCTCAGTACAGGGCTCTCGAGATCCACGTCCCGATTAGAGGCTCGGAGTTTTTTTTTTCTCTATTAACGCCTTATGATGGAAGGTAATTACTACCATCAAGTGATAACTAGCGGAGGTAAAGGCAAGCGAAGGGGCGGACCCATGACACCTCCAAAAGACAAGAGGAGACACCGGTCAGCGACCAGAACCCTCAACGAGCGAAACTACGCAATGTCAACCCGCCCCAGCACCTCACAGGGCGTGACCTCCCAACCCTCCATCATCGCCCCCCCCCCCGCAATCCGATTCTGCGGAGCAGAACATCCCTACGGAAGAGCACACATCGTCAAGATTTGCCACTAACAACCCCTTCCAAGTTCTTTAAGACGTGGAAGGCAAAAACATGGATTCCCAACCAACCGACCCCGAGTAATTCGACGTCCGCCTATATTTGTGAGAAATACACCCAATATTCAAGATATTTATAGCTTGACCTCGGTCTGCCACTGTAGAATAAGAGTTGATATTTGTGAGAAATCTCAAAGACTTCAGACTGATGTGTTCCCAGCTGAACGAGAGAGTGGGGCCCGGCAGATATACGTGTGTCAATAGACAACAGGACACAAAAATAATCCCTGACAGCCCAGATACCTACAGAAAATGATACATTATCTGAAGGAAACGAACGCGCAGCACCATACTTATCAGCACAAAGTAGAAAGAGCTGTAAAAGTGGTGATTCGACATCTACACCACACCCCATCGCCAGAATTTATCAAGGAGGAGTTGACTGATCTAGGATTTTGTGTCAGGAATGCCATAAACGTGGTCATAACCCGACCCCAGAAAGGGGAGATCTCTGCCTCAAAAATACCCCTCCCACTGTTCTTCGTGGACTTCGTAGAGCCTACTCCCAATATTCAAGACATTTATAGCTTGACCTCGCTCTGCCACTGTAGAATAAGAGTTGAGAAACCTCATCCTCGTAAAGATGTAGTACAGTGCCACAAGTGCCAGGAGTTTGGGCACACGAAAACATACTGTGAACACACTCCACGGTGTGTCAAATGTGGAAACGCTCACATAAGTACAGATTGCCCAAAACACTCAGCTGCCTCTGTACTGTGTAAACACAACTACACCGCCAACTACAAGGGCTGTCAGGTTTACAAGGAGCTGAAACAGCGGACCCTGCCTACTCGTCAACCACAGACTACAACTCAAATCCGGAAAGTAGTGCCTCCGCCCTCCAGAGTTGTCGAGCCAGGACTACGCTCGAATGATGCAATCAACCCAGCAACAACCCCGACAATTCGAGCCACAACCACAACCGCATCCCCCACCCAGGAGGGAGCGACCCACTATCCCCATCATCCGACACCGCCCACATCAAATGATGTGCACTCCTTATTTCACTTCTTCTTCTCACAACTCAACTCCCTCATTACACCACTCATATCCCTACTGACCAACCTGGTTGCCAAAATGACCCTACCAACTCCCACACCATGATTCCCCAATCCAAGAATTCCTTTGCTATCCTCCTATGGAACGCTAACGGCATTCAGACACACACTGACGAACTCAAACTAGTACTCTATAACAAAAACGTAGACGTAGTATTACTGACAGAAACACGACTAACTAAACGAAATAATCTAAAAATTGCTGGCTACCAAATTCATAGGACAGACCATCCTGATGGACGAGCTCATGGTGGAACTGCACTCCTTATCAAATAATCGTATACCCATCATATTTTACCCTCCACTTCCACAGAGTCCCTTCAATCAACATCAGTGTCTATTTCCACACCCTCCTATCCTATCACACTTTTAGCAGTGTATTGCCCTCCAAATAAACCAATCACTTCACCAGAATTTTCTACTTTCCTCAAAGACCTGGGTCCCCGTTTCCTTGCCGGTGGAGACTATACGCATTATAGTCTCCACCGGCAAGTGGTGGTTTTGTTTTGTTTCTATAAACACTTCCAATGGGGATCGAGAACGACCAACTCCCGTGGCCGTGCTCTGTATAATGCGATATCATCCCAAAACCTAAGCACAATTAGTCCTTCCTCTCCCACCTATTGGCCCTCTGACGTGAACCGCTTTCCTGATATCCTGGACTTCTTCATCTGCAAAAACCTTACTCCACTTCATTATTTCGCTTCGAACTTAAACGAGCTCTTCTCTGTCCAAGGTCCAGTTCTCCTAACGTTATCCCTGATTTCTATTCCAAAACATTTACCTCCCTCCCTCATTAATGGCCCAGTCGACTGGGCCTTGTTTAGAACTCTCATAGAAGAGTCACTTGACCTTGGAATTCCTCTGAGAAACTCAGATGTTTAAGATGACGGTGTACTTTAGCACAAACGTACAGCAATTCATGCATATGGCTAATCTCAAACCAAAATTTACCAAATACTCTTCTGAGTTCCAAAAACCACTCCCAGATTCGCTTAAAAAGCTCATCATAGCAAAACGCCGCTCAAGAGCATTGTTCCAAAAATATAGACACCCCTCAGACCGCAAAGACGTAAACCATCTTTCCAGACTGGTAAAACAAAAATTATGTGTTTTACGCAATGAGGCCTTTCTGCCAATCTGTCTACCTTCTCTGCAGGAGACAAATCCCTCTGGACGGCTACTCGCAGAATCTTTAAGAGCCATGAAGCTTCCACTCCCTTGCGTGGAGATGGTTCATGAGCCTCTTTTGACAATGACAAGGCCGAAATGTTTGCCCAGCACCTCAAGCAAACATTTACTCCTCATTCGGATCCCTTAGACCTGTCCAATGCTGCGGAGACTGAGGAGTTTCTGGACATCCCATTACCCACGTCCTTGCCACTCAAGGCAGGAACACCTTCCGAGGTCAAGTACATTATCTTTCATCTGCCTAAGGGCAAATCACCCGGATATGATTTAATCACCGGCCAAATTCTCCGAAATCTTCCCAAAAAGGCAATTGTATTCTTGACTTAGATTTATAATTGCATATTCAGAACTACCCACTTCCCTCTCCTCTGGAAATATTCTGATAAAATACTATTTTCCAAACCTGGAAAATCACCACACAGCCCCTCATCCTATCGTCCTATAAGTCTCCTTCCATCATTTAGATAGATAGAACCCTTCAATATCCTCCCAAATCATCAGTTCGGCTTCAGAAGTATGCATTCTACGGTCTAGCAAGTGTTTCACGTCGTAGACTACATTTCCTCTCCCCTTGAGCGCAAAGAGTACTGCCCAGGAGCTTTTTTGGATGTTTCCCAAGCATTTGATAGAGTCTGGCACAGTGGTCTTCTGTTTAAACTGAAATCCGTACTTCCTAGTAACACTTACTTTATCCTTAAGTCTTACTTATCCAACCGTTTCTTTAGTGTTCGGCAAGGATTAGATTACTCCGATTTCTACCAAGTGGAAGTGGGAGTTCCTCAAGGTAGTGTGCTTGGACCTATCCTATTTATCCTGTACACTGCTGACATCCCTACCCATCCAAGTACCCTCTTAGCTCTATTTGCGGACGACAAAGCTATCCTATCCTCCCATACCGATCCTAAAACTGCTTCTAAAAACCTACAAGATCACCTCGAAAAAATCAAACAATGTTGTGGCAAATGGAGAATAAAAATCAATGAAGAAAAATGCGTTCAAGTTAATTTCCAACTGCGGAAGAAAGACTTCCCTGAAATTGTGAAACTTAACAATATTCCTTTACCTCAATCAAATTCCGTTTGTTACCTTGGGCTCCATCTTGACTCACGACTTACATGGGGAGAACATACTAAAATTAAAAGACAAGAACTCAATCGGCGATATGAACTTTTATACAGACTCATGAATAAGAAATCCAATCTTACGACTGAAAACAATCTGACGCTCTACAAAACCTTATTACGACCAATCTGGACTTACGGAGTAGAAATCTGGGGTGCCGCCAAGCCTTCCAACATCCAAAGAATCCAGTCCTTTTAATCCAAAACCCTGAGAATAATTGTAAATGCTTCCTATTACGTATCCAATTCTTCCCTTCACCGTGATCTTAATATTCCTTTTGTTCAAGACCTCATTTCTTCCCGCTTCATCCTTTTCAACAGTAAACTGCCATACCATCCTAATCCACTAGTACAGACCATGTCTTCCAACTTCAATCTCTACTACCCTCCCCGTCGACTCAAACGATGATGGCCCCGTGACCTCCGGGGGACATAGCCTGTAAATAATTTGAGAGTGGTGACATTGGTCACCTTCTCTACTCATGTGATTGACATTGAATGTCATTCTTTTGCCCTGTCTAATGCTTGCGACACCTCGAGGTAGGCACAAACGCAGAACTGCATGTTCTCGAAAGAGGAAGATATGCAATCTAAAACACGAAACACCTGTTGGACCGTGGAGTGTTTGGCTCAAAAAACCAAACTGGTGTTTTGGAAGTATATAGTGTTTGTCTAAGATTGATATTAGCCTTTTAAAAAGAATTATTCTCAAAGACTTTTGAAAAGAGGGGTAGCAAGCTTATTGGCGATAGAAAGAAAGATTACTTGGGGTTTTACCAAGCTTTGGGAACAGAATTACTGTAGATAACTTCCACAGGAGAGGAAAGTGTGTGGTTCGGAGAATTGCTTTAGGAGGTGGAGACAGTGGAAGAGGGGAATCAAGGAATGGTTTTCTGGTAAGGGTGAGGAGTGAAAGTTTGCTGAAGATGGCGGCCAAAGACCTCAGCTATGTCTGCATATCGGACGCTAGCCAGGTGCCATCATAGTTGCGGAGGGGAGAGTAGGGGAAGTGGTATTTGAAGATTTATCTGGTGGCAGTCCAAAGAGATTTGTCTTCCTTTGTGAGTGAGGAGAGATGATTTTTGAATCTCTTGTGACAAGATCTGAGTTTCTGTGTCACTAAACGGCTCAGTTTGTTGTATGCTTGGTGGTCGGATGGGTGTCGTGTTGTCTGCCATGTGGTTCTGGCCCATCTTTTGGATAGTACAAGAGTCTGTATATGCATGGGAAGAGGTTTGTTGTTTAAAGAAATGGGATTTAGTGGTTTTTAAGAGGTAGGTTTGGATAATATCCAGCAAGACTGTTGAATATCATAGTGCAGAATTGTACAGCATCGTCGAGGTCTTGCGGGGATTTTAAGAAAATTCTGAGGTCTATAGCGCCTTCAAGGTGGGATTTGAACCTATCCCAATCAACTTGGCCATTAACCAGTGACGGAGGAGTCGGTTTTGGGATGCTTTGTAACGACATGGCCAGGAGTACAGGACTGTGATCAGAAGAAAGTTCCTTGAATGTGCTGGTAAAGGATTGGAGTGGATGTAAGCTTTTGCAGACAAAAAAGTCAATGATATCCGATACTCGGTTGTCATCTGCAGGCCTGGAGGAAAGGGAAGCGTTCAGGGTACGACCACGGGAGTTAGTCGTCCTGGAACCCTATTGTAGATGTTTCGCATTGTAGTCGCCGCCAGCGAGGAAATTGGAGCCCAGTGAGTCAAAAAATTGATTGAACTGAGCAGAAGTTATAGGTTTGTTTGGGGGACAGTACACTGCCGCAAGAGTGATGGGAAAGGTGAATGTTGAGAGTGTCACAGTGGTAGATTGGAGATAGTATGTAGGATTGGAGGGTATCAGGTGATGGGAGAGGGAGCTGCGAATCAGAAGGGCAGTTCCACTATGGGCTTTCCCGTCTGGGTGGTCGGTCCTATAAGATGTGGATCTCCTGCATTCCTGACTGTTATGCTGACCATTGCACCACCGAGGCTAGCTAGATAAATCTCTTCTACTCCTCACACTTTACTCCGAGTCTAAACCCCCAGGTAAGATGAAAATATCATCTTATACTCGTAGGAGCTAACATTGTCGGCTATTTATTAGACTCTCCATTTTTAAATTCTATTCCCTTACATTTATTGTATCTCTACATTTCGGTCTATCCGATCGCGGTTATGATTTTCATATGTTTTATGCGCAAATATGATTTTTGCAATTAAAATGTGTGACGATTGAAATTTGCTTACTTTCCAATGCCAAATGTGAGAGAACTTTAATGGCTGAATTTAACAAGGGGTGATGCGCTTGGGAAGGAAGCTTTGTGCAGTGGTAAACTGAAGAAAACTAGAGAGGGTTTTGCTAGATGAAGAAGCCCGCGGAACGCTTTGAAAGGTTTCACTGAGAGAGCGTAGTCCAAATGTAAGTTTTGGTGGATAATTGGAAAAATGATGTTGTGATGTGGTCTACTATAATCATTAGTAGACTACATCACACGGACAATTACTTTGAAAGTTACTTCTGAAGAGAATAATTATATGCCTTCTTGTTATTAGTTATTGATTATCTATTAGGAAAAACAAAAAAAATTAATTGAAGTCCAATGCTTTTGTGGCCAGCTTTTCTTCTTCATTGACTCACCAACTTTGACATCTATTTAATGTTGTGTTAATTCATGGGATAAAACTGAAATGAAATACAAAGTATCTTACCTTTATAAGAGCACCATTCCTCACTTGTCGCTCAGTCATCTAGAAAAATGAAAAAAAGTAAATAAATATATATCAAATTTTATTATTTTTTAAAATGTATAT
>KZ807006.1:717214-765821 GCA_000696205.2 Oncopeltus fasciatus
ATTTACATTTTTTTTTAATCTATAATTTTTCTTTTTTTTTCTTTTCGGAGTTGAAGCCGTTTCTCCCTCAAGTCAATGCCACTTTCATCCATTGAACAGCATTGTGAGCAATTACAAAATGTATATTTACTTAAAGAATGTTACAACCAAATAAATTAATTTACAAAAATAAATAACCCCCCTTCCAGCTAATTTGTTGTCAAATAAAAATTAGTCTTTCAACAGTTTGAAATAAAAACGCTATAAAGAAAATTAAGTTTCCATAATTTAATATAAGAGGGCGCGCATATCACTCAAACTTTTCATTCTAAAATATCATTCTTAATAGGTTGTTTTTCAAAAATGTTAAGCCACAAACATATTACAAACTACTCATGGAAAGAAGACACTTAAGGACCGCATTTATATATATTAAAAACGGCTATGAAAAGGAAGTTTTCGATAGGGTTCTGAGAAAAAGGAAATGACGACGGAACAAGGAGGAAGATACCAAGAAAGAATACAGAGGGCAAGCGACTGTCCCTTATGTAAAAGGAACAACTGAAAAGATAGCCAGGATTCTAAGGAAGCTTAATATTAGAACTACGTATACCACAGATAAGAAATTGGCCGACATTCTTCCAAATTCCAAAGACAAGTTGGGCCTGAGGACTCTAGGGGTATATAACATTCCCTGCTCATACGGACAGTCATAAATCGGTGAGACTGGCAGAACCATCGATACCAGATTAAAGGAGCACACTGCAGACATAAAACACGGGCGCACTGAAATATCAGCTTTAGCAGAGCATTTCGCTGACACTAGCCATCACATACAATTTGATAACGCCTCCATAATCGCTAAAGAGAGCAACTACTACCGACGGACAATTAGAGAAGCTGTCGAAATAGCGAAGAATCCTGAGAATATTAACAAAGAAGATGGTTGTAAATTAAGTCAGAACTGGAAACCCGCTTTATTTCAGAGAAAACCAGTTAGGGGAGCTCCTATTGGCACTAGAAACATGACTAGCTGTTCTTGAGAGTTGACATCAGAAGACCACGCCCATCGGGAAGCAGCAGCCAATAGGAAAGCAGCAGACTCCCCGGAAAAAATGAACAGCCAATGAGAAGGCAGGCTAAGATCGAGGTCTGAACGAAAAGTGGTATTTAAGGCCTCCTGCTCCTAGCAACGCTTTCATTCTCCATTCAGCCCTGAAGAAGCCATGTGCACCTAAAAACTCCAAGACAAGGTTGAACCCGGAAGAAGTACTGGTAAATATGCCTGAGGACCGTGGAAGCCTACGTGAACATATTACACAATTTTATTTTACACATGTTTTGTTCAATTCTTTTCTTTTTCTTATAAAATTAAAAATCAAATAATCCAAGAATTTTTAATTTTGGTCTCCAATTAAACCTTACCTCCCTTTTGACCAATTTTAGCTATTAATAAATTAATCTAATGGTATGAAAAGAAGTGCTTTAATACCATTTTTAGTTTTTTTTTAATTTACATGATAATAGCTATATTTCACTATTTTGAATCTTCTATAAAAAAATGTGGTTGTTCTTTCTAGATTATTTTATGAAAGTCCCATAAATAAAAGTCCTGATATTGATAATTTATGAAACTAATTTAAATAATATTAATCGAATGTAGCTATGAAAAGGTTGAATTTAATTTAATGTGGCAAATACCGGAGGGAATTAATTTTTTAAAAGCATGGATAATATAATGGATTATAGACGTTTACTTTCAGTTTGTTCCCCACGGCCTGGTCCTAGTTTTACATTGGTTTTAAGGCACGATAAGGGCTGTAAGAGCAATTAACGCTAATCTTATCAGAAGGGCCAGGGTGTATTGGAATAGCTTTTGTTTAAGGGCCCTCATCCAGTTTGAAGAACTTGATAAGGATTAATCTGGTTCTTATTCTGACCTAGAAAGGAAGTGTGTTAGCGTTCTACGTTTTTGTGGAAGTTCCTGGTTGTGTAGGACTCTTTAATCTCTATCCCGTAGGTCGTCCTTTGTAGAGAGAGATTTTTTTCCCTTCATCAGCGTCCAGCCTGAAGTCTCGCACTTTATATGTTCATTATTGGATCTCTTCATAATTTCGTCCAAGTTGGCCAAGTTTTTGTAACTTACAAAGATGAGGTAAAAAAAAGCTTGTTTGTTTAGTCCTTAAGTTTCTCAACTGGGATGAACCCTAGAAATAGTGTAAGTGTGTAGTCTGTCAATTTAAAAATCTCTTTTGAAAGAGAGAGTCGCATAGAGCTGTAGGAGATCGACAGGGAGAGTAAATAGTTGTACTGGGGGAAGATGGAAGTGCTCTGTAAAATTTAGCTGCTCCAAATCTGATAAGTTACAGCGCAACCAGTTATTGCATCAAAGAACTAGACATGGGACTTCCAATATTGGATTTTACTTTTTTACGAGAATAGCTATAATTTTTGCAGGGGATTTATTACACAATAACATGACGAGTGGCAGGAAGCTCCCTTGAACTTGTTAGTGCATTTAGCTAAATGGTACCCCCCCCCCCCCCCAAATATGCATTTCTCATAAGCCAGACGATCATTGTTTCAAAGGTAGATAATTTGTTTTTTTAACTGAGGACTATAACGTAAAGCGAATACTTATATGAATCCATCGTCATTGTCAGTCTTCTGCCCTTGAACCTTTGATTTATATCTCTATAAAGTGGAACTGCTTTGAATCAATGAATCGCATTGAAGGTCGAAATATTGCTGGATTTGTTAATCAGAATGTTGTGATACTGCAAATAATTTCTATAAATAATATGGGAATATCTTCACCGACATAATTTTCAACAATTTATAACTTGATCTTCTTGAGCAGATAATCCTCGAGCATTGTGTGTCTAGGAATATGAACTCATGGGCCAGACCCCTACTTATGTTACCTTCAGACAAATATAGACTCCCGAGTGAATAAAAATAGTAATATTCACTGTATTTAATGTTGTAGTATTAAGAGCTGGATAAGTGGATTACGAAACTAATGCTTATGGTGCCGTGATAGCTCATCGTTATAGCTAATATAATGTCCTTTTGGTGATTTATTTTAAACCTTATTATTCTATAAAGAGGATTGGAAATTGGTCTTCTCCTATATAGCCTGGTGGCTGCGGTCTCTAGTTTCCAGATTTTAACCTGATATACGACAGTGGAAACAATTATAAATCCATAAACTATTCATAACCTCATGAGGCTTTTGTCAGATCTTGCGCCGTGTGCATGAAAGAAAAATTCTCACTCTTGATTAAGATACATGCATATTAAGATACATAATGATCATACTGAAGTAATAAGCAGTTACTTGAAAGAATTATTACCGAGTGTTAGTCATGAAGATTATGTTATTTTTTTTTGTTTTTTTATATTTTCCATGCAATATAGTTTAGAAATATTTTTCTCAAGTAAAGTGCAGTAGAGCTTACAAAGGCCGCCAGATGATATTGTTCAATGTTAACTAATAATGGCTTCAATGTTCCACGCGAAAACTTCAACTTTCAAAAGTGAACCTTAACTCTAACGATATTCCTACAGATAGTATCAAGCCGCTCTTTCGAACTCGTTCTTCAAGAAAGCTTAGTTAGATTACCTGTGTATTATTGCTTAATTAAACATTAAACCCTTCAGGAGAAGTGTTCCAAAGCTATGTGTGCCCTTTAAACATTAACAAACACAAGTTTTTAATTTTTCAGCTCCTAAGACCATATTTCTTACTAACCCCTATCCACAGATAATTAAATAATAATAATAAAAAAACATTTAGAACTGAAAACTAACTTGGGCCATATAAATTAATGAAGCGTAGAACACTGCTGTAAACGCTATGTGGGCAAAACAACTGTCTCCAAATAAGATTTAAAACAAATATTATTATTATTTTAATAATAATAAAATGAGTGCCAATATTATTGTATTGGCACTCAGTAATTTAAGATGGTTGGAGGTTCGTTGGCAGTTAAGTCTTATGCTGGAGAAATTAGTCTGGTTTTCGTCCAGGATGAGAAAAATGAAATACTCCAAAATTTTCGGGTAATTATTTTATTATTGCCGACATTTCAATTATGAAAACGATTAAATGCTAGGGAATAGAACAAAAAATCTAACTGTCCCAAACAGGGCTCGAATCTGGATCTCCTGCTATCCAGGCAAGCGCGTTATCCACTTACGCCACCGAGACTAGCTGGATAACTTATTAAATTCCCAGCACTAGTGTCGAGAGTCTAACCTTACGTGGGATAATATACCACAAAAAAATTTTGTTAAATAATATTATCCGAAAATTTTGGAGTATTTTATTTTTCTTTCTGATCCTGGCCGAAACTCTGACTAATTCCTCCAGCAGTATTTTAAGTTTTAACAACAACCAATATTATTTTGAATTTAATTCTTGACATTTTCAGTCTACATAAATATTTTAGCTTCAAAACAGTATATATTATCAGTTTACTATGCCATTACGGCTTTTTTTTTTCGTGTCGTTCATACTTGAAAATAGAGTCAGTTTATTGATGCAGTCGACAGTTATCTGTATTGTCCTTTACATAATTGCTTAGGGTTATTCGTCCAGAGAAGATATTTCATTTCATGCTTATGGATATCTAGAGAATGTGTCCCCCCTGCAGTTCTGACTGTATTTCCCTTAACAATCATGTGTGCTGAAAGAAGTAGAACACCGGCTAATTGAAGCGGGGGTTGGTTCGCTTCGTTTTCCGTTGCACTGGCTTGCTTTGAAGCACTAATTAAGAGCCTACAAGTGGTATATTAAAGACAGTTGTTGTGGTCCTTACTCATGCCGTTGGGGTAAGTGGCTGGCGGCTCTTTGAACTCCTTATTTTACACCTGACCGGCCTACAGACACTGCATGGAAATGACCAACGCACACCTATAAGGCAGAAGGCCTCCCTCGCCTCCAAACCACAATTACTAATTTCTTTTTATATAGCATTTTTTATAAAAATTATTAAAAAATTTTTTTTAAAATGTAGAGTAAAGAAAATCTCAGTTATAATCATCAATATTTCCTAGAATCTTCTACTAAATATAGCACCACCATTATACATGAAATTAAGCTTTAAAAGGAATAAGCCCCTCCCGCAGAAGTGGCGTAAACTGAACGAATTCCTCAGTATCATAGTTCATAAACATTTGTATATCATGTCCCTTAATGCATACATGATAACATTTTTTATTTATAAACAAATCTTTATTGTTTAATTACTCTAAACTATAATTAAATTTGTCATTTCAGGTAAAATCCATTCCTATTCGTCCATTTTCGCTTAACAACGAGAGAATAACAATTAAATGAGGCTTATTTTCTATAATAATGGTAATAATTAACAGTTCAGCTACTCCCCGCCCGTAATTGTTCATTTCTATTACTTCTTAAATATTTATTTATAATAATACTTTAACAAATCACATAAACAAATCAATATTGATTTTCATTATTGCAAACTTAATGTTACACCGGCTACATCGAAAAAAAAATCATTTATTGTACTTGACAGTTCTGGTATATCATGTTCCTTTATTGGTCCGAATTTGCTCAATAATGATCTCGGTGTTTCGTTTTACATGTAACAGCTACAAGTCTAGGTTTAAGTTAAAGAAAAACTTCTTCAAGCTGGAGCTGCATAGTCTAAGCAGAGTTCCGAAAGGCTAATGATAAAGAAAATATTACGATTTTAAAAATTGGTTTCCTTCTGACCCCCCTCCCCCTTCCAATTGAATTCAGCCATTAACAAATTTAACCTAACGTTTTCAAAAGAAGCTTGAATGCTGAATTTAGTTTATTTACTTTAAAAATTACAAATGTTAGAGCGCTAACGCACTCTATATAGAACAGCCTATATTCTAGCTTCTCCATTGTAGGAGCTACGAAGTCCGTTGAAATTTTTTGTATGTCGCATCATGTTAATTGTACCAAAGTGAATAAATAGATTTCTCTTACGGGTTATTTGCTAAAAGTGAACTGAGCATTGGCACACACATGTACATATATATAAATTTTAAATGCTATCAATTTGGGTGTCTCATATCTAATCCTCCTCTATCAGTCCCGAGCGCCCTAATCTCGGTACATGGGCTGACTCGCCTGGACTCGCGACCCTTATCTAAACTTACTAAATGCAGTTTCACCTACCTCACTCTCTCTCTGCTTCCAGATCTCATAGGAGACACTCTACTTCCAGATCTTATTGGAGACACTCTGCTTCCAGATCTCATAGGAGACACTCTGCTTCCAGATCTTATACGAGACACTCTGCTTCCAGATCTCACAGGAGTAGCTAGACGAAGTGTCTAACGTATCCGCCGCCGCCATTTCGCTTCCTAAAAGTATTATTAATTCGTGCCGCCTTGTGCGCCTCCCCGTTACAATACAGTCCATTACTCCTCGTGCACTCACGCCTGCCAGGCATTCCCAGAAGGTAAGTGCTCTGAATTTTTGGGTTTTTCGCTTGGCCGAGTTAGAGACCTTTAATTTCAGGGCCGCTTTGGAGGAAGGACTGCAGGTGAGAGCGAGGACCGAGATGTTTGCTGAAACTACATTGTAAGTTGTAATTTGTTACCTATTATATTCAATTTTTTCTTTCTTTTTCTTTTATTTTTAATATTAAATATTTATTCTTTATTAGTCACATTCGAACCAGCGAAAACGCCGCCACANCTACAACACGAAACACCTGTTGGAATATATATATATATATATGGACGTAATAGATGGAGGAATTTACATAACTTGGCATCATAGTCTTCAAAATTGATGGCTCAGACTAAGATATCACAGTGTGGATCAGGTAAGCAAATGACACCTTTGCCCAATATGTCAGGAGTAGAATTGGGACTACAGGGCCAGTCAGCAATTAGGAACTACAGGGGAACACCTCTCTGACGGCTATAAGGGGGTTATAAGATAGAGCAAATGTGGTTGGATTGAACACATGTGACTTGGCCAAGTACATTCTCTTGTGGATCCCGCAGGGAAAGCGATGCCAAAGAGGAATGGAGAAAAGCATAGAGTATGGTAAATGAAAAGGAAACAGAAAGAATGGAAAAGAGGGACTCGAGTGATATTTGAAAAACCATCTCTTTTAGGTAGAAATGTTGCAAATAATGCCGGAAAAAGTTCATAAATGTTGTTTTTACAAATTTATAACAAATCGACGTTGCAGTCACGGAATTTCCAATAATCGGCTACAAAATTAGAGATTTAGGGTGCATCCGACTATATGAGTTCCCAAATTTATATGAGCGTGCTCCGCCAATATGAAGAGGATTACAAGTCTAAAATTGCTGCTGAAGGAAGTCAAACGGACTTGTGCTACTTTGACTTGCGCATTGATCAACAAACCTTGTGTTCTGATCCTCTTCCCAACTGCAAATGCACCGTATTTTCTTTTTTTGTTTGCTTTATTCAAGTTTAGGAAAGGCATCTAAGGAAATCTATGGTGTTTGTTATGCATTACTCGATTCAAAGCAAAGCTATGCAATATTGAAGTGGAAGGTTGCCCTTTCCGTGGCAAATGTAGGTGGCGCCAGTGTTGTTTAGCTCCAGATTAAATATAAGCACGAGTAAACACGTTACGGCTAAAATATTAAAGTAACTATGACTTCTTGAGCTGAACCTTTCGACCTCGGGCTTTTGTCCTAATGAGAAAGGCGATGAAAGTTTCAATTTTCGTTATAATTTTCAACGAAAACAATAATGCACCAGTTCTATCTCAAACAGACGATTTTAAAATTGTTCCTTCTTATAATACTATATCGCTCTATTGGTAGTAATTGTATTTTTTTTTTCAAAAATAAAATTAACATGCAAAAATAGAAAAAAAAAATTGTTTGATTGAGTTCAAAGTCTGAGAAGTGAGTCCACTTATGTCTGTGTGAGTTAACGTGAAACCAATGTAATTAGCACTGCGATTTTATCCAATCCAGAAGGCATAATATTTTCATACGTGGCTGGATTTGTATTTCTTCTATACCGTCTACATTGAGAGATCGATAATGCCAGAAGTGGGAATAGTGAGGATTATGCAAAGTTTAAAAGTTTTATATTTCTCTAAGTTTATAAGTATTAGACGAGAATAACAGTCAAATAAATTAATTTATAAAATAAGCACATTACCAATAAATTTTGCATGATAAAATACTTTTTTTTTTTTTAAATAAGCAAAATTTACTATCGTGGAATAACTTGCAGTATTTTTAAAAATCATTTTTATACCCTTAGCATTTTTAAAAAATAAACTATCAGAGCGGCTTGTAAAATTGATTTTAATAGTCTATGTTTTGTCAGAAAAAATTTAGAAATATTAGTTTACTGTTCGTGTACACATAATTTATGGGATTTTTGCGAATAGATTTTGATTTAATTTGGAATTTGGGTTTTTTCTCTTCTGACAATGTGCATAATTTTATAATATTTTGATTCATCAATAAGTAAAGTATTAATATAAGGGATAAAACATTTAATACTGCTTTTTCGGCCAAATCGTTACACCAGCTGATCTTATCTAATTTTTTCAAAAGCTTTTTGGATTTAAATTCATTCTTTTTGTTTCCATTGAATCTCTGATGACATTATGTTTTTTTTGTTGTTTTTTTTACAAGGACAAAATTCTTTATGGACGCCCTCAGCTTTGCTCCGAGGCGTTCGCGACCAGGAAGTGTAAGACTCGCTGCCAACCACAACCAGCGACGCTTTACCCACTATAACGTCTCCACAACTTCCACCTTTCTGGAATGGTCTAGGTGACTAGACTTCAGAAAGGGCTTTAAGGTTTTTTTTACTTTCGAGTGGGGCCAACATTTTTTAAAAACTTATTTATGACGAAAAGGTGATCTCATCGTCTCCTCAAACTTCTTGGCCTTTTTTGACGAAGCCGCCAACCGTGTTACATTCATTGGGTCTATTTTGCACGAGTAAAATTGTTGTATACTTCTAGCAAAGTATTTATATATATCCTTGGATCCCTTCTTTATCAGATAGTACACACAATCTCCTTTACCTCCTTGCCTTCAGATCGTCCATTCCCTGCAGACATGCTCTCCATCATCTGACCTTTATCCTTCCACAAAACTGCAGGATTTAGCCTCTCTTTCCTCAACCACTTCCAGGACTTTCGGAATTGTCTTCCCCACCGAACCACCTCCTTTCGTAGCATTAAATTCCTCTCAAGAGTGCTATTATTATTTAATTTTATTTATTTTTCTTTAAAGTAGAGATATTTCAATGAAGTGTTTAAAAAATTGATACATAAAATTTTCAAAAATTCGGAATTTCATAACTTTAGTCTGGGACGAACTTCTCTTTCGATAATAAATAGTTTAACTATTCAACATGGTGAAATCATGATTTGTACTCGTGTCTTATCAAATAATAAATTAATAAGCTTATAATTTAGTAAAAATAAACAACAGTTTTCTTTTATACTTGAAAACTCTGTTGCAATAAGTTATTTTTCCAAATAAAGAGCTCAATTTAGTTTTACTTCGAAGAGCTTAATACAAGTTAATAATGTCTAGAGCTATATATAAGAGCTTATTAACATCTTTATTCTCAATCGGAGCAGTGACTACTGTAATCGTCAGCTCAGTCATGAGGAGTTATAGTGCTTTGCAAGTTCTATATATACCTTGGGGAGCCAAGTCCTGGAAGAAAGCGCCCAGAAACTCCAATTATAAACTTGTAAGTTGATCTTGTGTACAGAACTTGTCAAGAGAGCTCTCGCAAAATAGCACCTCTATATTGTATAATACTCTTACGGTAACTTTATTCAACTTTAACTCTTTCTTAAAAATAACAGTGTTCAATAATAATAAGAACATTTGCAACTGTTTTTATGAATAAACTCTTAAGAATTTTGAAAATAGCTAGTTTCTCTTGTTGTGAAAAAAAAAAAAAAAGAGAATAATTTTTTTGATCTATCTTCGAACTAGAGGAATGTCTAACAGAAGATAAAATTGGGCAAAAACTGCTGATAAATATACGAAAGTAAATAAACGAAATAATCGAATGTAGAGGCTAAATTATCAAAAAACTTCAGCCAAGTGAGTTAGTTGTGGAAGGGACTATTAAAATATTTAGAAGATCATCAGTTAGACTAGAGAAGGAGTTTTGAATATTACACTATCAGGTTCAAAAATTAATAAAATTAAATTAAAATCAAAATTAACTAAAAGATACTGAAAAAAATAATGAGAACAACAAAAATTAATACTAAGTGTGAATAAAGAAATAATATTTTTCAATATTATAGTGGAAGCAGTTGCGCAGCTTTGACACTCGACTTTTGAATGAAAGGTCACAGTTACAATACTCACTGATTTATTAAATTTTTTGATAATTTTCCCTTCACTATCTAAAGAAAATAATAGTTTTTGGTTCGATTCCCGATATCTGGTGGAAATCAAATGGAATTCCAATTATAAAATGATCATCTGTGTAAAGTCCTCAACGTAGTTGATAAATATATGTATTTGAATTTTCCATGTTATGGAGGACATATTTTAAATTCCCTATATTTATAGAATACATTTTTTACTAATGAAAAATCAGTGGTAAATGCACTCTCTGAATTAAAAACAAAAACAAAAAAAAAAGTTTTATTCCCATTATAAAATTCAGTTGAGAGACACTTATAATCGTCCGACTTCGCTTAATAACAAACTCACATTTTCATTTTAAATTTTATAATGCAAAGCCAAATTTCTTTAATAAAAAAACGAACAACAGAAGGAAAAAAAACTTAATTGCGGCTTTTAGAACGTGAAATTTAAAAGGTAGCAGTATAGGTAAACCCCAAATTCTAATTTTTATAAATATTATTTTTTTTGTGGTTTTTTAATCCCACGTAAATTTTAACAATTTTTAGTGCAAGGGAACAGAATAAAAAATCTCACTGTCCCAGCCAGGACTCGAACCTGGATCTCCTGCTATCCCGGACAAGTCTGATAAGTTATTAAATTCCCCGCACTAGTATATATCGTCTTATGTTTGGAGGAGCTGACATTGTCAAGCTGTTTAAATTACTCTCGTTAGACTCTCGACGCTAGTGCGGAGAACTTAATAACAATCAGACTTGTCTCGGTAGCATAAATGGAAAATGCACCAGCCCAGATAGCAGGAGATCCAGGTTCGATTCCCGGCTGGGACAGTTAGATTTTTTAATCTATTCCATTGCACTAAAAATTGTCCAATTTCTAACTTTTCAATTGCGCTGTATAATATAAAAAACATTGATTTTATTAATACAAAAATCAGGGTTTAGTTTCGTCACTAAAAACTTAGTATTATGACAAATAAATCGTAAAACAGTTTTTACTTACACTATTTTAAGCATTTAATAAAGTACATGCCAAATTTCACCAAGAAAAAATTTCGTTTTAAAATTAAAAATTGAACTAAAGGTCAACTCTCAATCTTAATTATATTTTATTAAACTTAAATATTAAATTTTCAAGTTAGGTGCCGAATTTCATTAGAAAACTGGAACAGTGGACTGTCAAGCGTATTAATACGTCATTTGATAAGACACGAGTGCGAATCATGGTGAATATTAAACTATTTGTTATCGAAAGAGAAGTTCGTCCCAGACTAAAGTTATCAAAAGGAGAGTTTTTTTTTACTTAGATATTATTATTAGATGATTTTTGTTGGGGTTCGGCCAAGGGTGGCTTAAGATGGCTTACAATGTAAGCCGAAACGTTGGCAGATAATCTTTTAAATAATACACTTTTTTATTTATTTTTTTAATCTACCTTGACCGAACCCTTACTACAATCATCTAATAAAGTTATCAAATTCCGAAATTTTGAAAAAGTTTATGTATCATTCAATTAATGAGTGGGAATAGAATAAAAAAATCTATCTGTCCCAGCCAGGACTCGAACCTGGATCTCCTGCTTGCCGAGCCGGTGTAATAACACAAACTAATGTCCATCAGACAGGAGCTGCGTAATTATAGCAGATTAATATTGTTTATATAAAGATGGATATAACTGAATAAGGAAATGCGATTTTCAAGCAGGAGATAAGAATGAGCGTAAAAGGTTAACTCTACGCAAGGCTGGCTGAGATTTTAGCAGCTACATTAATAAGTTTCATTCTTATAAAAACTTATGTTATATAACGTAAACGTTAAAAATTACATTCTACCCTTATAAAGCTCTATAATAAATTATTACGATTATAACTTTTTGACTGACTTGGCCCCCTTTGTCTCATTCGAATTCGACTAAAAATAAATTATTTTTTGGAATGGAGTTGATTGAATTGAATTGAATGGAAAAAGCCCAGGTCAATCTTTTATTTATAATATAGAAGGTTGTCCTGAGCCATGGGTGTTTAAAATAGGGTGGCAACCTGTAGATAGCCCCTCCCTCCAATGACCCTTAGTGGTTGCAAGGGAGGCTAACACAGAAAACACAGAATTGAACTCAAAGTTGTTTTCGTAAATCTCTTTCTTACTATAGGTTCTTAAAAGAATTTGTGACGTAATAGGGTGCATTAACTATGATTCTTAGGATTTTGTTCCAGTTCCCCACAGTTCGACTCCATAGATAGGTCTCAGTAACGTCTTATAAATGTTAAGTTTGTTGGTCACAGTTAAGGTTGACTTGCGGCTTAGTAGCTTGTAAAGTTGTCCAAGTCTCCTATTCAGTTCCTGTCTTTTGATTTTTGTATGCGTGTTCCATGTTAGACGGGAGTCAAGATGAAAGCCTAGGTACCTGACGCAATCGGAAGTTGGGATTGGGATGTCATTAAAGTAAATTCTGCAAGGTAGTTTCTTCCTTAGTTAGAATGTAACATGACAGAATTTGCCTTCGTTGAACATAATGCGCCAGCGCTGGCATCAACGCTGTATGTCCATCAGATGCCGTTGGAGATTTTGCCTGGCAGTAAGTGAATCAGCATCGGTAGAAAGGATTGCTAGGTCATCTGCAAAGGTTGCTAGGAGTGTGTTAGGATTAGAGGGGATATCGGCAGTGTATAGAATGTAAAGGATGGGGCCGAGACACTACCTTGTGGAACTCTCGCCTCCACTTGGTAATAGTCGGAGTAATCTAATCCTTTTCGGACCCTGAAGAATCGATCGGTTAGGTAGAAGCAAAGGATAGGTAAAGGGTGCTTGGGAGGATGGATTTTAATTTGAACAGTAGTCCGCGATGCCACACCCTGTCAAATGCTTGTGACACATCGAGGAAGGCACCAACGCAGTACTGCTTGTTTTCGGAGGAAGAAGATATGCAATCTACAACACGAAACACCTGTTGGATCGTAGAGTGTTAGGCTCGGAAACCAAACTGGTGTTTTGGAAGTATTTGTCGAGCGTCTAGAATTGGTATTAGTCTTTTAAGAAGATTTGTCTCAAAGACCTTTGAAAAAAGAGGAAGGAGGCTTATTGGGCGATAGGAAGAAGGATTACTTGGGGCTTTGACAGGCTTTGGGAAGAGGATTACAGTAGATAATTTCCACAGGAGAGGAAAGTGTGTGGTTCGGAGGATGGTGTTGTAGAGGTAGGTGAGGAAAGTTACAGCCTTTTTGGGGTAAGTGGTTTAGGATTTTGGCTGTAATAAGATCATACCCTGGAGACTTGCATTTTGGCAAGCAGGAAAGGATACATTTGACCTCAGAGAGGGGGACCATAGGAAGAGAGGAATCAAGGAATTCTTCTACTTCCGTACAGAATGGTTTTCTGGGTCAGGGTAAGAGTGAAGGTTTGCTTAAGGTGAAGGCCAAAAACCTCAGCTATGTCTGCATAGGACGCTGCCTAGGTGCAATCATCCCGTTGCAGGGGAGAGGTGAAGGAGTGGTATTTGAGGATTTTTTTGGTGGCAGTCCAGAGGGATTTGTCTTCTGTTGTGAGTGGGGAGAGATGATTGTTGAATTCTTTATTGTGATAAGATCTGAGTTCCCGTGTCATTAAACGGCTCAGTTTGTTATATGCTTGGTGGTCGGATGGGTGTCGTGTTCTCTGCCATGTTCCATCTGGCCCGTCTTTTGGATAGTATAAGAGTCTGTTAATGCATGGGAAGAGGTTTGGTGTTTAAAGTTTTGGGATTAAGAGGTTTTTCTGAGGTAGGTTTGGATGCTATCCAGCAGACTGTTGAATAACAGAGGTAAAGGATTGTACAGCATCGTCAAGGTCTTTCGGGGATGCTCAAGTTCGAGGTCTCTCATGCGGTGCTGGTTGCTGCTGAGTGGAGTGTCTCTTCTGCAGTAACAGCGTTCTGTCCTTCAGCTGGACCTGGCTGGCGGCACAAGAGTAATAGAGATTCTCCTGAACGTACCTAACTGGAGCACTTGTGCAGGGCTGGTGCTGGACTGGCGGTCCTCGCTGGGGCTGGTTTGGATGCCCTTGCTGGATTGAGGGCTCCCTCTGAGACTGGGCCGAGGGTCCTCGTTGCCGTTGAGCCGAGGGAACTCTTTGGCGTTGAGCCGAGGGAACTCTTTGGCGTTGAGCCGAGGGAACTCGCTTGTGTTGGGCTGAAGGCTCGCGTAGCGTGCGTTTCCTCAGCTGCTGGTATGCATCGCAGCCTTTATAGTTAGCAGGGTGACTCTTGGAGCAGAGAGCACAGGTGGCTGGAGTATCACTGGTCTTCTAGCACTCTCGGCTGTCATGATTTTCCCCGCATTTGACACAGCGAGGGAGGTGGTTACAGTTACTCTTTAAGTGTCCATATTGTTGGCATCTGTGGCATTGAATTATGTCACGGCGAGGGTGAGGCTTTTCTACCACTACTTTTATATGGTATAGTTCTGTGAGGTCATAAATGGAGTTGACATTTGTTGTTCTCTAGATCTACAAAAAATAGCGGGAGTGGCACTTTAAAAATTCCCTCAGTTCCCCGCCGAGTGCCAAGAACATTCAAGACACTTTTCGGTTTGAACCCGCGCTCTGAGTGTTCTTCTGCTACTGTCTCAGTGGGAGTTGTGTGGTGAATATATCGAATAACTACTCGAAGTACTCGGTTTTCTTGGAGTTGGTACGAGTGGTATTCGGGCTTTTGTATCTTTTAGATATTTAACTTTAGCTCGATTCGAGTCAGGAGTCTTACAATTTATTTTTGTGTCATATTATCTGCTTATGCATTTGTAATTTTCCCTGCCAACTATTCGGTCAAGTTGTGTGCACATCAGTTGAATATTTTTGACAAAGATTGGTGAGAACTGATTGTGGAGAACTCAGTGGTGAGGGCTTCCCTCCAGCTGAGCGAGTCCTCTTGTTACGGCCTTTATTTGATACCATGATTTGATGGTAGAAACTGCCGTGCAGTAGTTTCGAGCCGAGTCTGGGAGTCTTAGTGACGGCCCATTATCAGACCCAGCCAAGGAGGTACTGCCTGACTTTCTCTCGTACTACTCTCTGTTAGGGCCAGCAGTAGGATG
Source organism: Oncopeltus fasciatus (assembly GCA_000696205.2). NCBI lineage: Eukaryota > Metazoa > Arthropoda > Insecta > Hemiptera > Lygaeidae > Oncopeltus > Oncopeltus fasciatus. Next base: position 732,624 of record KZ807006.1, read on the forward strand.
GAACGTGTCGTTCCCCCTCCACTGATAACAATTGAACTGTCCACTGTCTAGAGCACTAATTTGTATGATAATTAGTTACGTATTTTTCGTATGTTGGTCCATAGTTTTCACTAAACTTAGTGAAACTGTGCACTGTCACTTGGTTTGTGCATGATTGATCTCACAGGCACTCACAAAGTCTGTGTCATGTTTCATAGATATTAGGTCACTATTGCACTAATTAAATAGTTAGTGTAATAGTGAACTAATTGGCTGACTAGCGCGGAATCTGACGATAATAATAACGAAAGCACTAAGATTTTCTAAGACGATTTTAGTTGGGGTTCGGTCGAGATAGATCCAAAAAAAAACACAAATTAAAAAATGTATTTTTTAATAAAGGATTATCTGCCAACGTTTCGGCTTACATTGTAAGCCATCTTCAGGGTTATCTTGACTGTTTTCCAGTCATGGAAATGTGAACTTAGGGACAGGACGTCCTCTCTCATCTTCATGACAGGTAGGTGTGGCAAATTACTGCTTTAATGATATTTCAATTTTTTCTTCTTGTCAATAAGTTGTTTGTTTGCATGTTCTTTCAAATTGGTTCTTTTTCAAATAGTTTTCATAAACTTTTAATTGTCTTACATAGCTTTCTACATTCATACTCTTGATATCACATTATATAATTGCAATTCTCTATTATACTAATTTCAATTATTATTGTATTCTCATGACATTGTATTTCTACAGCCCTGAAGATGGCTTACAATGTAAGCCGAAACGTTGGCAGATANTCTAGATAAATGTACGTTTTCAATCAAATTTAAGTCCATCGACCTAGTTTTTATTGTTGTTTTTTCTTCTTTTTTTTTTTTTTTTTTTAACGAAAAATATGGCAGAGAAATGCCCTGCCTTAAGTTGTCCGGATCCTGTGAGGGAATTCTCGCCTCCAGGACACGTAACTCATTCAGCCCTGAACTTTTACATTCTCCTTCGTCTTGTAGTTGTTGTTGTTGTTGTTGTGAGCCAATGTCCTACGGCTCGAGGAAATCACATTTCTCCACCTTAATTTTTTTTCTTTAAATATATATATTTATATATATACATATATATTTTTTTTTCAATTCAAGCTAATTAAATTAACAGTTAATATAACATTACCTCTTTTGGAAAACATCAAAGAGCAATGACTCTAGAACGTAGTTGCCATATTAGCCGGCTTAGCTATTTAATGGTTGCAAGAGTTACAATCTTTATCAGCCATACCCAATTTCCATGGTGTTCTAAATGATTTTCCTGGTGGCAATACCCGGGCTCCTTGAAGACTCCTCCTCCACAGAAAATGTATTGTAGCTGTGAGGGACACGCGAGACGCGCCTCTCGCCTGACAAAGACTTCTTCTAAGTGACCATGAGCGGGTTCGGCTGATCTTCATCACAATGCCAGGGGGATTCATGTCAGAGTCAGCTCACAGCTCCCTTATATTTCCTAGTCCCTTATATGGAGGAGAAAATATATCGGATATATAAATTTGCCTTTGTAGCAGATTTATCCCGGGGAAGACAAGCCTCTCTTTGGCAATATGACACCAATTTCTCATTTATAAGATCATCTCTCAATATGAAAAAAATCATCACCTGTCCTACATAAAAATATGGCACAATAAATGAATATGTATATGTGTGTGTGTGCACCCGTGTTTTTCTGCACGCACCCTTGAATTCGATAGTTTAAAAATAATGAAACCAAATTCAGTATTTAAGCTTATTATTTTGCGCTTAAAAGTTAATAATAAACAGAAAAATAAATGATACATAATATGTGTAAAATGTAAGTTTTTATTCATAATCCGCTTCTCACCGAAGAAATTTACAAATGTAACAACGATAGATTAGTTGAATTTCACTCTTCCATTTTTGCTCATTGTTCTTTCCAATTTTCAATTAATTTGTATGATTATTTGAATATGCATTTAAATTGCATAGCTTCTACTTGGCAGACTTATTTTTTAGTAGATATAGTTTCATGACGAATAAAAAAAAATCTTGATTTATTCTATAATGGAGAAGCCAAAAATACTATCCGTTCAAAACTGTATCTCTATATTTTTGCCTAATTGTATCAGAAATTAAAAAATAAAAATAAAATAAAAAATTATTCCACTAACCGTTAAAATCTAAGTTGAGAAAGGGTCATTAAACAAGAGGAGATTTTTTTTTATATAAAAACTTTTATTTATTTATTATATTCTGTTAAATAAAAACCTTTTGTAATTTAATCACCACAATGAATTAAAAAAAAAAAAAAACTTTCAATGTCAATCACATGAGGAGAGAGGGTGACCAATGACACCACTCTCAAGTTATTTACAGTTCATGACCCCAGGTCACGGGGCCATCTTCCTTTGAGTCGACGGGAAGGGTTTTAGGGGTTGGAGTTGGAAGACATGTTCTGTGCTAGTGGATTAGGATGGTATAGCAGTTTACTGTGGAAAAGAGTGAAGCGGGAAAAAATAAAGTCTTGAACAAAAGGGATATTAAGATCGTGGTGATGGGATGAATTGGATACATAATAGGGAGCATTTGCAATTATTTTCAGGGTTTTGGATTGAAAGGACTGGATTCTTTGGATGTTGGAAGGCTTGGCGGCAACCCAGATTTCTACTCCGTAAGTTCAGATTGGTCGTAATAAGGTTTTATAGAGCGTTAGTTTGTTTTCTATCGTAAGATTGGATTTCTAATTCATGCGTATAGAAGTCCATATCGCCAATAGAGTACTTGTCTTTTAATTTTAGTATGTTCTCCCCATGTAAGTCGTGAGTCAAGATGAAACTCAATGTAACAAACGGAATTTGAATGTGGTAAAGAAATATTGTTAAATTTCACAATTTCAGGGAAGTCTTTCTTCCGCAGTTGGAAATTAACTTGAAATCATTTTTCTTTATTTATTTTGGTGGCAAATGGAGAATGCCACCCCATTGTTTGATTATTTCGAGGTGATCTTGTAGGTTTTTAGAAGCAGTTTTAGAATCGGGATGGGAGAATAGGATAGCTTTGTCGTCCGCAAATAGAGCTAAGAGGGTACTTGGATGGGTAGGGATGTCAGCAGTGTACAGGATAAATAGGATAGGTCCAAGCACACTACCTTGAGGAACTTCCGCTTCCACTTGGTAGAAATCAGAGTAATCTAATCCTTTCCGAACCCTAAAGAAACGGTTGGATAAGTAAGTCTTAAGGATAAGGTAAGTGTTACTAGGAAGTACGGATTTCAGTTTATGCAGAAGACAACTGTGCCAGACTCTATCAAATGCTTGGGAAACATCCAAAAAAGCTCCTGGGCAGTACTCTTTGCCCTCAAGGGAAGAGGAAATGTAGTCTACGACGTGAAACACTTGCTGGACCGTAGAATGCTTACTTCTGAAGCCGAACTGATGATTTGGGAGGATATTGAAGGGTTCTATGGAAGGCATCATTCGTTTTAACAGTATTTTTTCGAAAACCTTTGAAAGTGATGGAAGGAGACTTATAGGACGATAGAATGAGGGGTTCCTCATAAATTCCTCGAAACTTCGTCAACGTCTTCAGGCTGGCTACATCTTTAACTGTGACCAGTTTGGTAACGACTGAACACATTTGATCACTTCTAAAGAAACAATTGCAGAGAGCTAACAGAACACGTCCTCTCTCTACAATGGCTGCTGTCGAATTCAAGAATAGATTAAACTCATTAAGTTCAGTCGTATATATTCCTGATTACATTTTTGCATAACGTATTTTACATGGAGCAGATTGTCTGGTCTATGCTCCCACCTCCATCTAGCTTGAAGATTTAGGTAAACCCAATCAAGGCTTCTGTTTTTAGGGACAGAGAAAAGGTATACAAATACCTGTTAATTAATTACCAGAGACAGTCTTTTTAAAATCATCATCTCTTTTGGTTAAATATGAAATGTAGTTAAACTACTTATCTCTTATCATGAGTTAAATTTGTTTCCTTTAAAGAGCCATTGACTACAAATGAACAAAAACGTGATTTTGTAGATTTTTAGCGCTTCACATATTTTTAAGAAAATTGAAAATGGGTGGTTTTTTATCATTTTTATATTTAACAGAATAAGATATTATTTTGTATCCAAGTATTGAAAATACATATTTTCAATGGCTAAAAAAGAAAGGAGAATAGAAAAAAAAACCAAAAAAAGCAAAAAAAACAAAAAAAAAACGTGAAAACTCTCTGAAGAATGTGGGTGGGAAAAATGCAAATATATTTATGGCCATATGTAGATGGTGGTTGGTGTGAAAGCCCCCCCCCCCCCCTGGCCGTAAACTGAAATTCCGAGTGAGGTGAGAGGATTACTGTCTGGTCGGGTCATGACGCTACTGAATTTTCTCGAGAAGTCCCCTATTGGCTGAAATAGGGGTGATGTGAGGGGGGTGTGTTCCCTCGGCAGAACTGCGGAAATTGTGGTCTCTCAGGAGCGCCCGGAAGCACCTAATGGCGATTCATTACATATTCAACCGGTGCTTCAGACACACTCAACATTACCGCTGCCACCCCTAATCTGTCTACTTCCCAACACCCCCAACCCCATCATAGTCTCGTTAAATTTAATTTACCCCTGCCCATCTCCGTTCCCTTCCCCTAGGGAACTTTTTCACTATCACCATTCCATCATTCTTACACATTTATTTATTATTTGGAACTGAATATATTTATTATTGGATGTTTTTGTTGGGGTTCATTCAAGGTAAATTCTAAAAAATATGTATTTTTTAATTATCTGCCAATGTTTCGGCTTACATTGTAAGCCATCTTCAGGGCTGTTGAAATACAATGTCATAAGAATTAAAAAAACATAGAAAATTAGGTTATTTATATTATTATTACATAGAATTGCCATAAATAAATGTAATGTGTTATCAGAAGTATGTACAATATGTAGAAAAAAAAAAAAAAATTCACCACACCTACCTATCTGAAGGCACTCTGGACGTCGTGTCACCAGGATCCCATATTCATGACTGATTTGAAACTTGTGAAAGATTTTAGAGATGGACAGTTTGGGTGGTGGAAGGGTGGGGGGTAAGAGGCGGTCGGTACAAAGAGAGAGCGGCCTGCTTCAAAAGGGGCAATACAAAGAAAAAAGGTAGGACATTATTGCGGATAAGTAACTTTTGGAACTAGGAGACAAGTTAGACAGGTTTGTTTAGAAGGAGGGCTAATGGTTTTTCAGAATGTTCAAAATATTTGAATGAAATATTTGTTGAAGAAATTTGTTTTATAATAATTTTTGAAATTAATTTCACACAGTCAGAGAGATAGCCTTCCTTGATATCTTACCAAAAAAATATTTTAAAACCAGCATAATGGTCTCTGAATATTTTTCTGAAAAAAATATTTTTTGCTGAAGAACCCCCCTTTACAACCTTGAAGCAGTGATTCAGTAAGCATGAATGAGCTTTCCAAGTGAATTCAAATAAGAATCATATTGCTAATTTAAATTACAAGAACTTAATTTTTTTCTGGTTAATGAAAGAAAACAAGACCTTTTGCTACGAAGCGAATGCACATACATGTTATAAAAAGCACCTTAATTTTTTGAATTTTCTGTCGAATTCTAAAAGGACGTAGCAAATACAAATTGTTCTCGTGAAAGATTACCCAGTCACCAGACAGGGTTATTATTGTTTCGGATGGCTCAAAATATAGCCTGTATATTTCTTATGAAATATATTTTGAAAATTTTGTCTCTCTTTTCTTCCTACCTTCTTTTTTTTTATTTATTCAACATCAAATTTATTAATTAAATTAATTTAGATTAAAATATGATTACTTTGGAAGATAATTAACTAATAAGAAGTTTCACATGAGGAATGAGGTGTCCTGTGACACTGCTCTCAAATTCATGTTCTCACATTACACACGTTTTGTAAGGAGTTACAGAACTCCTCAACAGGGAGTTACAACCCTCAGCTATCTTTGGGGAGGGTTGTAGGGATTACAATTGGAACCTGTAAAAATGGGGTGAAATGTCAGTTGACTGAAGATGAGGGAGAAGCGGTGGAAAATTGTGCAAATGGAGCATTTGCGATTATTCTGAAGATTTTGGATTATAAGGGTTAGATTCCTTGGAAGGCATGGCGGCACCCCCTGTTTCTGCATCGAAAAATGACATAAAATTATCTATTAATTTAGTAGCTGAATTTGCTCCATAGTGCTCACCATCTTTTACATTAAAATTACCAGATAAAACAAATTGGAATTGCGAATTAATAAAATTATCACCAGCGTCTATTAAATATTCTATTCTTTGATTTTCTTTATTAAAATTTAGCTCTGTATTGTTAGATGATAGAAAATGTTTATATTGCTCCCTTTCCATATTAGAATATAGAATTTCCATTTCCGTTATATTTCTTGTGAACGGAACAAGATCCGTAATTAAATATTTAAAATATTATTTTAATTCATATGAAAAGCTTTAACCATCTAAAGAACTGGTAAAATATTTGGTAAAAGATAATTTAATATATAATGGAGATTGTCTTCAGAATATGAACGATCCTCCGATTTGTGGTCATTTATGTGTATTAGTTCTCAAAATTCTTTCAAACGGAAAGAGTTTTAATAGTATTTTAAACTATATAAGTAGTAGAAAAATGGACTCTTATCCAACAGTTATTGTAGAGTTAGATGTTTTTTTGGAAATAAATTAGAATTTCAAGAAAAAAATAAAGATTTAAACATAGAAAAAGTTAATCTAGAAACATACGAAAATAATTTTAAAACTGAAATTTCAAAATTAAAAGAATGTGTTAATAAAAAAATTTGATAGTGAAATAAAAGTAAAAGTTAATAAGTTAATTGATTCAATATATACAATTACTAAAGGTTATATTGCTTTTTAAAACAGAAGAATCGTTTCACTTGCAGAAGGCATAGTACCGGTGAGTCCCGGCCAGTGAACACCACGTTTGTGTAGCTCCCTGTTATCAAATACTATTTATAGGTTGTAGGCAGTGTTATGCCCTGAAAATTAAAAGACAACGAGAACTAAGTGCGCTCAACAACTGTGTGAAGTTTAACAGAGTTACGTCGCCGAAATCACCCACAAATCAGTGAGTAAAGACAAACGTTGTATTCAATAGCCAGCCCCAAGCGGGCAGGCAGGTCTCAGACTTGTCTGTCTCATCTGTCCCTCCCTCACTAAGGCCACTGTCTCAGTACAGGGCTCTCGAGCTCTACGTCCCGGTTCGAGGCTCGGAGGGTTTTTTTTTTTTTTTTTTTTTTTTTTTCTGTTTTTTTCTCTATTAACGCCTCATGATGGGAGGTAATTACTACCATCAAGTGATAACAAGCGGAGGTAAAGGAAAGCGAAGGGGCGGACCCATGACACCTCCAAAAGACAAAAGGAGACATCGGTCAGCGACCAGAACCCCCACCGAGCGAAACAAAGCAATGTCCCACCCCAGCACCTCACATGGCGTGACCTCCCAACCCTCCACCATCGCCCCACCCCGCTATCTGATTCTGCGCAGCAGAACATCCATACGGAAGAGCACACATCGTCATGATCATGACATCCTTCCAAGTTCTTCAGGACGAGGAAGGCAAAAACATGGATTCCCAACCAACCGTCCCCCGAGTAATTCGACGTCCGCCTATATTTGTGAGAAATACACCCAATATTCAAGATATTTATAGCTTGACCTCGGTCTGCCACTGTAGAATAAGAGTTGAGAAACCTCATCCTCGTAAAGATATAGTACAGTGCCACAAGAGCCAGGAGTATGGGCACACGAAAACATACTCCACGGTGTGTCAAATGTGGAAGCGCTCCCATAAGTACAGATTGCCCAAAATCTCGAAACACTCCATATATCTCTGCACTGTGTAAACACAACCACACCGCCAACTACAAGGGCTGTCAGGTTTACAAGGAGCTGAAACAGCGGACCCTGCCTACTCGTCAACCACAGACTACAACTCAAATCCGGAAAGTAGTGCCTCCGCCCTCCAGAGTTGTCGAGCCAGGACTACGCTCGAATGATGCAATCAACCCAGCAACAACCCCGGCAATTCGAGCCACAACCACAAACGCATCCACCACCCAGGAGGGAGCGACCCGCTATCTCTAACGTCCCGACTCCGCCCTCATCTAATGATCTCCACACCTTATTTCACTCCTTCTTCTCACAACTCAACTCCCTCATTACACCACTCATATTCCTACTGACCAACCCGGTTGCCAAAATGACCCTACCAACTCCCACACCATGATTCCCCAATCCAAGAATTCCTTTGATATCCTCCTATGGAACGCTAACGGCATTCAGACACACATTGACGAACTCAAACTAGTATTCTATAACAAAAACGTAGACGTAGTATTACTGACAGAAACACGACTAACTAAACGAAATAATCTAAAAATTGCTGGCTACCAAATTCATAGGACAGACCATCCTGACGGACGAGCTCATGGTGGAACTGCACTCCTTATCAAATAATCGTATACCCATCATATTTTACCCTCCACTTCCACAGAGTCCCTTCAATCAACATCAGTGTCTATTTCCACACCCTCCTATCCTATCACACTTTTAGCAGTGTATTGCCCTCCAAATAAACCAATCACTACACCAGAATTTTCCACTTTCCTCAAAGACCTGGGTCCCCGTTTCCTTGCCGGTGGAGACTATACGCATTATAGTCTCCACCGGCAAGTGGTGGTTTTGTTTTGTTTCGCATAACCACTTGCAATGGGGATCGAGAACGACCAACTCCCGTGGCCGTGCTTTGTATAATGCGATATCATCCCAAAACCTAAGCACAATTAGTCCTTCCTCTCCCACCTATTGGCCCTCTGACGTGAACCGCCTTCCTGATATCCTGGACTTCTTCATCTTTGTTGTTCACAATTTCTAGTATTTGCAAAAGGAGAGTTTGTTGACCGTAGATATTATTCTAAGATGATTTTAGTTGGGGTTCGGTCGAGGTAGATCCAAAAAAACACAAATTAAAAAAATGTATTTTTTTAATGAAGGATTATCTGCCAACGTTTCGGCTTACATTGTAAGCCATCTTCAGGGCTGTAGAAATACAATGTCATGAGAATACAGTAATATTTGAAATTAGTATAATAGAGAATTATAATATAATGTGATATTAAGAGTATGAATGTAGAAAGCTATGTAAGACAATTAAAAGTTTATGAAAACAATTTGAAAAAGAACCAATTTGAAAAAACATGCAAACAAACAACTTATTGACAAGAAAAAAAAATTGAAATGTCATTAAAGCAGTAATTTGCCACACCTACCTATCATGAAGATGAGAGAGGACTTCATGTCCCTAAGTTCGCATTTCCATGACTAAACAATATAAATTTTACTTTTTCTCAGAGCGAAAAAGTAAAAGGAGTGGGTGTAACAGGTACAAGGCAGGCGGAAGGTGTAAATGGAAAGCGGCCTGTTACAAGAGAGGGCAATAAAAAGGACAAAGGAAAAAGGAAGGGTATTATTGGGAATAGGTAACTTTGGAACTGGGAAAAATGTTAGACAGGTTTATTGAGAAGGAGGGCTAATGGTTTTTAGAATGTTGAAAATGTTTGAATAAGTTGAAGAAATTTGTTCTATGTCCGTTCTGTCGCTAACTGGATAGTGTTGTAAGTTGATGTGAACGGTTTCAGACAAAAGGCGTTTGTGTTCATAGGGTTCAGTGGAAAGAATGGTTAAACTATCGAAGTCAAATGTGTGTTCTTCATGAAAAACGTGTTGTGTGAGGGCAGTTTTTATTAGTTTATTCTTGATGTCATTTTTATGGTTATTAATTCTGCGGGAAATCGGGTTTTTTGTTTGCAAAATGTAAGAACCTTGGCAATGCGGTGTGGAACAGGGAATTTTATAGACGACATTAATTCTGTTAGGAAGAGGGATGGGGTCTTTGAGGATGGTGTAAATAGATTTTAACTTCTTGTTGTTGGAAAAAGAAAGCTTGAGGTTAGGAAAAGTTTTTCTGAGAGATTTCTTAATATTTTTAGAAAGTTTAGGAATATATGGAAGACGTCAGTAACACGTTTAATATTTTTGCTATGGAATATATTGTCAGAGAGGGAGAGTGATCTGTAGATGAGGTTTTTGGCCACATTAATTTTTTGATGATGAGAGTGAGATGAGTTAAAGTGGGGGAGACGAGGAGATAAGTTGTTGTCTGAATGTTTTTTTAAATTATCTTACATAGCTTTCTACATTCATACTTTTGAAATCACATTACATTATGGTAATTCTGTATTATAATATTGTCAATTATTATTGTATTCTCATGACATTGTATTTCTACAGCCCTGAAGATGGCTTACAATGTAAGCCGAAACGTTGGCAGATAATCTTTTAAAAAAATACACTTTTTTTAAATTTGTGTTTTTTTGGATCTACCTTGACCGAACCCCAACTAAAATCATCTTAGAATTGAAAATTTTGTCAATTTTCCTTGTTTTTAGATTGATTTTGCCTGTTTTTAGATAATTTTTTTAGTTATTTATAGAAAAATACACGAAAATTGAATATTTTTGAAAAAAAATTAAAAGACTGATTTGAGTGCGCCAGAAACCACATTTATATATCTACTTGTATCCTTAGATAAAACATAAAAACAATAAAGACAGTTTTGACAATATTGCCAAGATGGGATTTTTATCTTGAACTTTATCCTGCTCAGTTCAAATTTATAAAATCAACACTGATTTATCCAAAAATACAAACTCGCTCCTTAAAACGTTTGTTTATGTATACAAAGCTTTTTTTTAAAAAAAACTTTCACATAATTTATTTTTGTAATTTTAAAGACCATTTTAAACGGAAGCAGAGACCTGGCTGAGTACGAAAACACATGGCACACACTAATTCTGCCAAACGTAGCTAAAATTTGTAAAAATATACGTAAGTTTGTCAGGGGAATATTGAGGCTACCATAATTAGCAGGCTGGCGTAGTTAAAGCTCTACAGCTTGTGCCATTAACGGTGCCTGGAAAGGTGGACAATTTGAGGAGATATTCCAGGGCGATATGTCGCGAGAAGAAGGGCATTCAGGCCAGTGAAAGAACTGCCATGAGGACGCCGTGGGATGAAGTGTGCCCAACCCCATTACCGCCCATTCTCCACCTGATAAAAAGCGCGGGGCAGTCATTTTTTGGCGGGAACTCCTACCACTCCCCCAGCGCCACGCTGAAAATTCGTCAGCTGATGGATACCTCCCACCTTTCCTGCTTTCATTGAATTATTAAACCCCCCTTCCCCGGTCACCTGTTAACTTTAAGTGAGCCTTACTTCTCTAGCAATCCTTTTTCTAGGTTACATTTAAGAATTTTGATTTCAATTTATTCTAGAGGTGGCTTATCTCATTTTTGTAACCTATTACTAGTTATTGTTATAACACAGAGTTGCAATAAAATGCTATTAATTAATTAATTTAAATAAATAAATTTATTTATTTATTTTATTTAATGTGAAGTATTACAATTTAATATAAAAAGGATATGCCAACANATGTTTTTTTATGGCATTATTTATTTATTTTATTTAATGTGAAGTATTACAATTTAATATAAAAAGGATATGCCAACATAAGATTACTAAATACATATCGTTATGAATACTAGTTCTGATATCATATGTACTCAGGAAACATATTGAAATTCTCCAAATTCAAAATTTAAGCCGCCATAACTTTTTATATTAATTGCAAGTAGATGTGTAGTTATGTGTGGCTTCATCTCAACCAAAAGACCATGTTCTAATATTTCCTTAAATACGAATTAATGGACATTTAGTTGCCAAAGTTCGTTATGAAACTCCGTTTACAGTTAATATTCCTTACTTTATTTCTGGCCATCCATTAACATTATATCACTTTGAGAATGTATACGACAAAAGCTATAACTCTCCGTTTGTACATATACTGGGGATTTAAATGTCCCCTCTAGACTTTGGTATATAACAATACTGTTGAAACTGGAGGTAAAATGCCCAGGAAAATGAACATAGGTATGCGAATAAACACACTCATCCCTACCATTCGTCCGGGACACGCACGATAATCCATCCCTACAGTCCATCCCTTATTTACAGATCATATTATGTTTCATTTGTGATTAAAACGTTAGTCAGAGATTTTTACATGAAAACCTGGTGAAGTTAACTGGAGTCTTATATAAATATTACAGCGACCTCACAAAAGTTATTTAACTGATATATCTACATCATAACTTTTTCCAGAAGCCGAACAATCCACTTCTCAAACCAGTCGTTGTAGAGAAGATGAACAAAGACTGCTTATAACTATTAAAAGAGAAAAAAGGCTTTTGGAAAATTTGAAAAGCTAATTTTGGCAATTCGAGTTTCTAGAAGACCGGAACTTCTTCTCACAAATAAATACTACACTTCCACTACTGATATCTAGAGTGCATGTAAACGAATATCCGGTTGATAAAAAATATATCATATAACCCACTGAAACACAATAATAACAGATAACTCAGTAATAACAGATAACTCAGTAATAACAGATAACTCAGTAATAACAGGTGAAAATGAAATTCTTAATTACTACTCATAAGTAGCGCACAACTTAGACTACAAATAGTTTGTAAAGGTCCGTAGAATAAGGTCAAATGGAAAGTTTGGCGACCATAGAGTTTATTAGTAGATATTTTTTGTAGGGGTTCAGTCAAGGTAAATACAAAAAATACAATTTAAAAATGTGTATTTCAAGATCTTTCGGTCATGAATATGAGATTCTGGTGAGACGACGTCCTCTCTCGTCTTCAGGCAGCCCTGAAGATGGCTTACAATGTAAACAGAAAGGTTAGCTGATAATTTTTTTAAAAATACACGTTTTTAAAATTGTATTTTTTGGATCTACCTTGACTGAACCCCAAGCGTCATTAAACAGTTATCCTGATGGGACAAACCAATGTTCATATTCTATAAGTAGTACAATTAAATACTAGTTCAGAACTATTAATTATTCAAATAAATTTTAGAAGATTAAAAATAGCACTTAGTCTCAATCGTTAAATATTTTAATTTTTTTTTAAGTGTTAGCCTTCCTTTGAACCACTTTGGGCCATAGAGGGAGGGGCAATCTAAAGGGGACCACCCTATTCTAAACATCCATAGCTAAGGACGAGCTTGGCCTGGGCGGGATTCGAACCCGCAGTGCCAGGATTGTGAGACCCGAAGCTACCCTGGCGCCCCTTAATTATTTTTACTCATCCTTCTGATTCACTTAATTTTTCGTTGCCTTACAACATACATGCACTGACCAATGCTTAAAACTATAATTCTCCTAGCCCGGATAATTTAATAATATCTGTAATCAAAATCTAAGCAAAATTATATGTGCATTGCTTGTAGATAATTCATCGTGGGATTACATATCACAATTAATTTTTTTTTTTAATTTGTCGTTACCTTTTAATAAGTTTTAAAATATCTGAAGGAAAGGATGGCAAAGGTTTGTTATTACATTCATTATTTGGACATTCTTATTCGCGATCATTGTTCTGTGGAGTGTGGACTGATGGCTGTCCGCCAATCACCTTGATGAGAGGCTGGAGGGCAGCTTCCAGGGGCGATGACGAGGACAAGAGATAGGACGCCGATGTTAGTCCTAGTCTGTTTACTTTGCCCGCTTGTTCCCTACAAAGCCCACGCTAAGTACTAAAGTCTCCCTTTACTTATGGAAACTCTTCTTTGTCCTGCTTAGCTCTCCTGGAAGGGGGAGGGGCTCGGCATTTAGCAAATTTACTAACCCCCTCCTCTCTCCCCACTGCCTTTCACTGCCCCTCCCACCACCCTCTTTTGAAGTGTGCCTGCTGAACTACCTAGTGACAACGAAGCGGCGAAAGAGTGGGCTTAAACTTAGGAAATAGGGATTAGCCTCTGAAACAATTGAAATTTTAAGAGCTACAATGTCAGTACATTGTAGCACTCCAAATGTAATTTAATACATTAGAGTGTATTCTAAGATGATTTTAGTTGGGGTTGGGTCGAGGTAGATCCAAAAAAACACAAATAAAAAATGTATTTTTTTTAATGAAGGATTATCTGCCAACGTTTCGGCTTACATTGTAAGCCATCTTCAGGGCTATCATGAAGATGAGAGAGGACGTTANGGTTCAACAGTTATGGTTTCTACAAAGCTTTCTTCTCTTAAAGGAATTTCTTTGCTTCCTTGTCCTTCCAGTTTTTTTCTACCGCAGTAAGTCTGTTTCTTCCTGTAGTCATCCCTTGAAGGCGGTTCAACAGTTATGGTTTCTACAAAGCATTCTTCTCTTAAAAAAATTGCTCCTCTTCCTTGCCCTTCCAGCTTTTTCCTTCCGCAGTAAATCTTTAACTTCCTGTAGTCATTCCTTGAAGGCGGTCCAACAGTTATGGTTTCTAAAGAGCTTTCTTCTCTTAAAGGAATTGCTTTGCTTCCTTGTCCTTCCAGCTTTTTCCTTCCGCAGTAAGTCTGTTACTTCCTGTAGTCATCCCTTGAAGGCGGTCCAACAGTTATGGTTTCTAAAGAGCTTTCTTCTCTTAAAGGAATTGCTTTGCTTCCTTGTCCTTCCAGCTATTTCCTTCCGCAGTAAGTCTGTAACTTCCTGTAGTCATCCCTTGAAGGCGGTCCAACAGTTATGCTTCCCTTCTTCAATAGTGAGTTGCCACGAACCTTTTTGTCATTTATTTCGGGAATGTACATGTGCTCTATTATGAGCTCCTGAGATTTTATCCTGGCTTTCTATACCTTATCTAATCTCTAGAGGAAGTTTTGTGAATCTATTTCATATCCTCGCTTTACTCTCACATGTATTGTTTCCCGGAGCATTTTTCTTTTTATGAATTACACATAACAAGGGTAAAACCTAATTTACTAAAATTTATTTTTTATATTATATATATAAGAATGCCATACGATTGGTTGGTTCGAATATTGGGGAAGTTTGGAGATGGTTCGACGGTGGCACTGAATAGAGACGACACTGCTAAGAAATGTAATATGCGATTTCTGGCAAGTGGCATAATGATGCAATTGACAACAGGTTAAGAGTCTGAACACAAAGTTCATTGAAGTGGTCTATAACTGTGGGATTTGAGATTTATTAAGTGTGTTTAACAGTCATATGCAGCTCTTAATTTTTCCCATGAGGAATATTTGATACGTAAAACTCGTTGTACTTAATGGGATTCTTAAAATATTTAAAGAGTTATTACCCTTTCAACCAGAAACATTACAGGCATTCAAAACTTCATCTGCAGACTACAAATAATAATTTGAAAATCCTTTTTTGTAATAAGCCATTACAAATCAAACTTGGAGTTCAATTTGAAGAACGCATAGCTAAATAGCCAATCGGTAGCCTGTTGCTAAGGTTGAAATATAGTCTTTACTATTATTTATACAATTTGTAAAACAAAATAGAGATTAAAACAAAGTGAAGATTTAAATTTAATACTGTGCCTATTCCTATCAGCGGACAACTAAAAAAAAAAAAATCTTCTTTTATGAAGAGAGGATTGTAAGGAATTCGTTAATGGTAGTTAAAAATTAAAAACTAATTTGCACTCTGCGCATGAGTCTAGTCTCTCTTCCCATCACCCTATTTTCCCTGCGAAGGACTGAAATTGAGACCGAAACGTTGGCTGAAACAAAACTACCATGACCGAATTCCTGACAATCCGAAGTAAATATTTTACTTTACCTAAATATATTTAAACTTTAATAGTTTAAAATTTGAATCACTATTAAAGTTAACATTCTCAAACATATTTACCAATACTTCTTCCGGGTTCAACCGTGCCTTGGAGTTTATAGGTGCCAAGCTTTCGCACATCGTGTGATGGCTTCATCAGGGCTGAATGGAGAATGAACTCATTGAAGCTTCATGAAGCCTACGTGAACACTCACACATATCAACACAACACCAATAACCTGCTCTCTTTATAAATGTTGATTGCTTACAATACACTAGATGTTTAAATATTAACAACTACGGAGTTGTGACTGGATGATAGGGAAGTTGAGCACTAAAATCAGTAAACTTGCAGGTTGACTGTTGGCATGTATTGCTCGTACCGGGGTTGGAGCACACAGGTTAGCTCGAAATTCAGGGCTAAATTAATAAACTGAACCTGTCGCCTACAGACGGCCTAGTCAGAGGTGTAAACAATTCAATGGCCCTATGGCTCCTATAGGGATGCCAGGGGGTTGTTCTCGCTAATTGGGGACACGGAGGGGTGCATTCTGTTTGCCTACCTCCCCGCTGCATTTACAGCCCTCTCGAGCTGCTTAATCAGGGCATGCGCAAATATTTACATTTCTCCATAATATAACCTTTCGGGTCCAATGAAGAAAGTCTATCAATTTGTAACGTCTATATAACGTCTATATAATTTGTAACGTGAAAATGTGGAGTACTTGATGTCACCGCCATATGATAACTAGCTGAAGTATTTTCCTTGACGCCAACTAAGGTCCCTGCTTAATTAAAATTTACGAATTTCAATAAGCAGTTACAGAACTATTCACTATAGGTTTTCCATCGCCTGTAAATCATACATGCGAAAAGATGGGTAGTAAATGGTGTAGTAAATGAAGTGAAGTTTCGTCATGTTTCAGTGCCAACAGAGCATTCTTTTACTGTAACAGAAGCTGTATTGACAAAATCAAACAAAACTAATGCAAATGTCAATAAGAAAGAATGAAAAATATTAAAACTATATGTGTAATGATTTTCTAGTTTAAATTTCAATATTTATATATCTGAGTAGAACTATTCTAGTAAAATATGTTATATTTAAGATTATTTTGTTATTAGTTTTATTTGTTTTATTAATTAAATAATCCAGGCTCACTCAAGGCGTTTATACTTATTATTAGTTCTTATAGTGACTAATTTTTGTAGTTTTTGTTTGGATTTTCCTAAATTCGTATTGCACTATTTACAATCAGATATGAACCTCTGTGTTTCCCCTTCTACAAACAAACCACTGTGTGACTCGTTTTCAGTCTCATTTATGGGTACCTTACTCGTAATTTTGTCGATTAATGTATGCTTTTAAAAATTCACTTTTAATACTAAGACTCTTCATTAGACTATGATTAGAAAGGATTTTTTATCATAGTAAAAATTATTTTCAATAATACATGGGATTTTTTTATTTTTACCGTTTTTACAAAATTCGAAAAGGAATACCTGGCCTTAACCATATTACACGTACCCTGCACATTTTTCGTAGCCATGGCCATTTTCAAACTGTCGGAGGCACGTTAACGGAGTCTCAGTATAATTTGAGATGTTCTGTAAATGTAGCATTAATGTCGGATTATTTCTGATAGTAACTAAGCGAGATGTCTCCCCCCCCCCCCACGGCTCCCCACTAATATATTTACCTCTAAATACTTTCTATGGTAACTGTTATTTAGTTATTACTGCATTCCTTTGACCTGTAATGTTTGTTTTTCAGGGTAAACTTCCGTTAGTTGATCTTCATATTCATTTATATATATAATATTATCTGTCTAATAAGCAACTTTTCAATTAGTGTTCTTATTAAAATTTTATTTTAGTGTTTTCCAAATTAATTCTAATAATTGTTTAAGGAGTGGGAGCAGTTCTTTTGTTAATTTAAAAAATCTATTATCTATGGAAGCCGTAAAAAATGTTTTTGTAACAGTTGATCTAAAATTAAGACACATTTAAAAAAAGTAAATAAAATAACTAATACAATACGAAGTAAATATTTACTACAGCCAAACTGAGAGAGTTTGTTCCTGCAAGGGATAAGATATTATCTGGGGACGTTCTATTAAATTCAGTTTTCCTCCTCAGTTGTTTAATACCTGTTGCAGAGTTTATTTATTTGGTTTTGTCACTTACGACATGAATGGGTCATAAAAACTTCCAGAAACCCTTATAAGAAGCCCACTTTATATATANATATATATATATATATATATATATATATATATATATATATATATATATATATATATATATATATATATATATATATATATATATATATATATATATATATATATATATATATATATATATATATATATATATATATATATATATATATATATATATATATATATATATATATATATATATATATATATATATATATATATATATATATATATATATATATATATATATATATATATATATATATATATATATATATATATATATATATATATATATATATATATATATATATATATATATATATATATATATATATATATATATATATATATATATATATATATATATATATATATATGTATATCACATTATAGAATGTGAACATCAGTTCGATGGTTTTTATAGATATAAATTATTCATTTCCAACTCTTTTATGTGAAATACTTGGATAATTTGAATACTTCAAAACTTCATTGGAATCTTTAAAAATTACCTTATCATTGCTCTTTTTGAAAATAAAATACAATATTGATGGAATAAACTATATTCGATGAAACACCATCATTACCATTGGTAATGAATTCTTCATTTAGAATTCTAGAGCTCATTAAAAAATCTACTGAACGGAATATTTGTAATGGATAAAATTAGTCATGAATATAGCTGCTGGTCTTAACTACTTCTCCAAACCTTTTCGATGATCTAAATAGTCCAGCGTAATTGAATATATCTTGAAGCAGTGTAGTAGAAGTTTTCCAAGACATAAAATATAAGCCATGTACAGTAAGAGGTCCAAGTTTTGCCAAATCGCTTTTTAATAAATAATCTAGAAGTTCTGAAAGAAGATTGAGCCAAGATAAATTAAGAAAAGATACTCGCCAAGAATCAAAAGTGGCCAATGAGAAAGTCAAGATTCCCTGAGGGATATATCTTGCTAGTGGCCAGAAATAAATATAAGGAAAGGGCTAGCTAACCTTAGGGTAGCGAGGGCGTACCTCTACTAAATCAGGGTGCACCTTTCAGACGTTCTCTGCCAACTGCATGCTCGTAATTCAGAGCACACTCTCTGCACAAATCGGCTGAACAACTTGCTTATCGATTCTGAGACCTCTTCTTTCAGCAGCCCTTTCGCTTTCTAGTACAGAACTTTCTGTCGTCCCTCAATTGCTATAATTAGAACTTGTTTCATTTTAAATCTTTAAATGCTAGGGAAAAGAATAAAAAATCTAACTGTCTCCTGCTTTCCGGGTACGAATGCTAACCATTACACCACCGAGACAAGCCAGATAACGCATCGTTTATGCTCAAAGGAGCTGACATTCTCTAGCTATTTTGACGTCTCTATATCTTAAATGCTAGGGAATAGAATAAAAAATCTAACTGTTTCATTTTACTTTTGTAATTTTCGACGGTAAAAATGTAACAAATTCACAACTAAGATCAAATTATCTCATAGGAAATAAATTTTGTTTTGCATGAAATATTTCATTAAAGAAATACAATCAACCGATACAACATTTATGTAGAAACATAATTAGAAAGAGGGGGCAGACCCTCAACACTTCAGATATCCCAGAGAGATTACGGGGGTGAGGGTGTTATTATCGATATAAAAATAAATTTGTGAAGAAAGAGTGAATATTTTTGCTTATATATTTTGCAAATTTCAAGACTTTGAAAGCTATAACGGCCTTTAAGAACTCTGACTGGACGCAGTCCCTTTTAAGCTTTGAAGATAACTTTTCGGCATAATCTTAGGTAACTAAGCATACGGTTAATTCTTTATCCTTTAACAATACTCTCTCTAAGACCTGTTCACTCCTCTTGCTGCGAAGTACGTACTGTTCCACCCCAATACGGCGATCCGACTGTAATTCTTATCCTCTTCTATAAAATCCCTGTTTCCCTTTCCACAACAAAGTCTACTTTGGGATCTTATGTGATTCGAATAGTTCTATGATACATTATTTCCAATTGTCCATGAATTTTACGATTTCCGTCTGCAGTATGTCTGTTACTTCCTGTAGTCATTCCTTGAAGGCGGTCCAACTGTTATGGTTTCTACAAAGCTTTCTTCTCTTAAAGGAATTGCTTTGCTTCCTTGTCCTTCCACCTTTTTCTTTCCTCAATAAGTCCGTAACTTCCTGAAGTCACCCCTTGAAAGCGGTCCAACAGTTATGGTTTCTACAAAGTATTCTTCTCTTTAAAAAATTGCTTCTCTTCCTTGTCCTTCCAGCTATTTCCTTCCGCAGTAAGTCTTTAACTTCCTGTAGTCATTCCTTGAAGGCGGTTCAACAGTTATGGTTTCTACAAAGCTTTCTTCTCTTAAAGGAATTTCTTTGCTTCCTTGTCCTTCCAGTTTTTTTCTACCGCAGTAAGTCTGTTTCTTCCTGTAGTCATCCCTTGAAGGCGGTTCAACAGTTATGGTTTCTACAAAGCATTCTTCTCTTAAAAAAATTGCTCCTCTTCCTTGCCCTTCCAGCTTTTTCCTTCCGCAGTAAATCTTTAACTTCCTGTAGTCATTCCTTGAAGGCGGTCCAACAGTTATGGTTTCTAAAGAGCTTTCTTCTCTTAAAGGAATTGCTTTGCTTCCTTGTCCTTCCAGCTTTTTCCTTCCGCAGTAAGTCTGTTACTTCCTGTAGTCATCCCTTGAAGGCGGTCCAACAGTTATGGTTTCTAAAGAGCTTTCTTCTCTTAAAGGAATTGCTTTGCTTCCTTGTCCTTCCAGCTATTTCCTTCCGCAGTAAGTCTGTAACTTCCTGTAGTCATCCCTTGAAGGCGGTCCAACAGTTATGCTTCCCTTCTTCAATAGTGAGTTGCCACGAACCTTTTTGTCATTTATTTCGGGAATGTACATGTGCTCTATTATGAGCTCCTGAGATTTTATCCTGGCTTTCTATACCTTATCTAATCTCTAGAGGAAGTTTTGTGAATCTATTTCATATCCTCGCTTTACTCTCACATGTATTGTTTCCCGGAGCATTTTTCTTTTTATGAATTACACATAACAAGGGTAAAACCTAATTTACTAAAATTTATTTTTTATATTATTATTTTCAAATGCATAAAATAAAAATAATTAATAATGAAGTAAGAGAGCTGAGCGCATTTGCACGAATTCCTACGAATTAGATTGAACTAGGGACAGCAACATCGGCACTGTTTTTTCCTTTAGGCTTTTAAAATAATTCGTCATTTAAAAATCTGTGTTTTCTTTAGTGGAACATGGGTAATTTTTTCATATATTTTAATAGGTTTAATAAACCTAAAAAAGATATATCGCGATACTAATAAACTTGCAGGAAATTTGCCTAAAAAACAGTAAAATTATGATTCAAATACAAACGGTGATATTCATTTTCTTCATCTTTCAACATTATTACTGGTTATATTTTTGATGATTTGCATGAGTTAAAAAAGTTCAGGGTTGAAAATAATTTGAAAGTCTAACTGATATCAGCCAGACTCTGGTTGGTCACAGATTTACCGGCCTAATCTTTACGGGAAAGTGACTGTTTCGCACGATCCCGTAACTTTGCAAAGTTTGATATCGCCATTACCGAGATGGATGTTAGTTTCAATGTTAATAACCTGTAAATCACTTTTCTCTTTGTCACATTTATTTCATCTCCTCCTCAAATACTGATTTATTTTCTTGAAATCTCTTTTGGTTCGAAAATAAACTAAAACAAGGTTTTATTATTATTAGCTATTAGGTTTTCTAAGTTCAATACTTTCTCTATTCGTATACTTATATCACGATAAGCAATAATATTAATGTGGGATTAAACAACACACCAAAAAAAAAATTATAAAATGGAATTCATTTCTTCCCAGACTTATAAGAACGAAAATAGTTTCGGATAGCGAAGTGGTTGAGATATTATAGGGACAAGAGAAGAAATTTGTTGAGCTTCTTAGCAGAAGAGTTAAGATTTAATGCCCTAGGGAAATAAGGATTGTTGGGTTTGTGAATTTTGGGCAGCCCATAACTGCGGGGAGCGGCAGAATTAAAGGTCGGATTTAGTTTGAAAATGAATTAAGTTTTGCTTTAGTAGGGGCCTTTGCTAGTTTGCTAGTGGTTTGTGCTAGAGGAGAGATAAAGTCAACCTCTGGATTAGTGTCAGAAAGGTAACAGTTAATTTTGTCCAGTGCGTTCAGATTTATTTATAAGTGCTGACTAAGTGCCTTTATCAGCACGGATAATTATTGTCTGCCAGAGTGTGTTTTAAGGAAATCTTATGTTGATTTTGGGTCAAGGAATAATTTAGGGATAATTCGGCAATGTTAGCCATTTAATATTCCCGCAAAAAAATGGTTCAATTATGATACGTTGTACACAAACTATAATTGTGGAGTAAATTGATATCAATCTTATATATANATCTTAGCCTGGAATACAGATACAAGATCAGTATCACACAGTACAGCTTGTATGTGTGTTTGTATGTGTGTGTGTGTGTGTGTGTATAAGTACCCGTTTATATGTATACGCCTGTACGCAAGCACTTTACTCTATCATCTGCTATTTTAAATATAATTATATCAAATTCAGTATTTAAGCTTATATTTGCAAACTGTCAGACGAGTTCGTATTGAGTGAATGGGGCTTTAGAGTATGAACGAAATTCTAAATCTTAGTATGATTCTTATTATTTGCCTTTTGGAAAAAATTTATAAAACAAAATAGATGTAAAATTAGATAAAATAAATAACTTTCTTTTTTGTTAATGTTCTACGCATCTTACTATATAAGAAGTTAATGAATAATTACAGATGTTGGGGGCCATTTTTTTTTCCAAAATTGGGAAAAAACATTCGGTATTTATACTTTATATTTCAAACCCTAAAAGTTTTTAATTACTGTTGAAATCTGCAGAGATAAAGTGGGGAAGGGAAAGTTGGACACGACCAGAATTAAGACCAGTAGCATTAGCACCAATATTAGTAATATATTACTTTATATTTAAGTTATAAGACGTTAAAGATCATGTTCACGTAGGCTTCGACGGTCGTCAGATGTATTTACCGTTTCTTCTTCCGGGTTGGACCGTGACAAAGTGTTGTTATTTGCCGAGCTTTCGCACATCATGCTAATAGCCCTGAAGAAGCCATCACATGATGTGTGAAAGCTCGGCAAATAACAACAACATAACACGGTCAAACCCGGAAGAAGAAACAGTAAGTTATAGAACATACTAAGTGAGAAGTTTTTTTTTTTTTTTTTTTTTTTTTTTTTACGAAATATGTTTGTTAAAGAAGAAATTTGCGAATCTAACTAATGGGTGAACGCATCTCTCACAATTCCTTTTCGGCCAATCTAGGACAGAGATTAGTGGTTCTCCTTACGCTGAATGTTCTCTTTGGCTTGTAAATTTTGTTATTTACTCTTATTTATGTTCGTCCATAATGAGACATAATAAACCTGCTTACATTACGTTACTTCAGTGTGAAGTAATGTTATCTTTATAATATAATCGTATTTTATGCGTAATATAATGGTCATATTAAGCAAGTGTTAAATGCAATGTCAATGATACATCATACTAATTAAACTTAATGAGTAATTTAATTTATTATACTTAGCATACAATTATTGATTATTTAATTCATTCAAAGAAATATGAAGTGAGCTTCCTAATGGTACTTTACGAGAAGAAAGGCGGTAATTCCTGAATTTGCTACGCTAACAATCTATCGCTGAAGGCGGCAGAGGAAACGGGCTCTTACTCTTCTCCGGAGTACGATAAGGAATTACTTCAACAAAGGAGACTTTAATCCCCAGTTACCTCGTACCCTTGTAAAAGACGAAGGAGAAGCTACTCTTCTAATGCGAATCCCTAGAGTGAGAGGAGGATATAGTATTGGCAGAGGTAAGAGGAAAATAATATAAGCTGCAGAATGTACAAGGAACTGGATCATGCCTTGAGAAAGTAGGAGTGAGGGAAGAAGAGAGAGAGTGTGTAGGGGAGTGTAGAAGGGGGGGAGTGAAGGCAGGTAAGCCGGAGGAAGGAGTAAGGGTGAGCTCAAAGCAGAAGCTGGAAGAGAAGAAAGAGCATAAAGAAAATTAATTAAAGTAAGATAAGAGTAAGGTAAGTGCAAGTGGTAGGGGAAGGGGGACTTATCTGAGCGACGAGGCCTGAATAGGGGAGGGCCGTTGTCCAGCTCCAACAATGGCCTTTGTACACGGCCACATCTCGTTATCAGCAGCTATGGTTATTGTCAGATAAATAGTGTAACAGAATGTATTGTTAATACATTGGGAACCCCGGGAATTAGAACAAAATGTTCTCTGAAACCCACACATAAGATCTCTCTCATGTATCAAATATGGAAGACTTATTTACAGCGGTAATAAAAATAGATTTTTTCCTTCCCACGGACTATCATTCTTGAATTATGCCGGCCAAGGTTCAGCTTGCAATCTAACTTTAGAATCTGGCGCGTTAAAAACTACATAGCGACGACGGTGCCTAATCTTCTCTTCTCTTCCATACAAGGATCTTGTTCTATAATACCCCCCCCCCCCCTCTGGGGTATAATACATAGCGACGACGGTGCCTAATCTTCTCTTCTCTTCCATACAAGGATCTTGTTCTATAATACCCCCTCCCCCCCTCTGGGGTATAATACATAGCGACGACGGTGCCTAATCTTCTCTTCTCTTCCATACAAGGATCTTGTTCTATAATACCCCCTCCCCCCCTCTGGGGTATAATACATAGCGACGACGGTGCCTAATCTTCTCTTCTCTTCCATACAAGGATCTTGTTCTATAATACCCCCTCCCCCCCTCTGGGGTATAATACATAGCGACGACGGTGCCTAATCTTCTCTTCTCTTCCATACAAGGATCTTGTTCTATAATACCCCCCCCCCCCCTCTGGGGTATAATACATAGCGACGACGGTGCCTAATCTTCTCTTCTCTTCCATACAAGGATCTTGTTCTATAATACCCCCCCCCCCCCTCTGGGGTNTCTGGGGTATAATACTGGAATTTAATAGGGGAATTGAACTTTTTCATTACTATTCTTGATGATTAGCGTTTTGAACAAAATAACAAAATGTATGAAACAAAATAGTCGTAAAATATAATTATATACTTGAGAGATATTTAAGAACAAATTTTTGGACCTCTCTGATTCATGATATATAAAACATATGCTGTATTCATTGCAAGCCCTTGAAAGTAGAAATCATTTCAGGAAAGTGGTGGTTAAGTGGAATACCAAAACTGATATTCAGAATATCCTTATTGTTATAAGAACAATTTTATAGAATGTAATCAGTGAAAAATGAAAATTTCTAAAGTTTATATTTCTATAAAACTTTTTTTAAAGAAAAAATGCTTATAAAGAATATAAAAATGGTTCCCCCACTCTACCTTTCTAGCCAATCTACAGCAATACGTATTTAGTTTTCATAGTTTTTCAGTCATTAATCTCTTCGGCCCGTATCCTCCCATTACTTCATTTCTGTTAAACCAAACAAAATAAGATTTGAAAGGAGAATTTTTTTAACCATAGATATTATTATTAAATGATTTTAGTTGGGGCTCGGTCAAGGCAGACCAAAAAAAAAATACAAATTTAAAAAAAGTGTATTTTTTATAAGATTTTCTGCCAATGTTTCGGCTTATATTGTAAGCCATCTTCAGTGCTGTAGAAATACAATGTCATGAGAATACAATAATAATTGACAATAATATAATATAGAATTACCATAATGTAATATGATATCAAAAGTATGAATGTACAGAGCTGTGTAAGAGAATTTAAAAACATGCAGACAGCAACTTATTAAGAAAATAATTGAATAACATTAAAACAGTAATTTACCACACCTGCCTATCATGAATACGAGAGAGGCGTCTTGTCCCTAAGTTCACATTTCCATGCAGATAATCTTTTAAAAAAATACACTTTTTTTAAATTTGTATTTTTTTGGATCTACCTTGACCAAACCCCAACTTAAATCATCTAATAAAAATAAGATTTGATTTTGAGACCAAACTAAAATGAATGGCATGATTTTAAGTGATAGTTTACCGAAGAGATCTTACTTATATAAGTTTATTAAAAAAAAGTTAATTTTAATAAGAAATATGCTTTCACTGATGACATGAAAAATATGTATCGTTAAATTAAAATTGGTTTTAAGAATCAACACTCCCACAGGTTTTCGTTGGGAATAAAATATATGTCTGGAATCGCTGACACTTGTGTTGTATGTAGTTCGGTGTCATATATTCCTCTTTTTAGGCAATTGAAATTCAAAACAAAAATTCAATCTAATCTTGTAATATAATAAGATGGAAAATGTAAGCTCTTCCATTGACTTTGAATACCTACTTGAATATAAATAGTTTAGTATACTTTGGTACTTGAGGAAGAAATAACAATGAGAGCTTACAATGAGTACTGATTTCGGAAAGAGAAATATGTAAGAATTATACTATTCCCAACCAAGGTACAGGGCTGTTTCGTGCCTAACGAGTTCCACAACTGACATTCCTTGAGTAGGAAAATGAGTTGTGGAAGGTTCAGTCTCATAGCTTAAGTTTGTTTACTCTATACTTCCAAGGAGGCTGCCGAATCTCTTGTAATACCCACCGAATGACGTTGTATTTCCATATCTACGGCATTTAAGCGAATTGTGAAGAAATGTAGCAATTGAGGTTGTGTTAAGTATTAGCATAGTGCTTAGTATTTAGCTTAGTACTTAGTACGTAGTACTTAAAATAAATGCTTAGTATTTGTGCTTTTTCGTTCTTAGTATATGTGCTGAATATAGTGCTGAGTATAGTACAGTGCTTAGTGCTAATAGTTCCTAGTATTTATTAGAGTACTTTGTATCTTAATATTGAGCTGAGTATTTCTTAGTTAGATAGGTTATTTGAAAATCATTTCCATGTTTTTTCTACTCCTACTTTCTAGACACGAATTTTTAGAGGGAAATTAAAGAAGGAGTTAATTAAAACAACAGATAAAGCAAACTAAGGTATATATCCCACTTCGATCTTCTCATTAAGGTATATGTTGCGTTGAAATATATTCCAAGGGATAACGTATTTGAATTGAATATTGAGCGTTAGATCATTCAATTTACTTCTCTTGCTCTGTATTAGTCAGAAGTTTCTAGTTGGATTTTGATTTGTATAATAATAATAATTATTTGTGACACATCACACAAAATTTATAATCAACTAATTAATTTAGACGATATTGAAGGACTGCGTCAATTTATTACTCGAAGCATTAATCTGTCTTTTTCGATGGTGGTAAGTCGACTGAAAAAAATTAGATTTAACTCCGAGCTCTTGACGCAAGCCTGGATTTTGGGAGTTCGTATCCAAGAATTAAAGGTTTTAGTCCGATTCTCAATCACTTTTCTCGGTATAGGCGAGCGTTGCTCATGTTGAATTACGCTTTTTTTTTAGCTGCCTCTTGACATTACCGTATTGAGGTAATGAACGAAAAACAGTTCATCCTCTAGGATCTGATGTCACTCAGCTAAACCTGCTTGGTGCAACCCTTTGGTAGATCGGTGTCCAGGGCGAGCCCATCGCCGTACAGAGTAGAAGGGGAGAATCCTGAGATCTCCTCTAATCTTCTCAAATTCTAGCTTTTCTCCTATTTTCTGCTTTTTATTTACTCACTATTATTTCACGTCCATCCAATTGAATTGGTTGATGTATTGTTAGATTGTTAAACATCGCGGTTATTGCGCTATTTTTTATCTTCCATCGATGGATTTTAGTTACACTCAAATGTCTCTTGTATAAATTATTTGATCAATGACAATTAGCTACAAAGATTTTGACAACCGCCTGTCAGAGTCCATAAATTGTAGCAAAAATTCTTACAGATAGTAATTAAATAAATATTATACACATATGAAAAGTGAGCTAAAATTGAAATTAACTAAAAACCTTGATAATTCGATTTTCACCTATATTGTAATAATACCTAGATTACATTTTTAGTTACTTCAAAATTTCCAGATAAGTAACATTAATAAGTATCATTCAATAACAATAACCATTAAGCAAAGTAAATAACAACTAAATAAATAATGGGAAATTACAATTAGTTGTATAACTTTTACCAACAATTATTACGATTTCACTATATTTATTTAAACTATACTAAAAATTAATTATTCAAGATTACTAGTACTTTTTAAAAATGACAATAAATTTCTTATTAAAATTTATAATTAATTACAGTAAAATATAAATTTTTCAATATATATTAAACAAATTAAAATCAGTCAATGAGTCACTAGTTTAATAAAATAACTTTAAATAACTGTATTAGTTCTATTAAAGTATATAATTGCTCTATTACAAATCACTTACAATGATTACAATCAAATACAATTTTTTTGTAGTTAAATTTGAAAAATAACAAAATCATTTTAAAGAAAAAATTACATGTATGCAAAATATTTATTGATTTAACAAGAAAACTTGAATTAATTTGTTTATTCCCTAACATCCCTCTTACTTGTTAAATTTCAAGGATTTGTAATCTCGTTTAGGAGCTAACGGTAGCAGGATACGATTAACCCTCCAGAACTGGAATGAGGCAAATGTTAAGTGGTTGGAGAAATGAAGGAATGAAATGTTAGTCAATATTTCGTTATTTCTCATTATAATAGCCTTTTTACTCTTTAAGTTGTCAGGGTTAGTGAGAAAATTCTAAAAGCAAAATTGAAAACACCTCTTTAATTAACTGTTAAATGCTTGTTAATATTAACGCATTGGTCGTTATGAAACTATGAAGTGTTGATAGTTAACAGTAACTTATAACAGAAATAAATTAAAATATTCTTCCGTTCTATTCTTTTTACTTCCAAAAAATTATTTATTGTAATAAGTAAAACACGAACCAACGGCAAGTACACGATAATTTAAATATAAAACTATTATGCCAACGTGAAATTTGATTTATTTGACGGAAGTCTGCCGATAGTAGGGAACTATTTTATCCATATGACTTTATTTTAATGCTGAATATTAGGGAAAGTAAACTATTATAAAAATTCATTTGGAACAGTAAATAAACCAAAATATATTAATGATATTAAAGTTAGCCCTGTGTTATATGAGTACATTATTAGTCGAGGTTTGGTCAAGGTAGATATAAGAAAAATAAATCTTATATAAATATAGATATAATATTTTATTTTATAAATATTTATTTGGTTGAGGTTTATTATCCCACGTAAATTTTAAACAATTAATCAGAGGGAATAGAATAAACAAATCTATCTGTCTCAGCCAGGAATCGAACCTGGACCTCCTGCTATCCGGGTCGGCGGTTAAAACTTTAAAGGCTTAACCATTTCACCACCAAGACAAACTAGATATCTTATTAAATTAATTTAATAAGATATTTAGCTCATAGGCTAATAATTGTGATGGGAAGTGTGATGAGCTAGGGCCAGACTAAGATTCAAGTAAATCGCAAGCTGGATCCAAAAGTCGAAAAAAAAATTCTTTTTTGTAATCTACCTGACGTCCCTTCCACTCATTGACACCACAATTAGCCCTAAAGATGGCTTTCACAGAAAAAAAAAAAGTTTGGTGATATAAATAATATCTTAAATAAAATCCAGTAGTGATTTAGTTATCCTGAAATTTAGACCGAAACGTTTACTAAAATAAAAATAAAACTATTTTTCTCAGAAATTAGTTTTTAATTATTCAGCTCCCGAGACCGAATTTCTGATAATCCTCTCTTCATAAAACCGTCAACAAGTTACCTTCAAATATCTTTAATATTTTTTCAATACAAGATATTTTTGTTAAATTTACCTTGAGCGATAAAACTCCACGATTATCCGTATTTTCCTAACTCAAAGAACAATGATTGCACACACCAGTCAATTTCTTATTTAGTATTATATATTAGCTCTCGGTGGACACTATGTATTAGTGCACAAGACTCTTGAGCTAAAGTTCTCAAAAGCCAGGTCCAATCGATACTACAGTACTCATTTGTTTTCTTTTACTTTCTGTATTTCTTGTGTCCTGGGCCTATAATAAACACATCCTTAACATTTGTTCAGGACACTCTGGCCTATATGGTACGTTCCTGTACCTCGGGGGGAAGGAGGATGTTATACATACTCCTATTCTTCTTCTTCTTAGGACATTTTAGTGTAAAATATGAAGAGGTGAGACAAGAGACTTAGAGGAAGCTAAAGGAGATATTGCAAGCGCGTGAAGAGCCGAAGAAATCCCAAAGATAACAACTCCGACGTTGCCTTATATTTTCCGTCAGCTGCTCTTAGTCGGTATCCGTTCCTCCAGATAGGACGACTCAATTTCCGCCAGCATATCTGTTCGTCTTCGTATTCACAGGCGGCAGCTCAGGGCAGCTCAGTCCCTTCTGCTCAGGGCTCCTCCAACCCCCACCTCGCTACAGTAATAGGGGAGGGCGGGGGAGTGGGCAAAATCTACCCTTGGAAGTCGCCAAAGGTTTTGTATCAACGAATTCGTCATAAATAAACAGCGATATAACTTCAGTCCGATTCCGCGGATCTATATGAAAAGTCTCATTCTAACTGCAATCAATCTAACCGAGTGATACTGATAAAATTATATCAGTAGAAAATTTCAGTAGTACTTCATACATTGATAATTTTAAAAATTATTAATTTTAGTAATATTGTAATATTTAGGAAACATGTAACACGGAAAAATAAAATTTGTTATTAAGAGAGGTTATAAAGATGCAATGGCAGAGCTACAATACAAACTGAGCAAGATTCCTCGGGTATGTTCAAGAGAAATTGCTAACCAAAGTATGCCTTTAATTAATATGTATTCATTGTGAACTGATTGAACATTAAATAATATAAAACAAGTACTAATGTAAAGAGTTTTATTTTTTTTAAACATTGAGGACTTTTCATTAAAAGTGGCATAAATTTTCAAGGAATCAAATTGTTGAAAATATGAAAATCTTATCACGCTAGATTTTTATATTATATCACTATTATCAGAGACAAAAACATTTTATGTATTGATACTTCCAACATGGTCTAATATTAAGCATTAATACATACTATAACTTTTAATTAGGAAATCTTAATTGCAGAATGTAAAATAAATAGATGTACGCAAAGCTGGAAATGCGTAATATGGACAGATTTTCTCTATTTGATTAGAGATGGACGATGACCGCTACGGTTTGCTCTACGATGGCTGAGAAAGATAAATTGAAGGAGACGCTAAACTATTTGTGTTCATGAAATATAAAGAATTATATTTTACAGCTATTGAACTATACAATCTCTTTTGTAACTCAAATAACAACGAAAATATTATAATTATAAATTGTGATCTCCCTCTAAACCTCCTTTCCCTCATCCGATTTCAACAAAAAATTAATTCTTTCAAGGAGTTACAATACAATATTAGAGCACATACATATTATAAGAATATATTAAAACCCATTCAGTTGTATAATTTTATAATCTTTTCAACGCTAAAAACAATAATAAAGAATTTAAATATGAAAATTTAGAATTTATCCCAACCTTCCCCTCCGTAAGGGTAATTGTAGCCATTAACTAACTCGTCAAATGGTCAAAAAAGACGAATTGAATAGAATTCAGCTGGTAAATATACCATATTATGATACAATAAGTATTTTTGAAATAAGTATTTATTATTAAAACTTTTATTTGTTTATTTCATTCTGTTAAATAAAAACATATTGTAATTTGATTACAATGAAGTAAAAATGACATTCAAGGTCAATCACATGAGCAGAGATGAGGTGACCAATGACACTACTCTCACATTATTTACAGACTACGTTCCCAGGAGGTCACGGAGCCATCTTCGTTTGAGTCGAAGGGGAAGGTTGTAGGGGTTGAAGTTGGAAGACATGGTCTGTGCTAGTGGATTAGGATGGTATGGCAGTTTACTGTGGAAAAAGATGAAGCGGGAAGAAATGAAGTCTTGAACAAAAGGGATATTAAGATCGTGTTGATGGGATGAATTGGATACATAGTAGGGAGCAATTGCAATTATTCTCAGGAGTTTTGATTGAAAGAACTGGATTCTTTGGATGTTGGAAGGCTTGGCGGCACCCCAGATTTCTACTCCCTAAGTCCAGATTGGTCGTAATAAGGTTTTGTAGAGTATCAGTTTGTTTTCTATCATAAGATTGGAGTTCTTATCCAAGAGACTGTATAGAAGTCCATATTGCCTATTGAGTTATATTGTTAAATTTCACAATTTCAAAGTCTTTTTTCCGCAGTTGGAAATTACCTTGAACGCATTTTTCTTCATTGTTTTTTATTCATTGTTTTTTATTCTTCATTTGCCACACAAAGCAGGTTTAGGATCGAGATAGGAGGATAGGATAGCTTTGACGTCATCTAATAGATCTAAGAGGGTACTTGGATGGGTAGGGATGTCAGCAGTGTACAGGATAAACAGGATAAGTCCAAGCACACTACCTTGAGGAACTCCCGCTTCCAGTAGAAATCGGAGTAATCTAATCCTAGCTGAACCCTAAAGAAACGGTTGGATAAGTAAGACTTAAGGATAAGGTAAGTGTTACTAGGAAGTACGGATTTCAGTTTAAGCAGAAGACCACTGTGCCAGACTCTATCAAATGCTTGGGAAACATCCAAAAAAGCTCCTGGGCAGTACTCTTTGCGCTCAAGGGAAGAGGAAATGTAGTCTACGACACGAAACACTTGAACAGTAGAATGTTTACTTCCGAAGCCGAATTAATGATTTAGGAGGATATTGAAGGGTTCAATGGAAGGCATCATTCGTTTTAACAGTATTTTTTCGAAAACCTTTGAAAGTGTAGGAAGGAGGCTTATAGGATGAGGGGTTATGTGGTGATTTTCCAGGTTTAGGAAAAAGTATTATATCAGAATATTTCCAGAGGAGAGGGAAGTGGGTAGTTCTGAATATGCAATTATAAATGTAGGTCAAGAATACAATTGCCTTCATGGGAAGATTGCGAAGAATTTGGCCGGTGATTAAATCATATTCGGGTGATTTGCGTTAAGGCAGATGAGAGTTTATATACTTGACCTCGGAAGGTGTTTGTGGCGGCGTTTTCGCTGGTTCGAATGTGGTAAATAAATAATAAATATTTAATATTAAAAATAAAAGAAAAAGAAAGAAAAATAGAATATAATAGGTAACAACTTACAAGGTAGTTTCAGTAGGTGCATATATGTGTACATCCT
>KZ807006.1:777119-808385 GCA_000696205.2 Oncopeltus fasciatus
TTATTTAATCTGCATTTTTCAGGTAAAATTCCAGGTGCGCCGATTTTTTTGTCCCACATTTTATATATATATATATATATGAGTGTACAACCACACACAGACTCATGTATGTGTTGAAATTTCTTACTCTATTATAATTGTAAAAAGATTCTTAATATTATCAATTTTATTATTAAGAGAGGTAATTCGCTATAAAAGATAATTTCGTTTGTAAGGGGAATACGGAGAAAAGAACAGCGATAAACGCCGCCATAAGCTAGTCCTAAAGCCCGCCATATAAAAAGTAGAACTAAGTATTCTTCTGGCCAAATTGGAAGCCGTCAAAATAATTACCAAATTAAAATAGCATGAAGAGGGGAGTTAAAGTGATTTTATAATGCAGAGTCAGCTGTTTACGAGGGACATTGCCGGCTGAACTTGGCCATCTGTGAGTACTGGAGCAGCAGCTGTGCGCCCAGGAGCTGAGGGCAATATCAAGTCTTGGGGTTAAGGTAAGTGTTGGATTCCCTGCAAGTCCTGTGGCTGTTTGTCTTCAACTCCAGGCATTACCCGGCTACAAAAGTTCCTCCACCCACCCCTAACAGATAAACAAGAAATGCCCTCCATATTGCTCCCCCTTCATTGCCCCTCCTCTTACAGTATTCTCTTCCACCCCACATTACACCGTGGGGTAATCAGCAAAAGAGTATGTGTTGAAAGGAAAAAAAAGGTAATTCTACTTTCAAGATTATACAATATTGCTTTCTTGATTTCCTAACGTATATTACGAATCTGCTATACATTCAATTATGTATCCATTCAGTGAAATAAGAAAAACTACTTAACCAATATTGCCTTTTAGTTGATTTATTTTATGTAGACAAATTTAAAAGACAGCCAGTTAAATCACAAAAATGCAACAGTCCCTTTAAGAATCGAACAAGAGATCATGAGGCTTGATGTTTTTCTTAGAGGATCTTTATTTAGGTAATGACGTAATTGAAGTCTACTTCACACCTACGTTTGATAATTAGCTGAACCTATTTCGTTGCAGTTTTTTTTAAATAGTTTTACGCCATCGATTTCAAGCCTCTTCTTGGCCCGTTGTAATTCATCCCCTATATTTTGCTGGGAGTGAAGGTCATCAATTGGGTTATGAAATAATTGAAATTTACTTTACACCTATATTTGATAATTATCTGATCGTATTTCGTGCATTTTTCTTTGGCAATTTTTTATATTTCTCCGCCATTGCTTTAGAGAAAATTTTCTTGACAAGGCTACCTGCAAAATAAAGAAGATAAATCTTCTTTTCCATAATTGTACTGCACTTACGCTTTATGATTGACACCACGATTGTCTCCCAATGGGATTGTAAATATTCAACAATTATCCTTAGAATTTATGAAGATGTTTATTTTAATTTTGAACGAAATTAATTAGATCAACATGTTTCATATTTTTTTTTTTCATTTTCTAATAAAAAATGAAGATTAACTAAAATCAAAATACTAAACTCTTTTAGAAATTTAACGTTTTACTTAAAAAAAGATGTAGAATTCTAAAAACGACCACGATACATACAATTACTCGAATTACTGAACGACTATTAGATGATTTTAGTTGAAGTTCGGTCAAGGTAGATCCAAAAAATACCAATTTAACAATAGTATATTTTTTAAAAAGATTATCTGCCGACGTTTCCGCATATGTTGTAAGCCATCTTCAGGGCTATCATTAAGTCGAGAGAGAACGTCCTTTCCCTAAGTTTACAATTCCATGACTGGAAATTTATCTGACATGATAGGCAGCCCTGAAGATGGCTTACAATATATGCGGAAACGTCGGCAGATAATCTTTTAAAAAAATACACTTTTGTTAAATTGGTATTTTTTTTGGATCTACCTTGACCGAACCCCAACTAAAATCATCTTAGAATAATATCCAAGATCAAAAGCTCTCCATTTATATAAGAACTTATAGATGTAGTTACTACTATCTCAAAAAATTCGCATAAGTGTTTTTTTTTAAATTGTGACCCCCTCTCATTGAACAATTTAGGGTCATGGAGGGAGGGATTATCTACAGTTTTATATCCCTTTCTAAACATCTATGGCTCAGGACAAACTTTTATTTATCGATAAATTGACATGGTTGCGAGACCCGAACGGATCCCCTGAGCTACCCCGGTGCCCCTCAAACCCCTAGAAATTTTAAACTGCACTTCCTGCCAAACAGATCAGGTCGGTCTCAGGCTGTCACCAAGAGCTACACGGCGATCTTCGCTTCTTTTTTTTTGTTTTTTGTATTTTATATTATCAGTATATATCCGCTCATTAAACTCATTAAAGCAGAAAAATTCTAACCAATTACTATTAGTATACTTTTAAAATCGTGAACAAATTCGAAATTTGAGTTGAAACGCCCCCAGCGAAGCACTTAAGATACTCGCTGGAAATATAGGAAAATCATAATATACGTATAACTTGGGAAGGACCATATTTCCTGAGTAGGATTAGTGGAGAATTAATGGGAATAATAGTCATCTCGGGGTCCAACAATAATAGTCATCTCGGGGTCCAACAATAATAGTCATCTCGGGGTCCAACAATAATAGTCATCTCGGGGTCCAACAATAATAGCTAAAATTAACTGCCATCAAGTCCCAGACTGGAGCCCGCTATATTGACTACTAAATCATAAATAGAATTTTCATTTATATAAATTATTTATTAATTTTATTTGTATATTTTCGGAGGTTTTTGGCCTTCGAGTCTTATGCTGGAGATTTTAGTCAGGGTTTTGGCCAGGATCACAAGAATAAAACATTACAAAAATCGTTTCAACGTGAAAAGAAATAGCAAAAAAAAAAAACATTATCATATTATTAGGAAATTATAATTCCTTATCGTATTAGTTTGGAAATAAAGTTATTTTTTGTAGAATAATGAATAAAACTTCGCGACTTTGCACAGAAAACTAACTAATCCAAAGATATTATTATCTTATTGGATTCAGGATTACGATTTCATCTCCAGAGTTAAGCACGCAGAGTAAGTTAGACCTTGTTCCGCTCGAAGTTTGGTGGCTTCCACTCTCAGTTAAGTTCTAATTAATGCATTCACAATCCTGACGGTTACCACCGTTACCGCCTCAATCACCCTATTAATATAACAAAGGACCTTTTTGAGCCTTAGAAGATGATGCCAGCAAGGAAAAGAAGTCCGAGGCCTCCACGTCTCTAGTAACTCGGCCATCGCGTATTTAGCCTCATCTTCACTACAATCTAGAGTGGGATATACTTCTGTACAAAGGGGCAAAGCTCCAGAACTTTCATAATGTTATTATAAAAAAGGAATACTCAAAATCATAGTAAACTAATATAATAAGTCCCTTGAAGATTAAGAGAGGCAATTCCAAAAGTACATAACTGCATCCTGTCTTAGTGTATAAATCAGAAACTACCAATCTGATATTTGAGGTAAGGAATATTAAAATAGATCCTTAGGCCCCAATAAAGACCTAATAAAGTCACATTTACGGATCGGAGGGAAGCCGAACATGTTGCCGCTTAGTGCCATGAACACCACTGCAACGCCATCGACTAGTGCTGATAGCCAGCGGAATCGTCCAGCCGATTTCGCGGGATCTAGGTGTGTGGGGATCGATAGTAGGAGACTGTGCTCACCCCATTCAAACCGGCCCAGATTTCCTCTTCCAAAGAGTTCAGGAAGTGTAGTCCTGCTCAGGAGCACTTCTGAAAGTCACTCAGGCTTTCCTTCACATTTGGAACAATGGCCTGTTACTTAAGCTCGAATCTATGATAATAAATGATACACTCATTCCAAATAAACTATCATAACATACACTATCCTACAAGACGCTAACCCGATATGATGCAACAAATGATATCAAAGTTAACAGCGCGTCTGCTTCTAACGGCTACTTCAGCTCCCATGGGTCTTGAGAAAAAAATATGTAAAAACGCCCTTAACAAAACAATCCTCAGTGGTTTTCTCACGTGGTAAATACTGACAGTTCAAACTACCTGCACATTACCATGCAGTAAAAAAAAGACGTAAGCTTTAACATCCCTTCTAGTCATTCGATTTTATATTTAGCATTTTTATTGAATTTTCAAATTCTTCTAACCAAAATGAGCTAGCCTAATTAGTAAAAATCAGAGTATAATTTTTTTCCCGATTTTTATGGTAGCGAAATATTTTTATATACCGTATTTCGTTGAACAGAGACAGCCAAGATTGACGGAAACTTCTGGATTTGAAAAAACCATAACCACTGTAACAGAAACCAAACATTTAAAGAAAAATAATTGACCAAATAAACAAGATATGTGAAACCTATTTCTGAAATATATTTAATTCCAAGCAAAAATATTACCATTTAAAAGCATTGAATTGAATTGTAGATCTCTGCAATTTACTTTTATTAAGGATCAGTTAAAAATAATAAACATTATAAATTTATATTCCAAAACATTACAAGACATATTAAAGAAACAATTCTTTAATTGGATAAATATCCGCAAATAATAGCAAGCTAACATTAAGCATCTAAAAAACTTACATATTTATTATTGGTAATAAATAAATCTGTTTTGTACATTTAGGCATGAAGATGACTTTTACATCGAAAGGTCTCGTGAAAAAAGAACGTTTTACATGGTTTAAATAGTTTGATACAAAGTCAGGTTTAATAAAGATTTATAGATGTTTTATTTACGAAAACAAGTGAAGTATTATATCATTTTAAGATAGGTACATGAAAAGGCAGATAGTTCAGGGAGACTGGCACGATTCCAGGGCAAAATCAAGAATATATTAGTACAGAGGTCAGGTCGGAGGGTCAGGACACTGGCCTCATGACCTTCTCCGACCTGATATTTCACTAGCACATCCTCATGTGACTAAATATAAATTACTACGGACTCTTCCAAAATATGGGATCTATATTATATAAATTTAGTTGATCTTATCAACAAGCCCTCTTATAACACTGAAGAATACCTCAATTCATCTCTTATAATCAAGATAATCTTGACACATTGCTTCAGAGGAAGCAATTCTTCAGCCAAAGGTTAACCTTGCCCATCTTCTAAGTGACTGTTGTTGGAAAGTACATTTCATCTTCTCAAACATATTACTGTGGACAGTATATCTACCGCATCTACTGGAAGTATAAAAATGTGGAAGGAAGTCAACTCAGAGTGAACAGAGAGACGCAAACAAAGTATACTGGTATGTCATTTATAATTTTCGTAAATTTGACAATATAATTCCTTAAGTCTTGGCCTTCGAGCAGAACTGGAATAAACATGGTCAAATTGTTATTTCTATGGAGAAATTGAAGACGACCATTGATAAATATATATTCTATGCATCTTGATAAAAAATCGAATTGATCAGCTTTTTTGCAGATTTTACTAAAAATATCAAGCAAGAAGGAGATTGGCTATTGTTGATAAATATCTAAAATTTATCTTATTGTTTGAATTTTTGTATAGGTTAGTTTTCCCAGAAGCAGGGTAATCAGTCTTTCTTCCAATCCCTACTAACATTTGGTGAGTTGTCACTGACTGAGGGACAAAATTAATCCCGGGGCCCATTGCTTAAAATTCAGTATATTTTTTTTTTGAGGTATAGGTTTCCCTGGTTGAATGTTTACAGTGAACACTGTTTTTCTTTCTGTGCTTCTGTTTGTAATACTCAGAGGATTCCTGGTGCGTTCCTGAGGATCACCCAGCCCAAATAAGTTACCATTCTTCATCGAACGGGGAAAAAAAATCAGGCGGCCAGAGAAGTGTGCATTATCATTTGTTCTTGTAACAAATATAGATAGATTAATAGGTGGAAAATGACTTTATTAACAATACATAACAATTGCAGTAGTACATACATAACTAAAGATTAGGGTATGGCTAAGCTCTCTACCCGGGTATTTATAATTTCTTTAGATATTTTAAAACAATTTAAATCATAGCAAAATATTCCCTTTTGGTATCAATATCCTTTTTCTTATCTGAAGTCTTAACTATAAGAAGAAAATCATTGGAAAGATAAGTCTTTTTTTAAATATAGCTTTGACAAAAGAAACTTAATGTTTTAAAAACAATTTTGGAGAATTTTCGCTCGAAAATGTATATTTTTACTGCTATTTTTCTGTGAAAATAGTAAAAAAAAAAAGAAAAAAAAAGGCCATGATGCTGAGGAAACAAGATTCGGGTTGATAAATGGTTTTCACCCCCACTTGGTGTTCTTAAGAAGGAGTCAGAATTCTTACATTATGCTTTACATTTAAATATCACATTCATATCTTATCACATCAGGGGAGTAATAGTGGTAATTTGATAAGATTCACATAAGATCAATGTTTATGGTTTTGCAAATACTGAATGTGTTCCTAGAAAATTATGTGTCTTGATTTAAGTTCAAATAGAAAGTTGTTGACCGTAGAGATTATTAGTATATATATATTTTGTTGTGATTCGGACAAGGTAGGTCCAAAAAATGCACTTTAAAGAAATGTGCATTTTTTTCAATTATCTGTCAGATGATTAAAAAATACACTACTATCTTGACCGAACTTGAACAAAAAAACAACTACTATACAAATTTTNTGGCCCACTCTTCCATCCCAGCCAAGGAACTGAAGCAAAGCCTAGAATTCATGCCTGGCCCACTCTTCCATCCCAGCCAAGGAACTGAAGCAAAGCCTAGAATTCATGCCTGACGCTTACTCTTTTCTCTCAGCTTTAAAAATTAAATTTCTTTATTTATATCTATATTTAAAGAGAAAATGAAATCGGCTTAGAATAAGCATCTCCTATCAGTCAGACTTTATTGTTAAAAAACTAATTTTACATGAACTGAACAAAAATAAGGTATAAAGTTTTCCTTTATTCTAATTCAATGTTACAGAATCAACTTGAAAGGGGCAGAGCCATAAATGATAAAGTAGACTGGAATCTGTTAGTAAAGGTGCATTTGACAAGGCTGAGGAGAATTATTCATGACGAGTTGTGGGGGATGGGGTGGTTTTGGTAGTGAGGGCCTCGAATAGGGTTGCTGAGAAATGTCAGGGGCTTGGACACAAAAGGATTAAAACCCGCTTCCATTTAAAAGACGGAGGAGGTTAGATAAATAAAATATAACTGGCTCTGCTGAAAAACTTTAGCAGATGTCTTCAATTTGTTTCTCCTTTACTTGTGCAACATTTTGCTCCACATGCCGAGATCCCTAATATGGAGACGAATAAACTAACTTTATTGAAAATAAATGGTCTAAAAATCTGTGAGGATGATTTAGAGTGAGAAAAATTGATCAGTAAAAATGTTTATTAATAAAGTAATTGGTAATAGTTTTATAAGAAATATTTAACTAAAATTATTGGTTTCACAAAAGTAGTTTCACACAAAAGTGTGAAGAAGATTCTTTGATTACTCTAAGATGATTTTAGTTGGGGTTCGGTCCAGGTAGACTGAAATTTCAGTCATGGAAATGTGAACTTAGGAACAGGACGTCCTCTCTCATCTTTATGATAGCCCTGAAGATGGCTAACAATGTAAGCCGAAACGTTGTCAGATAATCCTTTATTAAAAAATACATTTTTTAAATTTGGGTTTTTTGGATCTACCTGGACCGAACCCCAACTAAAATCATCTTAGAATAATATCTACGGTCAACAAACTCTCCTTTATTCTTTGATTACTTGCTATAAAATTTGTTCAGAACTTCTTTAGATGGTAATATGTAAGCTGAGGGATTATTTCAGCATCGTTATTTAACAAATATATCTATAAAAATTTCAGACAAACTCTAGTTTAAAGTTTCGATTTATACATTATATATTTAATATATATTTAAAAATAATTGGTAACCTCCCTATTAACCAGTTAGGGTCGTAGAGGGAGGGACTATCTACAGGTTGCCATTTCATTTTAAGAACTGTGGCATAATTTATCATGTTTTTCTATTTTAATACCGTCACATACCGTTGAGGAAATATCAAAATGGGTAGGTAAGCTGCTGAATGCCCTAAACCAATTTGAGTTTAATGTTCTCTTGTAAAAATGCTATTTATTAAATTAACTAGTTTTAATTATTTGTTAATTATCATCAATTTGAACCCCAAAAAATTATTTTTAAAACTTTATATAGTAAATTTCTAAAAGAATAAGAGCAGTTAAGGAGTTGGGCATTTTAAAATCATTATCTTTTTTTTTTATCCTACATCATTTAAGGCAGGAGTAAAATAAGTGTAGAATTCAATTCGTCATTCAAAACTTATAGGGGTTCTTTAATTAGAATTTATAAGTTCTATGCTACATAGAGAAATACATATTATTATTAATTTAAATTTAATTGTAGACACCGTATTGTTGTTTCTGGAGATGAAGTGAAAATATATATATTGCTGGCTTTTAGGCTTGAGAAACGCCATTGTTTCAGTTTTTAGTGGAGATGAGATACAAATGACCCGATGAAATCATATAAACTCAACGCCGTAAATTATAGAGTTGTCCCTGATCCATTTTTCGGTTCCCTGCGTGAACCCTCTCCTCCTGCAGGTCTCTGGAGGAGCTGCGAAGGCCCACGGCGTGTCGCACGGCTTTACTCTCAGCGCATACCAATTCTTACCATCCAGTAATATAATATTGCGAATTGTAAATAATTCACTTAAAGGACATTTTTGTTATAGAAGGGTAGATAGGGAAAGATATGGGACATCATTAGAAGAGTAAAGCCAAATCCACACCTTAGGATTCGGGAGATTGCCAGATACATTGAATTCTCAGTAAGAAAAGTTTACTAGGTCCTGAAGTCAGGAAGATATCATCTCTTACATATCTATCTCCAACAAACTTTATCTGACGGGATAAACATGGCAGGATGCGTGGGCAGGAGTTCTGCGGATAAGGCGTTTCTTTAGCTCTTTACACTTTTCTGATGAATAGTTAGCGGTGGAAACTTGAACAGACATATTTGCTACTGGTGTAAAGTTTAATTGAATTTAGTTTAATCCCGACTGGACCTGGAAGTAGATAGACAAAACATCGCTGTTCAGCGAATCTGTCTTTCAGCGAATACTTGCCGATGAAATCAATGAGCCTAACAATTAATCAGAGGGAATAGAATAAAAAAATCTATCTGTCCCAGCCAGGAATCGAACCTGGATCTCCTGCTATCCGAGCCGATGTGCTTAACCATTACACCACCAGGACTAGCCAGATATCTCATTAAATTCCCTCTACACTAGCGAGAGCCTAACCCACGAGAAAGACAAGAACTTCGTCTTACACTCGAAGGAGCTGACATTATCAAGCTATTCGTCGACTCTCGTCATTTACTTTTTTTAAATTTTTCTTTATAACTATTTATTTGGTTGTGGTTTATAATCCCACGTAAATTTCAAACAATTAATGAGAGGGAATAGAATAAAAAAATCTATCTGTCCCAGCCAGGAATCGAACCTGGATCTCTTGCTATCCGGGCCGACGATAAACAACTCCTTCGAGTTTAAGACGATGTTCTCGTCTTTCTCGTGGGTTAGCCTCTCGCTACTGTAGTGGGAATTTAATGAGATATCTGGCTAGTCCTGGTGGTGTAATGGTTAAGCACACCGGCCCGGATAGCAGGAGATCCAGGTTCGAGTCCTGGCTGGGATAGATAGATTTTTTATTATATACCCTCTCCATATTACGTAGGATAATAAACCACAACCAAATAAATATTTATAAAGAAAAATGGGCCAAACGTTTTTTGTACCACTCGACGGAGCTAATTATTCAAGTTACAAGGAAAAGCGACTCTCGCAGCTTCTTGAGGATGTACCACATAAAAAAAGACCACACACGTGGTTCCAGCAAGACAGCCCGGAATGAGAACTGTTAGTAGGATTTTTACAACAGGAAGAAGCCGGGGTGGACCAATTCCTTGGCCTGTTAGGTCTCCCGATCTGACTATGCTATATTTTTTCTCATGGGGAGTATAGAAAAATAAGATTAAGTTTTAAAAATAAGGGGTGGGCGCCCCCACCTACTGCACCAGATCAGATGAGAAGTTCATATGTAGAAACCTCTATCACGAGCCTGAGGTGGCATCTTTGAAAATTCAGTTCACGTTGACAAGCTGCGTAATGTGTAAATTAAAAAACTCAATGAATGACTTTATTTTTTTGTTTCAAAAATGTTCTTTTTCATAGCTATTTCTCATAATTTTTCCACATCGTGTCATTATTTTTAAAGATTCGTATTCCAGTGACTTTGGTTATTAAAAGAATACAGTATTAAATAAAATAAAAACATTTTTAGCCAATTAGCCAGAGCCCTTGAGTATTTAAAGCTTTTAACATTTTTTTTTTTTTTTTGTTAGCCTCCTTTTCAACTACTTAGGATCATGGAAGGAGGGGCTTTCTAATGGTTGCCATCCCATTCTAAACCATGGCTCAGGTATAGCCTATAATAATATACAAAATTCCCGAACGGATCCCTAGAGTTACCATGGCGCCCCGACATTAACACACTTGTTATGAATATCNTTTTTTTTTTTTCTTTAGAAGATTTATAGAA
The DNA here is from genome assembly GCA_000696205.2 of Oncopeltus fasciatus. Lineage (NCBI taxonomy): Eukaryota > Metazoa > Arthropoda > Insecta > Hemiptera > Lygaeidae > Oncopeltus > Oncopeltus fasciatus. Next base: position 787,687 of record KZ807006.1, read on the forward strand.
ATTAAGTAGACAAGGGCAGTTGAACCGGCTGGCCAGGACGGGGGGAAGGCCAGGGCGCCAGGACCGCCAATGGCTCAGCAAGACCTACCTGTTAAAGGTGGACATGATCCCTTATGACACTAAGCTCGGAGCCGAGGATCTGCTCGGTGGGACCAGGCCGTCCAGATCCTCTCGAGCTCGCTTTTAACATTGATTTTCATTTTGAAGAACGCAGGAGAAATTATTTATTATTATATTTCCCGTTTTTATATACATATAAACTTACTTTACTGCCTTCGCGAAAGTGTCAGAAGAAAGAGGATGAGAAAATAACCTCACGTACTCCTGATTCCCTCCGGTATTAAATTAGAAAATCAAAATGTGACTCCCTTACAGAAAAATTTGAAAAAACCTAGCACCATTATTTTTAAAGTTGTGGAACTGCGGTTATTGGTTTCTTTTATAACTTTTTTTGCCAATTAAAAATTTGTTTGTAAAATTAGGAGTCATCTGTAAACCTCTATTTTTGGACATGAATGCGTCGTCTACTTGCACAGTAATTTAACATTTCACACAATCTCAAACTACAGTTGACCGACTACATTTTATTTTATACTCAGATCAAATATATATAGAAAATGAAACACTTGCGGCTGCTATATATAAATAAATAAATACATAAATTAAATAATAACTACTTTTACTATAAAATTTATAGAACATCTTAGGAGTTAATTGCAATTTTTTAAAATGTTAATGACTAATTAACTCTCAGGGAGATTTTTGGTCAAATCTCAGAGTGCAGAACTAAACTGATCAGAAGAATAAAATACTCCAAATTTGTTGGGTAATTATTTTATTACTGTTANACACAAAAAGAAAAAATTATAATGAGTATAACTTTTGGAGAGATTAATTGTTAATTAATTTGTTCCCGTAGGCTTCGACGGTCATCAGATGTATTTACCGTTTCTTCTTCCGGGTTGGACCGTGTCAAGACTGAAGAAGCCATCACAGCTCGGCAACAATCAATAATTTGAAACGGTCCAACCCGGAAGAAGAAACTGCTAATTAATTGTTTTCTTTTTGTGTGTTCACTACGTGCTTTCACCCTCCTGTTCTTATTATATATATNTTCCCAAACGGCTCGAGAGCTTCTGGACGCCAAAGAGCTACCCCCACTCTAACTTAATATATGAATAAATTGAAAAAAATAAATACGAATAAATTCACCCTCCTGTGTTATAATAAATTCTTATCCTGTGAATAAATTCGAACAACCTGTGTTGGATTCTTCAGGGCCAAGTATGGTAATTATTAAGATTTCCTTGATACATCACTGAGCCATTAAGTACAGGATGAGCGAAAGCTAGGCAACTCACCATCACTGAGCCCTTAAGTACAGGATGAGCGAATGCTTGGCAACTCACCATCACTGAGCCCTTAAGTACAGGATGAGGGAAAGCTTGGCAGCTCACCATCACTGAGCCCTTAAGTACAGGATGAGCGAAAGCTTGGCAACTCACCATCACTGAGCCCTTAAGTACAGGATGAGCGAAAGTTTGGTAACTCACCATCACCTGACACGGCCCAACCCGGAAGAAGATATTGCACATAATACTGACAACCGTGGCAACCTACGTGAACATAATTATAATGTTCTTTCTATTAACCATAATGTAATTATTTTAAAAGTTTACCAACAATAGTTAATTTGAAATGAGTTGAATATTAAAAAACAAATGCTGAAGTATCTTTTTAAAAAAGTTTCACTATTATTTATTTTATTAATTAATTTCTTTAATTATTTAAAACTGTCAAATAAGTAATTAGAATTAACATTGTTTAATATGATTTATTATCATGGTTGGGGGTTATTTGGCCGTCGAGTCTTATGAAGAGAAATTAGTCAGGGTTTTATGGTCAGGATTAGAAAAAGAAAATACTCACAAATCGTTTGGTATTTATTTTATTATATTATAGCCAACGTTTCATGATACTTGTAAGTCATTATCAGAGCGATAGTGATGTCTGGAGAGATCTCTAAAGGAAGTTTATAGTCACTTCTTAGAATGAAGAGCTAAACTGACTCTTGACATGGTCATGTTTAGCTCTTGGCCAATTTAGCTTTTAACTCTGAGATGTGACCATAAACCTCCCTCGGAGATCTCTCCGTACATCACTATGGACCTGATGTTGACTTACAAGTATCTTGAAACTTTGGCTATAATATAATAAAATAAATACCCAACAATTTGGAGTATTTCATTTTTCTGATCCAGACTAATTTCTCCAGCATGATTTATTACCATTAATAGATATAGGCGACTTATTAATTGTTCTTGACAGATACTACGTCATACTTGTTCCCCTCCCTCGTCTTGTCACAGATCATGCGGCAAACTCGATATCCCCGCAAGATTATCGCTATCGAAGAAGAGTGCTGATCTAATTGTAATGAGATGATGCCATTGGTGAGGATCGGGAGGCCATATATATCCCCCTTAGGATAGCTATGTGAATTACGAGCATATTAGCTCCAGTGATATTGCATCCTCCCATCCTAAATTCTGTTAATTACATCCAAGGATTAGTAGGACGTTTTAATCTGCCCACTCCCAACCTCCTGGTCCTCGACTACTAATGGAATAAAGATAACCCCAGACCTAGGCGGATATCCACTTTACTTGCCAATTCGATTTGGATCAGTTATACGCCTGATGTGCGATTTATCAGTGATTTTGGAAATTGCGGTTATTAATTGTTACTATATCTCTTAAGCTCATTTATATGAAATAATATTGACTATCTTTTACTTACATTTTTGTCAATTTTTTATTGTTAACCAAATTAAAAAAATAAAATAATCAATAGGAGAGTTTTTTTGACCGTAGGTATTATTCTTAGATAATTTTAGTTGGGGTTCGGTCAAGGTAGATCCAAAAATCACAAATTTAAAAAATACATTTTTTAAATTTGTGTTTTTTGGATCTAACTTCTCTTCGACCTCGAAATATGCCGAGCGAAAAAATTACTCTAATGGAGGGTTTTTTGACCGTAGGTATTATTCTTAGATAATTNATTATGTGTACAAGAGTCTTGGTGAAGTTTTCTCAGTGTCACTAATAATTGTTTTTGTATTTTGTTTTAGTTGCCTTGAGAATAATATATATTTGTCAAATATTAATGCGAAAATTTATTAATCACATTATTTTGTTAACCTATTGACCGATAGCCACAACGAGGGTCATATAAAGATAACGGTTATTCATATAAGATATTATCAGCATTTTACTTGACAGCCTTCTTCGACATTTACAATTGCGCGATAGTAGATCGGCTTAGTTAACGCCATTATACACAATTAGGACATAATGTTTTCTGTAATGTTTACATTCAGGTACAACGTGATTAGGATATCTACTTTGCATGAGTCGCATAAGCTATAATAAATAATTGTAGTGTGAAAAGAGAATTTCCAGCTGTGAATAAAAGGATTTCCATAACCAAAACGCGCGTTACATTTTGTATATCTGCAGGTCCCCTCAGACCTCATTCGGATCTCCTTCGCCGTGAAATTCAAGGATAAGTTGACTGTTGAACAGGTTTGCGGTATGAATTATTAGCGTGGGGACATAACTTATGTATGCCGAAGTAGCAACTTCTCCAAAGTAGATGTGACCAACCCCCGAGAGATCGGCCCTGCGCACGACACTGGAAGGGGGAGGGAGAAAGTTCGTCTCTTCTAGCCCAGGACACCAGCATAAATAAAATATCCCTTAAAACAAAAACAAAAAAAAAGTCTAAATCGAGGAAGATAAACCACTTTTCAGGGTTTCATTCGCTAATGGAAAACAAGATAAAACGTATTACCAAATTACGTCACATATCCGTCTAAGGCAGAGTAAGTTATTACTGTTTACCTCACTGTTGTCCTTAAACCCTTAACTATTCTAGAAGGGACATAAACAAATAAATACATACATTTATATGTGTGTGTGTTGGTTTCCTAAAGTAAAAATATTGAATCCTATGTTTTATTAAAATATTTTCATATATATATATATATATATATATATAATGTATTTATTTGATTAGTGTCTGAAATAGCTAGGTATTTCATTAAGAAACATAGCTTTGTATTTTTTCCTGTTCTTCATAGCAGTATCATTGAGAATGGTTTAGTAAAAATAATGAAATTGCAATTGCAATGTATGAAAATCCCTCATATCATTTTTTATGTAATAATTTTAATTTTCTGTTTGTTGTATATTTAATTGGAAGACGGAAATTGGCTTCCCTACTACTATACCCCATTACTTAATTAAACTTCTAGTTAAATAGGCCAACTTATGAAAGACCAAATTTCATTTTTATTTAATGAATATAGAAATCTCTAAATCCTAATCACCAAGAGAATTCATTAATCAAATTTTGGTAAAAAGCTTAGTATAAATTATAAAACATTTTATGACGCCATTGGGCACTGCCGATGAGCTGGTTTATTCTATTATCCCTTCTCTTTAATTATATATCTGGCGGCATTCAGTCATATAATATATATGTATTTCTATTATTTTCACACATATATATCCACTTATCCTTGCTTGTACGTTTCAAGCATAAAGTAAAAGTACTCTTCAGGCATACATCATATCGTTATATCATGTTGCTGTCTTATTTTCTGATTTGTTATGTGCAAAAACTGATTGATAAAACTGTAAAATACAAATTTCAATAGGATTGATATAAATCATTCATGTCTTCTTTCATTTGTGAATTTGTATTCTAATATTAATGTACTTTTAATTGGAAGACTGAAAAATTTCGGTGTCCTTTATCTGGAACCAAACAGCCATAAAATAAAACATACTATCAGATATTTGTATATTGCACTATACATTTTATGACATACAAACATAAGATGATGTTTCGGTATTTCATATCCTCACAGGAGGATATATCTTGGCTTTCTGATCCTCACCAATGGTATTATCTCATTAAAATTACATTAGAACTTTTCTATTCGCAATTCAAATCTTGGGGAGATAAGTGAATAAATTAAATTGATTTTAACCGTACTTATTTCCAGTCAGTTTGTAATCAAATAGAAAACTTGACTGTGTCCCACAAAGTTTATTTCCCAAACGGCTCGAGAGCTTCTGGACGCCAAAGAGCTACCCCCACTCTAACTTACAAAAGAGAGAGAGGGTGAGAGAGTGTGTGGTGGAGGGGGGAAGGCCTCTCACCACGAGCTTTGTCAAAGAACAACCGGAATTCGTGAAGTAAGGCTGCCAGGTCTCGAAGATAGCTCTTATATAGTCAGATGCGATCCGGCTGTTTTTAGATCTGTGTCATACAAGTTTTCATGTCATATTTTTAACATAATTTTTCCGTTGCGAGAATAGTGATTTAATATATACTCTAGAAGCGGACATTAGTTTCCAAAAATATTATATCTATTTTGCCACATAAGATAAAAATATAAGAGGGATTGAGACGATAATTGATTCTGAACTCTATTCATATATAACAAAAAAACTATATTATTTTTCTAAATGCAGCTAGCCAACGGATCTGTGAAAGAGAAAGGAATAGTAATCTTGATGATAATTTTGGTAAAGTAATCCCACATTTCTAGATAGCTCCCAGTAAGATTCAAATAAAGAAAGGAATTGTTTTTCAAATACAATTGATGATAATTTTTGTCAAAAATTTTCCAGAATTAAAGTTCAAATTGCAGTTTGTTTACGTTATAGCATTTGATTACAGTGTGATAGTATTTAGAAAAAAGTTAAGGGATAAATTATGAAAATTACTTACTTATAGTGGATGTTGCCCCTATAAAGTAATTAAATCCAGTGAATTTTATTAGTTACAGGAAAATCTGGAGGGTGGGGAGACTCTCTCCAACCCTTTTGTGAAAAATTCTTTTGTTTTGAAAGACCAGGTTTCCGTTAATGAGCTGGTTGAGAACAAGTTTGTATCTAGACATTTCAAAAGGGTTATTGTTCCCTTTTTATATTGTAGAAGATTGACTCCAGATGAATTTACCATTACTAAATATATGCCTACAATTTGTCTCGAGTTTTAATTTTTTGTCATACTTAAAATTATTCCATCGGGTACAGGAGAAATATGAATTCATTATCTAAATAACGAATTATCACACTATAAGTGATTTTAGTGAAATTGAAAGTTTTTTTCTCTTTTTTTCTAAATTGGTGATTTATAGAACACATTGGTTTATGATATACTTAAGTGGAATATATCAGCTTAGAAAACAGGCAGATAATCCTTCATTAAAAAATACATTTTTTTAATTTGGGTTTTTTTTGGATCTACCTGGACCGAACCCCAACAAAAATCATCTTAGTATATCAGCTTAGTTTTTAAGTTGTAGGAAGAGAACAGCAAATTAATTGGCTACTTTTTCATAAATAGAGTACCAATTTTATTTTATCATACAATACTTGTATAAGTAGTATGTAGGTATATCACTTGCAAGGCCATATATATATAACTCNATATATATATATATATATATATATATATATATATATATATATATATATATATATATATATGACAATGAAACTAAAAAGGGTCATTAGTGCCACTAGTATAGTCATTGAATTTATAAGTAAAGGAATGGTATGTAATCACAATCAATAAGCTTATTTCACTAAATAATTCTTATTTATTTATAATCTTTGAAGCATTTTTACTATAAAACTATAATTATGAAAATATTATCTTTAAATTCCCCTTTATTTATCAATTCAGACATCTATAGTTACGAGTTCTTGTGAAGTGAATATACCAAGAAGATATATCAAGGTGTGAGTCAAAATATAAAATATTTATTAGTTGCTTAAAAAACTGATTTCATGAGATCTGCTACAATTGCACATAAAACATAGTTAAATCTATTTTGATAATGAATTCATATTTCTGAAACACTTAGATTTTGTCTGAAGCCTGTCTCAGCAGATTTCTTTGTTTTAATCAAGACGGATATTTAAAAGAGTAACCTTGGAATTCGCCTTGCATTTTATAGCTTTAATTTCTTAAAGATGTGAGTCCAATCGATATCTTTATTTCTTTAGTCTCATTACTGCATTATCAGAAAAAATGTGAATGTCGTATAGTACACAAATTTGAAATACCTGCGCAAATGTATTGTAATACATTGTGGAGAAGTACTATATATCAGTACTATACAGTATCAGTTTGTTATCTATTGTAAGTTTTGAGTTTCCATACATTAGTCTGTAAAAGTCCTAGTGATTTATCCGGTACACGAGAGTTTTCAACCACTTTGGGGTCAAGTCATTTTACCGAACAAAGTACTTGTTGCAAGTCAAATCTAAACAATTGAATACATTCGAGTTTGGCTAAACCTTGCTTCAGCCTGTGTTTAGACTGAAGTTATAATAGCATGACTCAGACGCCCTTGTAAATTGTTAGAGAAAATCAGTTAGGTGGCTTATACAGTTACCTCATCCATTGTTTAAAAGTCAAAACAAGAGCACCCACTTTTTTCTAAAAATCTTCGCTGTAGTGAATTCAGTAGCAATGGAAACCCTTTTGGGGCATTTTTCAAACTATTGTTTCTCATCAAATGCATTTTAACCAAAAAAGTAGTCTTATTGGTTTATTTTGGTGAGACATCAAATTTATTTCGAACCAGCATCAGCCACATGGGTCCCAAATATTGTAGATATACACTCATAACAGTTAAATACTCCGCCATCATCCCAAGAAGGCAATTGTATTCCTGACTCAGAATATTCCACCACTTACTCTTCCGGAAATATCCATACATAATATTATTGCTCAATATTGGAAAACCACCACAATACCCTACCGTTCTAGCCTAGCCTTTTTACACATTATTCAATATTCTTGAAGGAATTGTGTTAAAATGACTGATGCATTCTATTTAATCTTAAAATATAATTACAAATTTGGATTCCGCAAAAAGCATTCTACTGTCAAGAAGAGTGTTTCGTGTATTCAACTACATGTCCTCTTATTTTTAGCATAAAGAATATAGTGCAGGTGATTTTTTAGATGTTTCTCAGGCATTCGATCGAGTCTGTCTTTCATTAAACTCAAGCACATTATTCCCAGTTATACTTTAGTAATCATTGAGTTGCACTTATTCAAGAGCATTTTTAGAATCCGGCAAGGATTAGATTGCTTCGACAAGTGAAAGCGCGAGCCTCACAAGGTAGACTAAAGCAGCCCCCAGAAGCCTGTAAAACGTTTTGAAAATATCCAATAATAGCTTGACTAAATAATTATAAAAATCAACTAATTGAAATGCGATAAATTAAAATTCCAGTTACGGAAAAAATATCGTCATCATTCGCAGAGGAATTATAGATCTCAATTTTACCTTTTTCTAGTTTATGGACGCATTTCTTGAGTTTTCAGTCCGTTGCTTATGTCTTCTGACCAAATTATTTTCTCTTATAAGGTCGAGATGTACGCAAAGGACTTATACCTGCACTTTAATTTTCTCTATCTACGTACGTTATGACAAGTTATTTCAAGATCAAGATAATCAAGTATATTTCTAAACCTTTCTTAGTTGATTTTGCCTTTATTATTAGAGGGGTTAGAAGAGGAACAGTTAAATTTTCATTGAAATTTATTTTAACAGGAAGGTGGTTAGATTCCATTTCTGTTGCTGCATATTATTAAATAACCCTATTGATAAGATGTGATGGGCAGATGTCCAAAATTTCAGATTAGTAATTTTATTGATAGTAGTAAAATATGTCCTTCTTGAGAGAGTTTAGAGAGATGCATTCTATAGGATCTAGATCTAGATATCTTATATATCGCATAATTTCTCTAGATAACGTTTTATATGATGTCGACTGCAACAGCTTCTAGGATATATTTCTTCCTTCTAAGAAGAATTTCTATCTTCTTGAATAGCAGGCTGTTTGGGAATATAATTCCAATCCTCCCGTTCTCGATCTTTGAAATTCGATTTGGAACGGACGGCTGCTCGCTTATCAAGATGGGAGAAAGTCGAGCATGAGTGGGAGTCCGAAGTCTTGTAAAGATGGTGGTAAGGGTTTAGAACGCTTTGACTAGTTACAGGGGTTACATTTGGATAGTGGTGAAGAAGCATATTTAGGATTTTCGTTATATTTTGCCTATTTATTTAAAAAAAAATTCTTTTTATTCCTTGTAAACTTTTCAACGCTTATCAAGGGCAACGTTTCACTCTCCAACGGTTGGGGCATTTTAGTGCGTATAGCTTCTAATCTACAATTGTTTTTGTAGTGATTGAAATGTAAAAATCAAATTTGATATTATATAAATACATATACTATATAGTTGAATTTGTTATTGATTTAGGTTTATTGCTCTCAGACAAAGCAGTGGATCTTGAGCAAATACATTGGAGGAGTTGGATTGTTGATTGCATGGTATTCATCTGTCATGTTGGTGTCCATTTTGTTTTGTCCATTGATCAGACCAGGAACCAGGAAGATTTGTCTTCAGGTCCTATTATGAGCTCTACAGTATTAAGGCCGACCTCGCAAGCTATCCGTGTTCACGGAGTGGATATTTTCGTAATCAGCACAGTTTTTTACTTGCAAATTGCATTTTTCTACTTGCCTAGTATGAGAGCATCCTACGGAATATATTCTCATTTTTTCAAGTGTTTCCTTAACCCATCCTTTTCCATTTTATGTACAGCTGCTGCGGCAAGTCCAATGCAGTACTTATCAGGCATCCAAGTTGTTCCTGGCAGCTGTGATTTCACTTGAATAGGTTCTCTCATTTGAAATTCTATTTTGTTTTTATGTTATTTTTTAATGTATATATCTCACTGTTTCCACTTGTTTTAAATGTCTTCTAATTGGATTAAAGTTATTTATAAATTATTACATAAAATTTTCCCTCTTCATATTATAACTAGTAAAAATATGATTCTCAATCGCAATCATGTCAATAATAAATCTAGATGTAAAAATAAGTGCAACCTACTTAACTAAGATTTCAAGAGAACAGAACCTGCTCACCCCATTAACTGGAGCGCTTCAAGCCTACCGTCAAAAGGCAGAAACAAAATATTTTAAGTTGTTCAACTTCTTAGTGGGAAGTGAAATATCCATTTCCTTAAATTCTACCATTACACTGTTCAATTCTTCTAAATGATTAAATATAGATCTAGAAGGCGAGTGGAGTTCTCTGCTTTTCCTTTAAATTGTGCACTCTTTTGTTGTGGCTCGAACCAACTGGAATGTTCCTTTTTTTGTTTGTTCTCCAAAGCCTTGCGGTTTACAGGGCTTTCAATTATTTCAGATTTCCTTTATGAAGCCGGTCGTTAAAAAAAAAGTTCCTTTTTTACGACTTTTAAATTTCCAGTCTCATTTATTTATTTAGCCTTAATTATTTAAGAGTTCTTTTGACTAAATAACCTCTTAAGCTGAAAGCTCTTGATTTAACTATGGAACAAAAGTGCTTTTGTAAATCCTAACCTTAATATTACCTGATTATGATGTTAGTTGAAGTTTTAAGTTTGTAAAAATAAGTACAATTTAATGATATTACGGTGTAAAAAAATTTCTTAAAGAACACTAATACAATTTATAATTTTGCTTAATAATCGATACTTTATTAAGGTTGAAATTGTTTTACTAAATCCGCGAGGTCTCAAAGATTTGAGACATAACTCGTAATGCCATGGTTTTGATTTCATATATTTAAATCACTTAGAACAATGTAAATCTCGAGTGTCCTACCTCGATTATTCGTTATGGAATCGTATAATATTGAACGGTAGTTCGTGTCCGCTCCAATTATTTTTCCGTAGCCAGGAAATTAATCGATTACTCTCTTTAGTTTATGAGTGTCAGTAAACTCTCTGTTTCTCTGTTTACATCAAAGACAGAGACAAAGATATAAGTATCCTTAGCAACTCTAACCTGTACGAAGATAACACTGGGCTAGTGTAATCACTAAGAGACATGGCTTCTAGTTGTTTGCTATTGATAATGATAAGGGATCTCATTTCTTTGGGGGTAATAGGCGACTCTCTATATTTCGAATATGAATGGAATTTTCCATCATTTTTGAATTAAAGAGATATGGATATTTTGTTTGTTGTTTGTATGAGCGTCTTGGATTTGTCTGAGTGTTGAGTGTCTAATTGTAGTATATTCAATGTGTGTATTTTCTTATTCAAAAGTCACAGTAAAGCAAGAAATATGATGATGTGGGAGAGGTTTTTCTTTTGAAAATTCATAATTAGTATTGATAATGAGTCATTGTAGAGCAAATTTATATGACTCACCTATCTTGCCGAAGAATAATTTGTTTTTACACTTAAATTGCGTTTGCAGTGATTGTTGTACATTTTACAATTTATATTAAAAAATGCTGAGTCTTTACTCCTCCCTTAAGAGTTTGGTTAATTGATGGTCTCTGGAGCAGAAGTCGCGGGAGGATTGTATACATACAAGCCATTCGGTTCAAGGAGCTAAGGAACGCAGTCTGAGGCCGCGTACGGAGTTGACTGGGCCTGCACCTCAAAGGCTTTAGAATCAAATTTCAAATGCTTTGAGCAGGTGCAACAAAGAGACAGCAATAGGTGACCGATGTAAACTCTCCAGATAGGAGCAGTCCTGTCGGAGAAGTAGAGGGGTCGAGGACACCAGAGAAAACGGCTTGCAGGGGTCTACAACACAGAGACTGAATGATACAGAAAAGATATATTGTCGTAGCAAAACAAGCCATTTCGAGAAAAACCTTAATTTAGTCGAATGTGTACTAAGTAGATTGTGACTGCTAAATACTTATTATATCTAAATCGTTGAGAGCTATTAATAGTTAAATACATTACTTTACTACAAATATTTTATTTGGTTGTGGTATTTAATCCCACGTAAATTTTAAACAATTAATGAGAGGGAATAGAATAAAAAATCTATTTGTCCCAGTTAGGAATCGAACCTGGATCTCCTGCTATCCGGGCCGGTGCATTTACTAGTTATGCTACCAGGACGCGCTAGATATCTCATTAAATTCCCTCTACACTAGCAAGAGCCTAACCCACGAGAAAGGCGAGAACTTCGTCTTGTACTCGAATGATCTGCTCTTCCTTATATCGATCTGAGACATATATTTGCCTCCTACTGCGCCAATTAATGAAATAGTCTTAATCTTCCTGGTGGCCTCTCCTAAGTTGCCTTTGCAAACTGCAGAAAGAATAATTAGCAAGCGCCTCGTACGGACTCCTGAAAAGTCTAACCTTCTCTTCTCCATTTTCTACTGAATCCCGCGACAAAACAATTCGTAGGATAACAGATACATTCGACTCCCTCCTACTAAATGCTGGTAATGAAAAATACATTAGCCCGGCGTATGGCTCTTCTTCGGCTATTGATTGACCAACCTCTTCTAGACACTTGTGAGGATCAAAATGGTAGTGACCATTTTCCCATAATCCTCCTACCAACTAGATCTCTACCCTCCCAAAAGAAAGTACAGAAGTGGATCATCGATAAAGCTGATTGGATTCAATTCTCCGAATCGCTCACTCTTTCCCAGGATGACTTACTTTCTGACATCCCTGTTCTTGTGGAAGAAAATATTTTGGCATCAGCCAGGGAAATGTTTCCAAAAACAAAAGGCCGAAATCTAATAATCACGCAAACTGATTCAATGATGAGAGCCAAAAAATTATGTGTATTAAAAAAAATTGAGCCCTCAAAAATTCCAAAATTTTTTTACCATTGAAAATCTAACTACTTACAAAAAAAAATCCAAAACAAGATAACTTATGAAGCAGAACAAAAGAAAATCCTAGACCTGTTTTGTAGATTCCAAAAAATAAACACGCCAATATGAAAAGTTTGGCAAGAAGTCCGCAGCACTTCATAATCTAAATATATGGAATTGCCGATAGTAAAGTGAAATAAGTCAATAATATCTGATACGCTGCAACTTTGTGAGATATTTGCAGAACATTTTTTACAAATATCAAACATAGATATAGAACAAGAAACATCACTCCGAACTGTAGACCCTTCTTATGAACAGCATACACAAAATAGACTACAATAGATCTATATCTTATCAAGAACTCAACTCTACCATAAATTAATTCCAAAATACTTTTCCAGGAAATGACAAAAGTCCATGATAAAACGTCTCACTTCACAATTCAAAACAGTACTCCTGCACACTTTCCAATAACATATGGGACGAAGCCGAACTTCCATCCCAATGGCTAGAGACAATAGTTATACCTGTACTGAAATCTGGTAAAAATAAATTACTTATTGACAGCTACCAGCCAATATCTCTTCCAAGTTGCCTTTACAAACTGCTGAAAGAATAATTAGCAAGCGCCTCGTACGGACTCCTGAAAAGTGTAACCTTCTCTCGGAAGTACAGTGTGGTTTCCGAAGTGGCCGGTCGACAAGGTACATAACTTAGGGCACAAGAAGCTGAAGTCCTGACTTCTTTTGTGGAAAGAAGAGAGGCGTTAGGCGTCTTCTTTGGTACAGCAAGAAGAAATCTTGTCGTCAATCAGTTGCATGAGTGGCCTTGTCCTGGAAGACTACCTTACTTCTTCCCTCGAAACAGATCTTCAAAAGTGGGAGTAGGAAACAAAACACTGAGAAGCAGAAGAATATTTAATCGGATTCCACAAGGAAGTGTTATAAGTTGTCCCTCATTTGCCACTGCCAATAATCTACCTTTTAAGTCTAATAATATCTGTAGTATTACAGAATAGATTCCACCTTCAGTCCGTAAATCTTTATTTGATTACGGATTGAAAATTTTTCTCAAAGTTCAAGACGTCCATTGGGCATCTAAAATTTTACAGAACACTGAAAACTGAATTTCTGCGATATAATAAATAATTCCTCAACTAGCAAAACTAAATGCGTATTATTTAAAAGAAAACTACGACCAAACTTGACTCCTAAATTATTTATAAATAACTAGCCAATTGTATTTTCAAATGAAGTCCGCAATTAATTAATCTTCAGTATGTCGAGGTTAATGATCCACCATCGATATACAAAGCACCACACATTGACAAGCGTCTTATTTTAATAAAGATAGATACCCCAAAAATGTGCTGGTAATGTACACTGACGGTACAAAGTACGAAGATGACGTTGGTGCTGCAATAGTCTGGAATAACAATATCATAAGACAGAAGCTCTGATCATAGCCTCCATCCATGCAAGTAATATCCACCCCATTATTTAATGCAATTTCATCTCCTGAAAAATATTAAAAAAAAAAAAAATAAAGGTAAAGGATACCACAAAGGAATGTATGACTTCGACCCGAATCGGTCACACAGACCTCACCCTTTCGTACTTAATCAACAAGAACCAACCCCCAAAGTACCCTCCCAGTACATGCCATGTCCATCTAACCAGTGTCGAACACATAGTGGATGATTGACTTGAACACCGCACCGGTAATCGGCATTCACTTAGCTGCTGAAGGTATCAACAGAAACCTTGCAGAGTTCCTTGGAAACCGCCCTAACTCATTGATGGATATATACATTTTATTAAAAACTACTAGACTCCTAAAAACTATATAAATTGTTAATATATAAACTTAAGAATGTACTAGTCTTTAAAAAATTGATATTTAACATATATTAAATTAAATTTATTCCGGTGTGAATATTACACGGAGTGTACTTAAATGAATACATGATGCGAATGTGTGATTGTTTATGAGAATACATTTTTCTATGTAATTTTAATGTATTTTATTTGTTATCCAAAAGCTGTAATTTTAGTACTATTTATTTGTAATTCCAAATTATATTTCATTTAAATTGTTTATTTATTAAAACTACCGTTTGCTAATGTAACTATTTTTTAATTAATTTAATTATAAGGTTTATATAATTATTTATTTAAAAAACAAAAAAAACTCAGCAGTGAAAAAGGTACAAAAAAAAATATGTACATGGAAAAAGAAAAGAAAAATGAAGCATGCATTTAATATATCTGTTAATCCTCTATACTAAAATTATGTTTTGTTCTTGCTATGAAGAGAATGGAAATGCTCTTTATATGTATTTGCAGCATTGTAGGTGCAGGCTTAATAACCATCATGTTGATCCTATCCATCTATATTTGCCATTCACCCTTTACTTGGAGCCTTCACGGTTCTCTCCATTCTTCACGATTTCTAATTCCCGCTGTATTGAATTATCGGACATTTGAAATTGTTCCATAAGCTTCCCTCATACCGCAGTAAATGTACTGGTTGGTTTCCTGGAAATGGTATATCATGCCGTAGGATTAGAAAACACTATACTTGAGAGTAACACACGGCAACCACTGCGTTCCTTGTGCGCATGCCATGAACGTGAAACTAGACGAGTTACAGACTTGAAAGAAAGTTTAACAAGACCTACTTTCGAATTTTGTAACTCATCAAACACTCTTGGCTGCAATATATAGTTAACAAGAACATGTGAGATAGAAAGTACAGTGGACACGCAAATAGAAAAAATCACAAGGATTAAAATTTTCGGGGATCATTCGCCCTACATCAGTGAGGAGTGAAGGTAGACTCTCATTGGCAGAAGCTCTCTCCATTAACCTCCATATATACCATATATATATATCAAGCACATAGTAGAGGAATGCCCAGAATATCTTCGTCATTTTGCAGCTGAAGGTATCAACAGGAAACTAACAGACTGCTTTGGAAACAACACCTCAGCAGTTGAAAAATTCATAAGTGTTCTAAAAAGGACGGGTCTTCTAAAATACATATGATTTATTCCTGCGTGGACTTATCAATACTCTAGTCGACAGCTTTAAAATAGAATGCTATCTCATAATCTGATGTAATAGGTGTGTGAATGTACGCCTCAATGCATGATGTACCATATGTGTGTGTTTTAATGAAAGGAAATACTACAATAAAAAATTTATTCATATTGTTACCATAATAATTATTCAGTTACCATAGTTTATCTAATTTTTACTGTTAAGATATTTTATGTTAGCTTTAAAAAAAACTTATGAAGNTAGTAATTGAAAAGAAAAAAAACTGTGATATACATCAAAATTGTTACTTATTATCTATAATTATTTATTTATTTATTATTTTATTGTTTATGTGTGTATATATGTATACGCACACAAGTTGTTGTCTACTTGTCTCCTGCGAGAACGGATATGTGAGATGTGGGCGTAATAATCTTAGAGTTGATCGCCCCTAAACCCGATCCTACCTACCTACCTCTCATTGGCTAAGGAAAATTTTACTCCCTGTGATTTTTTTATATTTGCGTGTCAGTGAGAGTCTACCTTCACTTCTCACTGATGAAGGACGAGAGATCTCCGAAAATTTAAAATTTCGAATTTCGAAAAATGCAAGAATGAATTTAATATTTGTCAATACTTTATATTAATTTAGAAATTGAATTTCATAATTTGGATTTTGGCAAATTGTTCAATGAGTTCAATTTTTCTTGAAGCAGGAGGTTTAAAGGAAGACGAAAATGAATTATTACTATTAGATGATTTTTGTTGGGGTTCGGTCAAGGTAGATCCAAAAATATTAAAAATTAAAAAAAAAAAGTGTATTTAAAAAAAATTATCTGCCGACGTTCGGGCTTACATTGTAAGCCATCTTCAGGGCTATCATGAAGATGAGAGGGGACGTCCTGTCCCTAACTTCAGTCATGGAAATGCGAACTTAGGAACAGGACGTCCTCTCTCATCTTCATGATAGGCAACCTTGAAGATGGCTTACAATGTAATCCCGAACGTTGGCAGATAGATTTTTTTTAAATACACTTTTTTTTTTTTTAATTTTTAATATTTTTGGATCTACCTTGACCGAACCCCACAAAAATCATCTAATAGTAATACCTACGGTCAAAAAACTCTCCATATGAATTATTACTATATATTCGTTGTGCTTGAAAGAAAGTTGAAGTAGATTCTGATAGATAATTAATCTTGCATTCTATAAGCACTTGTAGAGGAAGATGTTTAGGGATGTAACTCATTGATACAGGCCTCTTTCTCCAAGGCCAGGTTAGAGCCAAGCTTCAGCCTCATTTTCTGTAAAGGCTGATTGTTCCCTCTTAGCATGATGAATACATGATGAGACTTTCACATTCCCCAAGAATGCTTATTGAAATGTAGCGGTCGAGCTTGATTAAGAGAACCCTCGTGAGATGGGATCGGTCGCCGAGAACTGCCGAGAAGGCGAGAACTCGGTCGAGTCAGTTAATTGCCCCATTTTTTCACGAGTCCGGGGCAAACTTTGCCCCAGCCCTCTGATGGCTATCTAAGCCAAACTTCCGCTCAAAGTAGTCACATTTGTACAGCAGAGCAGACCCCTCCATTCCAGCAGGTCTCCTTCTTATCTCTTCCGAGTAATTCAGAAATATCCCAGCAAAATTAGACTTTCCCTAGGAAATTCTGCTTAGAAGGAAAACAGATTAAATTAATTGTGGCATTTAATGTAAAACCTCGGCTGAACAATATTGGAATGCATTATAGGAAGGAATGTCCTATAATACATTCCAATATGGGATCCACTGGTTTATTAATTCATTAATTTTTTAAATCTTATCCAGATATAATTATGTAAATAATATTCGAATATAAATCTTTTGTGTGAGTGTATATATATTAAGAATGTACNTATATATATAAACACTCACACACAAGATTTATATTCGTATATTATTTGCATAATTATATCTGGATAAGATTTACAAAATTATTTAGTAACTAATGAAGAGTGATTATAATTACATGATCTTGAATAGGATTTCAAAATATCTGTATAAGTATTTCAAAATCAAAGTAATATGGTGGTCAAGTAGATTTATATGAAAGTTCCTATTTTTGATTTAATTGATTTTATCTAAAAGTGGATCTAAAACATAAATAAATTTATACAAAAATAGGAAGGCTGAATATACTAGAATGGGATGAAATTAAACAGTAGCATTATTCAACTATATATCCTGTGCGTCATGAACTATTATTATAGATTATAAAATAATCTAATACTTATCAGCTAAAAAAGATGATTTCTCAACAGCCCGGCAATAATTAAAGATTCTTACACTTCTAAAATTCTTTAAGTGAAGGAAAATTTAGTTTAATTTCCAACTCGGAAGGAGTCGTCTTATTTCCAGCCATAATACCTATTAACCTTAGAAGATCTGCAGGCTTACTTTTTCTTTGTTCTTTTGTTTTCTAATTCCCTCCGAGGTAGGATACACTTAAGAGGAAAAAGTTCCTTATTGCAAGATTATTAAAATTAAATCCATGACACTCTCTTAACTCTTTTTAAGTCCTCTATAAACAAGCTTCCGACAGTTAGCAATTTAATAAGAAATTTTCCCACCGGCTGGATTTCAACTTTTATAAACTTTGAACTCCCTATAAGTGAATGCATGAGTTATGAGACAGTTATTATAGGAGATGGCCATATGAAATATCCATTTCTCAGAGAAATACTAGAAATCACATCCTGAGCAGGTCCTCCGAAACGAAATAGTTATTTTGTGCGTATCTGTAGTCCATTGTATGCACCATGCCCATCGCAAATAATCTGCAAACGTCAGATGATAATGATTCAAAGTTAGGGGTAATAATAATTCTACTGAATAATGAACTTCTTGGGAAACAGTTTTTATGGTGAATAATCAGATTCATGTCGGATACTAATGAAGTGGTTTGATAATTAAAACTTAAGGTTTGGGTAAGCATTTCTAGGATCTATGGAGATTAAAGAGAGAGATGTTAAACTATGGTGCTTAAAGAAGAGACCTCTATGTCATAACGCTGCTTGAGAAACTTCTAAAAATGCAACTGAATATTACATATTGGTCTGAAAAAAAAAATTATGATTCACTGAATAGGGCAATAATAGGATTTACTAAATGAGTAATAAATATTTGCTCACATATGTATCCAAATTTGCGATTAGGTAGAAAGAAGGTATCATTCATTTTATCAGATTTTCAAAAAAATTCTTTGAATGTATTGGGAGAAGGCTGATTGGGTGTTAGGATGATTTCTAGGTTCGGGAAATAACATTATGACTAAAAGGGTTATTAGCAACATACAATTACAGTTATAGGTTTGGAATCCAATGCCTTCTTGGGAAGATTGCGGAATATTTGTTTAATGAATAAATCATAACCCGGTGTTTTGCGCTTAAGTGGATAAGTGATAATATAATAGTACTTTGGAGTGCATGGCTGCCTTAAGTGGAATAGGTATAGAAAAATGGCGTGTCCAAGAAACATTTCTGTTTCCAGTGTCATACTGGAGTGTTGTTCACTTAAATAGAGAGTAGATATTCGCTTGAGGTGCTGTCCAGTCTTTCTGAAGAAAGATGAAGAAAGGCCTTGGAAGAGGCCCAAGTAAGCCATCTCAACGACGCAAGGGGTCTTAAGGTTTATGGCTTTTCAGAATTGAGAAGGATTTTTCGCCTGAAGAGAGATAATAGAGACAGTTATTAAAAACCAGAGGGATAAATATTAGGATAAGGATAAATATTGTCTGACGACAGGAAGCTTAATAATAAGGAGGAATAAGATTTTTATATAATAAGTAATCTGGGATACCAGAAAACTGTTCAAGTCATTGGTCCAACAGGCGGAAGAGAAAAGACTAAATATGGAGACGTTTCGAGATAAAACTGTATTATAAAAGCCTTTGACATTGCTTCATTGCTAGTATTTAGCCTTATGATATCCAAAGGCGAGAAGCGAAGACCAAAGTTTTTCAGGAATCATAAAAATTGAGGATTGATAATGGTCTTATTAAAAGACCGATCTCTCCAATAAGAGTAATAGAAGTAAATTCAGGGATGTGCACTATATTTTGCTGTTCTAAGATGATTTTAGTTGGGGTTCGGTCAAAGTAGCGAACTAGCTGAACCCCAACTAAAATCACCTTAGAATAATATCTACGGTCAACAAACTCTCCTTTTGTATATTTTGCTGTATTTGACTGTATATTATCTGGGAAGTGCAGGGTAAAATATGACGGGTATGCCATCGTCAGGATGGTACGTTTTGTAATGTAGTAGCTCGAAACGTCGGTATGTTTAGTTTCACGTGCCTCTGTCAGTAACGGTACTGACATATCTTGACAACGAGGACCAGTTTGAGTATATCAGTATATGCCAAAAGCCGTCAGCGTTTCAGAGGATGGTAGAAAAAAATTTCTCGGGATGATAAATCATGTTTTGGATTAGGTTAAGTCATTTTAGCAACGAAAGTCGTCAAATAGGATATAAAAGAAAGAATGGAGTAGGTTGTGGAGATCATCTGACAGAGGTGAAGAGATGGCGGGTCGCGGTTGCTGTTGTGGTTGAGGTTCGCCTTGAATGGCTTGACCCTTGGTTGCCTCGGTTGATTGGTATCTATATGGTAGCCTGGAGGGTGGTTGTACTGTTCCTCTCTTGAGGTTTTGGTTGAGACCGGCAATTGGTTGGGGCAGCCGTTTGAATTCTTTGCTGATCTTCAGCCTCTTCGAGTTCGAGTCCCGGCTGAGGTAGTAAGATTTTTTCATTTTAACTCCCTTACATTTCTTGTTTATGTTTATGTATTACAGATCTCTTTTTTTTTTTTTTTTTTTTTTTTTTTTTTTTTTTTTTTTTTTTTTTTTTTTTTTTTTTTTTTTTTTTTTTTTTTTTTTTTTTTTTTT
>KZ807006.1:835351-856448 GCA_000696205.2 Oncopeltus fasciatus
TATATATATGTTAAGCAGCAAGACTTTTGAACGAACTTAAGTTCAAATGTTTTTTAAAATAATACTTGTTGTGGTACTTAGTCCCACGTTAATTGTATACAAGGAATGCAAGGGAGTTCTAATTGGAAAAATCTTACTACCTCAACCGGGCCTTTGAAAAATTAAAGAGTTTACTAATTATGTATTATTATAGAATCTTTTGAAAATTTAAATAATAAAAGAAGTAGATAAAATAATTGGACAACAAAGATTTGTTCTTTACATAATTACTAGTTGAACTATTGTTTATATTAAAAGAAGACTCATATAAAATAATAACTCATTAGAAAGTAATTTTAAATGACTAGATACAAATTAGATAAGATTAAAAATTATAATTGTTCAAGTAATTAAACTTCGAAAGAAAACCACCAACAAAAAAATTATCTTCAATTAAATTGTACTTGAAAAGTGGCTACAGAGAAAATTAAATCCCTGAATTTAAATAATTGCTGAACTTTCTTTCTCTCAAATTAATTCAGTGTTTTACGTGAAGCTATTTATAGACAACTATAATAACATTAAACAAATAAAATAAATAAGTAAAATTCTCTGGAATAATCGATTGTCCGAACACTGCCTTAGAACAGTTAATAATTTATTATTAAGAGAAAAATATAGGTAAATAAATCCATAAAATATTCATACTCTACAGTAGGTATTAGCTTATCTATATTTACAATGAAATATATTTATAGAAATATATTCATTTATATTGATCCCCGGCTGAGGCAGAGGATTTTTTTTTTTCTAGCTCCCTGTACGATTCAACTAAATATCCACTTATATTTGTAAATGTTCTTTAGTAAATAAACAGTTTATTATTTTACTTATAATCATGGATTCTAAATAAAATCCTCTCTCGTCTGAAGTTTCTACTTAACTTGAAACTTTAATAAATTGTTCTCTAAACAATATTTTTACAAATATTTAGGCCTGAGATCGATTTGTTTTAATCTTTTAATTATTTATATAATAATTAAAACAAATATTAATTTTCTTAGGATACATTATTCAATTACAAAGTTTATAATCATTAAAGATTTTCC
Source organism: Oncopeltus fasciatus (assembly GCA_000696205.2). Classification (NCBI taxonomy): domain Eukaryota; kingdom Metazoa; phylum Arthropoda; class Insecta; order Hemiptera; family Lygaeidae; genus Oncopeltus; species Oncopeltus fasciatus. Next base: position 836,440 of record KZ807006.1, read on the forward strand.
TTAAAATAATAAAGTAAAAAAAGAAAGAAAGTTATATTTATCAAAAATTATTCAATAAAATATTTTAATCTATCCATTAGAGACAGAAAATAGTACATTATTTTTACACTAATAAAAATTGTCATATTTATAAATAACAGGAGTGTTAACTATTGAATAAGTGGAAATTCTGATTTTAAAAAATCTCTGTCAATTAGAGTGGAATCAAAGACAACTGGAATAGAATTTCTGTAATCCAACTGATCTTGCATTAATTTCGTTTTCTACCGTATACTTTCAAATATACATATATATGTATGTAAAATTGTTATCGACGAAACATTGTTTCTCCTCAATGAATATTATTTAGGATTCTGTAATTGGATGCAGAGACCAAGAAATGAGTCTCAATATATTTAGTATCTGATGCAGGTCTCAAAAGCCAAAATAATGCGCAGACTAATCAAAAAATATTCCCTCACTGTAGCAATGCATTTATATTTATTATTATCGAAAAATTTAATATATAAAATGTTTGAGATAGAGAGACTGAATACCACGGATCTTAAAAACCCTCCTTCCAGTTTTCCCACATACCTACAGTTTGATATTTATACATTCCCGAATAGTATTATATAAAATATTCCCCCTTAAAGTCAAGCTATTCACATAGCCTGGCATCAAAATAAGGCTTGTGAAAAAATAAATTTTCGATTCCTAACTTAATATTTATTACACACACACATAAAAAAAAAAAATTTATATATATCAGATTGCTTTGAATGATTTTATATATACATATATAAGCGCCGAAGTGGTCCTCCTTACACTGCGTAGATTTAGATGGAAGATTTAGCAGACATACAGACTTACAAACGGAACAACAATAGACTAACCAATGAACTAAAACGACCAGACTTCTTCTTTCGACCAGCCTCAAGCCTCCATTCACTTTACGCAACATACGGATCATTTTGAAAACATGATCACCCCACGTAACACTCTCCATAACTACGGACACGAAACACATGTGCATGAGGCATTTACTGTACCACCTCCACTAACACTTCCTCCCGAACCATCACACCCTAAGAGGAAATTGCGCACTGCCCACCTCGGAAAGTTCCACGACACTCGAGGAAATCCCGCGCAAAGCAGTGGTATTTCAGCTTTACACTACGTCACTCAATACTGCGCACCTCACAGTTTCCCACACAACGGAAACACACAAATTATACAATAAACCATGAAGGAAACAAACGGGAAAATGACCTTACAATGAGCCTTGCAGAAGGAAGATGAAAACTGTCTGAAGCTGGACTTTACCCTGACGCCAGTGGAAAGGACTCTGGCACCAGCTAAAGGGAGATGGAGGAAGGACAGATAAGATTGCGACTTTGGTAATTCGTCTCCTTAAACCTCATCTTCAAAGACAGACCTCGCCTTAGAGACATCCAAAGCAACCTGATCCACGAAATACTAACGAAAGAACGAATTTCTAAAAGGGATGAAAATTACTTTCCGTTTTCTTCAGAATTATATTAGACTAAACATATCTGATTATTTATTATGATCTAGGAAATAAAAATATCGTTATATATATGTGTATGTGTGTTATATATAATACACTAAATAATCGTTTATTCATACATGATTTAGTTAGAAAAATTAGTTTATTCTAATTAGAATAATATCTGATTGAAACTTTTTAACTGATTGTAGTATAATTGAAAATTTAGGAATCTAGGTTAAAAGCATTCATAAACTAGTAAAAATATAATTTTAATCAAAAGGATTAAATAATTTTTAAAAGTATGTAACCCTAATATAAATTAAAAAAAAAAGTCTTTATTCACCCTTATTTTTGTAGGAATCGTGTTTTCGTCGAAGTGAAGAGAAAAGTGCTGATAAGGAGGAAGCCTAGCGTTAGATGGGAGAGATAGGCCGTTGCAATAAAAGTCGATGTCGGCTCAGCAGTTGTGTCCTCCCTAACAGTCGATAACAGACTCTCGGGGTCTTGACGAGTCCAAGAGGATTCCGGCCAGACTCTTCCGGGTCATATCCCTTCGCTCGGGATGTGCTGAGACGGTCTATCCATAGTGGGGAACATATTCCAAGTCCAAAGTCCACAGCGGAAGATGGCGCTCAACATGTGGCAATACTACTTCCTCATAGTGAAAATTTTCATGTTTAGTTCGAAAATGCTGCTATAGACACCGGATGAGAGATAACTTCACGTAAAAGTTAGACTTATATGCTTATAACATTCGGTAAAATCATTTTATTAATGAATAAATGTTAGCCTCCCTTAGGGTCACGGAGGGAGAGGCTATCTACAGGTTGCCATCACAGTCTAGAAAGGATCAGGACAATCATTTATTTATCGATAAAAGGATTTCAACCTTATATATTTTACATGAATTGAATATAGTTATAAACCGATCTTTTCTGATAAAGGTATTGACAATTTTGAAATAACTTATCATGCCCTCCTATGTACATTCCTATTATATCAAATTACAATTCAATAGAAAAATCATTGAAATTAGTTACTCTTTGGTACTAATTTACAGATTATTAGAGCAAGTATATAGGAAGGGGACACCCTTTTTGGTCTTTGCATACAATATTTGAGTGTGTAGACTACATATGTGTATTGAGCGGCATTTTGTCGGCAGATGACTTTGGACTTGATAAAAATATTTTGCATATGAAGCTCACAATGCTATAGATAAATAAAAAAGACAGATTAATTTGAATCGCACCGAGAGCCAGAAAAAATACTTAAAAGTTTCAGTTTGCCAACTTCTAATGATATAAGTATTATTTGAGATGAATTCTTACTAACATTACAATCATATTGACGATCATTCATCAGAAGTGTGTGAGTCTCTAACAAACTGGCCAAAGTCGTCCTTTCGCACATCGATTTCCATAGAACACTGACTCCTGAAGAGTACTTCAGTCTGTGATTTTTTCTTTTCTTTTTTGAACAATAGTCCTCAGTTTTTCTAGCTTTTAGCACGCGAAGATGGTTTCTGCTTAATTTTGATTGAAATATAAATAATAAATAGTAAATAGTAGATCTACATATTTTTGTAAAGAGATATTTATAATTTGTTGGTTATTGACATCATTAGTTATTAGGTAGTCATTATGCTTAAGATTTTAATTGTTTTTTCTGTAATGCATATTAATTAAAATGAATTTGTCACTTTATTTTTTGTATATAATTTGTTTCCTTCACATTTCATTATTTTTTTACTTTACATGTAAAAAAATGCTTTCCATTTCTTGCAAGTGAGTTTATAACTTAAGAAAATTTAATTACCCGTTAATTAAATTTACTTAAGTAGGGTTTAAATTTATTTTTATTTATTTATTTATACTTGGTAACAGAAATCATTTCCAGCTAAGAGACCTGATTTACTGTTGCTTAGACCTCTGATAACATTAAATTATCTTTATTCATAACAATAGTTTGGATTCCTTTTTTTATTAGAATTCAATTTTTCTTTTTTTGGCAAATTTTAATACCCACGGCAGATTACACTATGGCCTGCCAAAAAAACTCTTTGGAACATTCTTAGCTTTGTCATGCAACGGTAAGGGACAGACGGTTCAAAACCTATTTAAGAAATCCACATTTTATTTTCCGGGCTTAAGCATAATGAGTACTTCGGCATGCTACCATTCAGAAAGGAAAATATTGAAGTTGTGATTTTACAAACACACTGAAGCTCTGAGATTCTCATTGATAATTTTTTCTAACGTGAGATTGCAATACCGTCTTTGCTAAGAGAGCCTCACATTTTAGTTTATCATTATCTACAAATGGTCAGTCACCTTCCTTGACCTAATCTTAACTTGTCTTGGGTTTCATTGTCTTTCGACTTATATCGTCTCTTTTATCTATCAGGGTCTTTGTGGTTTCATCTGCTTCTATTGTGTGTTCTACATTCCCTTTCTTCGCGTTGCACAAATGACCTGATTGAACTCGCAGACATCATATTTATGCGATTCCACGGATTAGTCCTATCCGCAGAAAGATAAAGACCGCTCCAAGTCCACCATTTCATTGGTCCAGCACTTTGAAGTATAATTTTCAGTAGTTATACTAAGAATTACTTAGATTTAATTTAAAATAGCCTTCTATTCACGTTTAACTCACTATTTTTAAGAATTAGTTCTGAATTCACCTAAAGATTTCTATCTGAAACTCACGTTACAAACTCTCTGGATTTGTTTAAGTAACAGGAAAACACGTAGAGATAAATTACTGGTACTAGTGCTCGTTTCTTGATTAACAGACGGTCTATTTTCATGTAACAAATCTTCACTTATTTTTTGCGAATTGTTTCTCTTTTCTTTCTGCATCTGTTTAATTTGCCTGTTCAACGTCTTACAGGCCATAGTTTTACAGTTGTTCGTAATGTCATTCCGCTTTTTGACCCAAAATGATTTTCAGAATTAGCTCCAGTGGTAAACAAAGTCGGACCAGAGAATAGTACTACTTAGTACGCGGTGTAAACATATTTTCTCAAGTACAATTGTGCAACACACAAATAGTGGAGGTTATTATTATCGGAACACTTAAACTTTTAATTAACTATCTTTGAGCCACAATTAATTGTTTTCTTAATGGGATTTTGTATGTGGCATATGAATTAGAGCCCATAGAAAGCCTGGTGCAACAGTAAAATTCAAAAAATCGGAATAGGGTTCAGCTGTAAACGAGAAACCGTTTTCTTAATGAACTTTTGCATGTCCCTTTTAAATGTAAAAAAGAAAAGCTAAGTCTGCTATTGAGAATAAGTGGAACAATGAGAATGGGGTGTATATATATATATATATATATATANCGAAAAAGATAACGCCAATCTTTAAAAAAAAATACATTCTAAATAATTGATTTGGATTGTTATTTACTCATGTCCTACTTTCAGGAGTGGAAATTTGCCTGAAACCCCTAACTGTTAAATTGTACTACCGGCCATGCTTTATGTTTTAACAAAACAAGAGACATAAGGAGACATAAATGATGAAATAATAATAGTAATAAACGAAATAATATTGTTTTTTATCGCTTCTGAATAAGATATATATCATGATTAGGTTATTTAAAAATCCATAAAAAGAGGTTATTCTGAGATCCAACAATTTAATAAAATTCTTTATGAAGCTCTAATGGCTGTAATTTTTTTTTGACTCTTCGTTACACAGTTACCAGTACAAAAATGATTGTTAAGAATTAATACATGTGGATTAGCAAAGTTGTTGTGGATGTGATTAGGGTTTAAATGAAACACTAGTAATGATAAGGGGCATTTTAGCAGTTTCACAAATGTATTTGTATTTCAACGGTTTTAAAATTGATATATACTATTAAAATAATTATTCCAAAATGTATTCTGTTTTTCATCTAAATCATAGCCTTGGGAGGAAAAATAGAAATTTTTACCGTACAGCCTGAAAACTGTACCTGCATATATGCTTAAGTACTGTAGCTTATAAAAAACGGCAGTGGTGCATAACATAACTTGCTGCTCGATGGTTGTGTGTGGACTTTGAAACTTATTTCAACTTATTTCGTTGAGGATGATGCTACCCAAAATTCGATTCGAGACATTTTCACGTTTTGTCTGATACGATTGCTAGAACTTGTAAATCCACAAGTATTGTGGATAACCGCAATAATTGTGTGGATAAACACATTGGTTATATCCTAACCAGTATTGATTATAAGATTATATCAAAATTATACCTGAAATATTCAATGTTTCTCAATTATCCGCAGAATCAAAACAACTGTGGGGTTTACACAAAATGGAAAGTTCATATACAAATATTCATTATCAAAAGGGCCGATGTATGGACTCCCATTCCCCACGTGACAGCCTAATAACATTATTTTTAATGATTCGACCTGGTAATAGTTTTGTTTCTTCGTTAGAAAGTATTAGGCATATTTGTGAATACAATTGATTACAAAAACAGGAATACCACATAAACAATTTATTCTAGTTGATTTATATAGATAAGATGTCATTTTACAAGACAACATGAAATATATTTTGAATGCAGTCATAAAAAAAAATTTAAATGGATGGTATAGATAAGACAAAATATTTGTTGATACTAACCTCTCTAAGGATGTGTTGTTCTCATGTAGAAGAATGTTTTATTCTTAGCACTCGGAACATGAGGAAATCAAGTATATAATAGAAGAATTATTTTCCAAAAATTTAAATATGCTTTAGAAGTCGGATAAGATCTTGTAATGCATGTAACTTATAAAATATACATTCACAAAAGGATTATACGAGTATTCAATCAAAAGGGTAAAACCACATTCATAAAATAATATAAAGTAACATATACATTATAATATAATAATATGCTCATCACTTAAATAATATAACGTGTATTGTAATCAAATGAATGTGATTATTATTTTTAAACTTAATGCAATGATTGACTTAAGGTGGAAGTATCAAAATTGTATTATTATAGAAGAAGTTTTGAGAATTTGTATTATGTATCATAGATTTATGTTAAGAAAATTAGGTAAATATTAATGTTATTGGTGGTTTTTAATCCCACGTAAATTTAAATCAATTAATGCAAGGTAAATCTAACTGTCCCAGCCAGGGCTCGAACCTGGATCTCCTGCTATCCGGGCAAGCGCGTTATCCAACTACGCTACTGGGAGAGTTAGATCTGTTAAAGATCGCAGTACTTACGTCCTGCAATGATTATAAAAGCTGGAAGAGGATAACTTTAGGTTTAGACTCCCTCTAGTGTTCTGGGAGTTTAATCATTTATCCAGCTAGTCCCGATGGGGTAATGGTCAGCATTCCTGCCTGGAAAGCAGGAGATCCAGGTTCGTTCCCTGGCTGGGACGGGTAGATTTTTTATTATATTTCCTCTCATTAATTGTTTAAAATTGACATGGGATAATGAACCATAACTAAATTAATATTTATAAATACCTGATTTATTCTCCAGCTTAACACATCCACACCTATAAGCTGAAACAGCGTACTTCTAATTATATATGACAGGAATATTAGAACTTTGGCTATTAAAATGTTTCCTTTTTATTTTTAAAGGCGATATATAAATATTACATAATTGTTTGTGTGTGCGCGCTGAGAATGTACTGTTAATTTCGCGTCCCGATTGACAGGGACATCTTTGAGACAGGGGCGGGGGTGGCCCACAGTGGGGTGTGCCTGCTAAATATCGGCTGGGCTCACGCTATTCTCTAACTACCCCCATTTGGCGGGGCCGATGGGAGTTATGCGTGTCCTGAATTAGCCACCAGCGGTCACGGCAGCCTGCACTCCAGAGGGGTTGTCGCCTGGAAGAGTTCACCCCCGAATCCATCCACGGCCAGGCAGTCCTCAGGGTTCTGTAGACTTCCTCCTTTACGGCTTCTCAAAGACAGTGTTCTTATCACTAATAATAACATATGTTATCGTCAGAGTATCTACCCTTCTTCGTTTTGTTTGCCTGACGTTTTCACTCTGATTTATTAGTAAAGAATCAAGGAAAAATTTTTTAAGTCTTGCAATAGTACGAACGTACTTACCTAATTTTCATCAATTAATGCAAGGGGATAAAATAATAATCTAACTGTCCCAGCCAGGGCTCGAACCCGGATCTCCTGCAAACCGGGCAAGCCCGTTATCCTATTGCTTTACCGGGAGAGCCAGATAACTTATTAAATTTATGAGTTATCTGGCTTATTATCGACACTAGTGCTGAGAATTTAATAAGTTTTCTGGCTCTCCCGGTGGCGTAAGTGAATAACGCGCTTGCCCGGTTAGCAGGAGATCCGGGTTCGAGCCCTGGCTGGGACAGTTAGATTTTTTATTCTATTCCCTCTCGTTAATTGTTTTAAATCAGGTATTGTGAGATATCCTCTTCCAGCATTTATAATCATTGCAAGACGTATGTACTGCGTTCTTCAACAGATGAGTAAGAACATTCTTTTAACCAATTAAGTCTGGATAAGCGCAGTAACCTTACACTGAACTTCGGCACCACGAAGTACAGTTAAAGCCACGAAAAAGATAACGCCCCGCGGTCAGTGATATTTGTTCAGGGAAGTATTCTAGATCTTATTTATTCATTTTTTTTCCTTCTTTATTTTCTGCCTTTTGTTTAGTATTATTTACTTTTATTTTTTATTACTAAGATAGTTTCGGACAACGAATTGAAATCCTGGAGAGCCAGGGTAACAGATGGGATGGATTCGGGTTTCGCAAACCTGGCGCTGCGGGTTCGACTCCCGCCACGAGCAAGCTTTTATGGGTAAATAAAAGTTGGTCCAGGATGAGGAAAAAATACGTCCGCTGGTCGGTGCAGCTGCGGACATGGCAACTTCGCCACCAAACTGCATTCCTTGTGACTAGGAACGACCCATCGTTGTGCTCTCGCGATGCAATAGAGGGCGCCATTCACCTCTTGCTGCGGTGTCCTGAATGTGACTTTGCAAGAGGAACGATAATTAGGGTCTTTAACAATTACAGTTTAGAACCTGAAGAATTTGAAGCGAATGTGGAAGCGTTCCATGCCTTCAAGGATTTCGCGTCCTTAAGGAAGAAGACAAAGTGCTACTGGCGATTTAAATGCGCTTATAGTTGAGCATCATCACAGATGATATTTTATTTTAGTTCATTCTTTTCTTTCAACTCTTCACATATAAGCTCATTTGCAGGAGCCCCGCAGTATTCATTATATGGATCTGGGTAAATGCATTCCTCAACATCATTTTAAAAAATGAATAAATAAATGAAATGTAGTAAAAACTTATCCTTAGACATATATGCTTAGAATGGGATGGCGACATGTAGATAGCCCTACCTTCCATGACTAAGTAGAAAAAGAAAAGTTACCATTTTAAAAAAAATTACTTAGTCTCTTGATATTTTGTCTTTTTGTGAATACGATTAAAAGTAAAAAAAAAAAAAATTTTCTATTGATTTTCATTTTTCTCATTTCATCTCAGATCAAAATTTGTTTCATAGTTCCAGCCTACTTAAAGTATACAGGTTTAAATAATAAAAATAATTGTGTGTAATTTAATCCAGCATTTCATTATTAATTTAAATCGTACAGGGAAAAAAAAAAAAAAAACTCTCTACCTCAGAATCGAACCCGGGTCCCCCACTATGCGTTAACCAACTAAGCCACCGAAGGAGCTGAGAATAATTTTTAGTTCCCCGCACTACACTCCAAGTCTAACCTCCATGTATGACAAATATATCATCTTGTACTCAGCGGAGCTAAAATTGCTATATATTTGCTAGACTCTGGTTTTGGCAAAGGGTCACCACCTGACATTCAAATCATGATTATAATTGTGGTAAGGTAATCCCACATTTCATTATTAATTTGAATCGTTCAGGGAGCTAGAAAAAAGAACTCTCAACCTCAGTCGGGGATCTAGAAAATATTCTCAGCTCCCTCTCGGAATGATACTCGATCCCGTGCGTTACAAAGGAAGAAGTATTGACTCGAGAGCGTTCGGCTTCATCTCAGCCAGAGGTCTCCGCGAAAGTTTCAGAGAATCTCCCCTTGAATATAGAAGATGTCCTTAGTTATCCTGCCATAGAATTTTATTTCAAAATGAAGTAGAAGTATAATTTTGATGGAGAGGTATCATGCGAAGTTATAACGACGTCCATATGACAGAGAAAATAATTAATTTAAAGCGTTTAACTTTAATCCTAAGTTCAATCTGATTTTAGATGTTTTAATTGTCAATAGAAGGTAAAAGCTGTATTAAAATACTATTGATAAAAGTGAATGGATATACAGCAAACAAAGTATCATGAAAACAGTAGGACAAAAATGAAATGGTTTAATATTCAGTGAGAATTATTTTTTTTCGAAAGATTTTCGATTAAAGAGTCTGGCTGGTGTCTGACAGTTAAGATACCTGGAAGTCAGATCTTCAGTGCGTCAAAAATTATTGCAAAGAGAGCAATTTACTCTAAAAAATTATAATTACCTATTCGATTAAAGCATTCCATTTAAATCTCCTTAAAAAGTACGTACCAATTACCTTCTTATAAGAATGCTATTATATCTGTGTGTGTATATATATATATATATGTGTGTGTGTGTGTTANTAATCGCATTCTTATATGGAGGTGTGTGTGTGATCACATTGTGATTTTATATATATATATATATAAATAATTTAATTAATATTAATCAAATATGATCCAATTTGTTTTTATTTCAATTTTTACTTAATGGTGACCAAAAAAGTGAAAGGGTAGATTATTTATTACGAATTTTAGTGATAGTCGTATATGTTTAGAAAATATTTCATGGTGGATTTGATTTTTCAAGATTTTAATGATGTCTTACTGAGAAATAAAAAAATAAAAAAAATGACTTTATAAGTATGGGACTTATACCTGTCCCAGTGGTGTAATGGAAACATTCCGGCCCCGCAAGCAAGAGATCCAGGTTCGTTCCCTGGTTGGGACAGATAGATTTTTTATTCTATTTCCTCTCATTAATGGTTTAAATATTTACATGGGATATAAACCACAACCAAATTAATATTTATAAAAAAAAGTATTTTTTTTTTTTTTTAATGAAATTAGTTGTGTTATGTAATCCCACGTTAAATTTTCTTCAAGAAATTCAAAGGGAGCCAGAAAAAAATCATATTACCTCAGTCGAGAATCGAACCCGATGTAGAGGTCAGCTGGTTCGCCCTGAGTGAAGGAGACCCGGGTTCGATTCTCGACTGAGGTAGTACGATTTTTTTTTCTGGCTCCCTTTGCAATTACTGTAAAAAGTATTTTTGTATTCTTACAAAAAGATTCGGAAATCGAATTTAATATGGTTAATGTTGTATCCAATACAATGTCAAATGAAATGAACTATTTAAACAATAAATGCAAGGGGATAGAATAAATAAATCTTACTACCTAAGCAGTAAGTAAGACCGGAAAGCAGGAAATCCGGGTTCGAGTCCTGGCTAGGTAGGAAGATTTTTTTAATTCTATTCCCTTGCATTTATATTATAACTTTAAAGTGGGATTAAATACTACTTTATATTTAAACTCTTTGAATTGCCTCGATTTAATTATTGAAATTTTTAAGATTTATAATAAAATAAAATAAAATCCCCAAAATTTTTTAATATTTTAATGGCATGAAGGCAATATATTCTTTCCTTTCTCTGCTGGATAAATAGGTTTTTGACATTTTCGGATGGATGCCCCAATTTCTGTAAACTCCTCCTACTCGGGACAATGAAGGAAGACTGATTTATGTGATGTAAGGTAGCCCTTTCTTGCGCTTTGATAAGACGGGGGTTTACCCAGATCCAGCCCGACATCACAATTTATCTGCCTCCCTCTCAACTTGTCATTTTCTGATAAGTGATAGGGTGCTCCCTTTCTCAGGCCCAAACTCCTGAAACGTGCGTTGAAAATATTATTTATGTATCACATTACATTCCTCCAAGCTCTCCTGTAGGTACATAACTAGAATTTACAGCTGAAGTTATTATCAGTAAAGAGAATTAAACTGATTTGGGCCAAAAGATAGCCTAAATGTTCTGGAATAAATAGATTAAATCTATCATAAGTTCAATACATATAAAAAACGTAAAATACATTTAGTTTCCCCCAGAAGACGAAAAGAGAAATGTAAAATATCGCACATAGCAAGGAATGTAATTCGGCAGGTTATCATCATTATTTCGTATCTGAAATAATTTGAATAATTTTACCCTACAAAATAAATTTAAAAAAAAAATAGTTTGAGAGGTGATGTCATGAGGTACTTTAAAGAACAGCTTTAAAAAAATAAAAAAAATTAAATAGGTAGATTCAAAAAGTTGATAGAAATTCATTTTTCATAACTATATTACTCCGACAGCTAATTTTGTAAGCCATTTTCGAAACGTGACTCGAGACACAATTCAGGTTAATGTTGATTTCTTCAGTTTGATAACAACTTCCATCTCGCCATCATCACAGCTCTGAAGATGACTGACTTTTAAAGCAGAAACATTGATAGGTCTAAATAATAAATGTACGTTTTGAAGAATACCTCGAAAAATGTATGTTTTTTTAAGTCTCCCAGAAAATTTTTTTTTTGTGTCTGTTCACTACACTATTTTTTCCTTTTGTTCAATATACTTATTTAATAATAAAGAACAGGTGGGATATAGAGTGCAGTGAACACACAAAAAGAAAAAAAATATTTTTACAATTTACTCTACATATCAGCCGCGAGTGTTTCATTTCCTACATATACTTTCTATATATTTTTTTTTGTTTTTAATATAATTCTAGCACGAAGGGATGAAAAAATTAACTGTTTCTAAAGACTGTCAGAAGAGAAACATCAACAGCTCCATTAGAGTTTGCTAAACCAGCCTCAGATTGGTGGAGTGAAAGTAAAACAAGTTTGTGCAGCTTGAATGTCTAGACATGGCCGCTATTCTGACACCCCCTGCATTTATCTTGTGCTAAATACTCTCATTCAGCGTCCCCTGTTTGTGAGTGCCTGAGATTTGTGAATCTTTGTGGCAATGAGTTGAGGCGTAATCTCTTCTCAAATATACTGGATAAAATAATGAAATTTCAAGTAAAGTATGTCGCACTTTCTTTCCTCTTCTGTGTGAAAAGTCGCTAAATAATCTATATTTCTATTTATTGCGGGCACGACTTATGCAGTGTGTGAGAGTACGTTTGCCAGTTTTATTCGTGCCCACTCATTTGCTCCTGCTTGAACTTAAACCTGACTATAATTGGGTTGTCTTTCAAAAGTAAAATTTATTCCCATATCCCGTATCATTGATAGTGTAATTTTGAATACCATGTATGTTTTATAGAATTAAACATTAATCATATTGTGTTTTATAAAATTCAAAACACGAACATTGAATATTTCAATAACAGTAATAATAAAAGGGAAAGTAACATATATATATATATCTATGTGTGTGTGTGCAGCCATAGTCAGTGAAATTAAAAAATGATAATCCACCTTCTTTGATCCTCTCCAGTCTTCCAGCCAAAGTTATGGATTAGAACTCCATTAGATCTGTTACAAGACTCAATTGTAATTCAAAATAAATAAATAACATTATAATAATTCTAAGAGTAGCGGTGTAGCCAGTGATCAGTACACACCTGTATATAGCGCTCCGTCTTTCCAACTATAATATACGAGTTGTGGGAAGAACTGAGATCTCAAACTCTACATACATTTGTAGTGGAGTGTCAGTGATATGTGAGTGCAGTTACAGCTCGAATCGTCGCGAGGATCACATCTAAACAGTGAGTAAAGCGAACTATATTTGTAGCCGTTATCCTTAGCACTGGGGTCGACAGGGGAAGACCTGTCCGGCCCCAACCTCGCCGCGCTAAGCTCTCATAGCCTCCCTTATCTCTCTGCCTGTAGAGTAGGAGCCTCCGTTCCAGACTCTTAACCCAGCGTTACAGGTTCGAGACTAGGCAACTATACTTCTTTTTTTTTTACTTATTTTTTTTTTCTTTTATAAATTAATGAATATATTATGGGAGGCAATCATTATCATCAGGTGATTGCTAGTGGAGGGCGAAAAGGGTAGCGTCGTGGTGCACCCATGACTCCTCCTAAAGATAAGAGGCTGCATTCCCGTCGTAAAAATCTGATTACCTACCATCACTCTGTAAAAACATTAAATGAACTTTCCTCTGACCACAACCCTGTCCTCCTTACACTGTCTCTCACACCTATCCCTAGAGAATTGCCACCAACCTTAATAAGTGGTCCCATTGACTGGCCACTTTTTAGAACTCTCCTAGAAGAGTCACTTGACCTCGGAATCTCCTTAAAAACCTCTGAACAGCTGGATGATGCTGTCCAGTTTTTTACTATAAAAATTCAGCAATGTCTTTGGAAGGCTAACTTAAAACCCTCCAGCACCCACTACTCTCTAAATTCAGCTGAACCCCTCCCTAATTACATTAAAACCTCATAATCATCTCATCTCGTAAAGCAAAAACTAGATGCTTTACGAAATAAGGCATTTATTGCCTACCTGTCTAGCCCCTCAAAAGGAGACAAATCCCTCTGGACTGCTACTCGCAGGAGTCTGAAGTATCATGAACCTTCTGCCCCCTTACGTCGAGATGGTTCTTGGCCCTCTTCAAGACAAGGCCCAAATGTTTGCCCAGCACCTAAAGCAAACATTCACTTGTCATCCAGACCTCGATAACTTGTCCAATAACGCGGAGGTTGAGGAGTCACTGGATATACCATTACCAATATCCTTACCGATTAAGGCAGTGACACCTTCTGAGGTCAAGTACATTATAAACCATCTGCCTAAGCGCAAAGCACCCGGCTATGACCTTATCACCGGGCTAATACTTCGAAACCTACCCAGAAAGGCAATTGTTTTCCATACTTACCTCTATAATTCTGTCCTTCGAACCACCCATTTTCCACTCCTCTGGAAATTTTCTGAAATAATCCTATTTCCTAAACCCGGTTTTCTTCTTCTAACACATTATCCTGTCGACCAATTAGCCTTCTTCCTTTACTTTCCTAGGTATTTGAGAAAGTTCTTCTAAAACGAATAATAATAACTTCCTTTAATATTCTACCTAATCATCAGTTCGGCCTCCGATCCCATCATTCTACTGTCCAGCAAGTGTTTTGCGTTGTAGACTTTATTTCCTCTACCCTCGAGCGAAAATAATTTTGTCCTGGTGTATTCTTAGATGTCACCCAAGCATTTGACCGAGTATGGCATACTGGACTATTATATAAGCTGAAGTCCATATTTCCAAATACCATCTACCTAATCCTCAAATTTTATCTTTTCAACCGTTTCTTTAGGGTCCGGCAAGGATCTGATTACTCCGAACAATACCCAGTGAAAGCGGGTGTTCCACAGGGCAGTGTGCTTGGATCCATCCTTTTTATCCTTTACACTGCAGACATCCCTACTCATCCTAATACTCTTTTAGCCCTCTTTGAGGATGACAAAGCGATCCTCTTCTGCCAACCTGATTCCAAAACCGCTTCTAACATTTTACAAAACCACCTTGATGCTATTCAGCAGTGGTGCAGTAAATGGAGAATTAAAATAAATTAGTCCAAATGCGTACAAGTAAATTTTCAACTAAAAAAAGATTCTCCTGATAATGTTACATTCAATAACATCCCTATAATTCTCTCTGATTCAGTCCGTTACCTTGGGTTCCACCTTCACTCACGAATCAACTTGAAAGAACATACTAAAATCAAACGACGAAATCTCAACAGACGCCACGGACTCTTATACAGCCTTATAAATAGGCGCTCACACCTCACATTAGAAAATAAACTGACCATCTACAAGACCATAAAATGACCAATCTGGACCTACGGTGCTGAACTTTGGGGTGCTGCTAAACATTCCAATATCCAACGAATCCCAATCCATATGCCCGATCCCCGTCGTCGGACTCCAATCCTCACAATCTTCCCCGGCGACTAAAACGAAGATGGCCTCGCGACCTCCTGGGCCTTAATGTCTAAACCTATTAAGAGTGGGGTCGATGGGCCCCTTCTCCCTGCACTGTGATGACCATTTATTTGTTTTATTGTTGATTTTCTTTTTATTTTATTGTATTTTTTTTTCTTTTATTTTATTTATATATTTTTTATATATGTATATTTTTTTAAATTTATTTATTGTATCCGTCATCAAATTACAAGATGTTAAGTAACAGAATGTAATAAATAAAGATTTCATACCTTCTATTACCTTCCACGAAGNCGTAGTCATCAAAAAACTTATAGCAAAAATTATTTTGTACCAAGTAAAAAAAAAAAAAAAAATTCTGACTGTGACAACTGGCTGATTTATAATTATTATATCTAATGATGTATAATCTAATTAATATCTTTATAGAAAAAAAATTTTTTCCTAAAACATTTTAGGAAAAAGTTAAATAGCACTTAATTAAGTATATATCACCTATAAAATATTTTGTCAAGAATATTAAACACAAATAAAAAAGTGCAATAAGTTAATGGTATTGGTAAGTTGTCTCTATTTACATTAATAAACAAGTAATGTTTTTTAATAGCAATACTCCTCGTTATGCCAACAACAATAATAGTATTTCACAAACAATATTTAAAGTAAAAATAATCCAGCCACAGAAATTATGAACTCTAGCTTTTAGGTTCGTTTTCAATTATGCAATATAATTTGGGTTATTTTACAGTTATTTTAACACTTTCAATGTTGTAACACAAGAACTGCGTAACCACATTCTCTATATATGCCCAAGCCACCAACTTATAAGGTTATACGAGTGGCCTTATCAAATAGAGTTATCTTAGTAATATATTATACTTCATATTTTGAAAATAATTATGTCTCAATATAATTTATAGCAGCCTTTGAAGAGAATGTTTTTTTTTCTTATATAAGGCATATCTCTAAGGCAAGCTTTATTACAGAATATGTATATTCACTGGTTATCAGAAAGGAATATTTCTATAGCTCCACTTATCCCAAAACCGTAATTTGAATCCTTTCCCCGAAATACTTTCATCTTCTATCCTTTCTTACTGATTTCTGTTATTTCATTTTCTCCGAAGATTCTCTTGCAGAAAACCTGGATCCCCAGCCAAAAACACGGGGCAACATACGCAAACATTAATTGTTTTAAAAGCTTTCATCCGATCCGTTTCTCTGTAATTGTCATGTTTTTCTTATATATATTTATCTTTTCTTATTGATTTATTTAAAACTAAATATTAATTAATTCGGTAATAAAAAATAAAAAAATCAGTCTTAATTAGTACTTTCTCAAATAAATAGATATGCAAACTATGTAAGCACGTAATGAGAGAACCAGACCTGTACAGCTATTGGATTCACTATTCCTTCATCAAATTACAATATGTTAAGTAACAGAATGTAATAAATAAAAATTTTATTATTAAAAAAAAAAAAAAAAAAAAAAAAAAAAAAAAAAAACTTCATCCAGGCCTCCTAGTATACATTTGATTGACAATAAAATTTTAAAAGCGACTCACCAGTGAATGTCAGATTCTGTGTCAGATCGTGTGTCTCTAAGCGTCGGGCCCGCGACGGTGAAGTGTTAGTTGACATAAATCAGTTAGTGCAGACAATATAACAAGTTATTTTAAGATCTCTTCTTAAATAAACGAATTTAATTCATTAAACAGTTATTTAGCTGAAAGTATTTTATTATTAAAGTTATAGTTAGTTAATTATAGTTATACCTATGTTATATCTAGTTATACCTATGGTTAGTTATAGTTATATCTATGTTAGTTATACCTATGGATTAGTATAGTTATAGTTATACCTATGTTAGTTATAGTTATATCTTAGTTAGTTATACCTAGTTTTACCTATGGCTAATTAGTTAGTCAGAGTTATATTACTTATACCTATGGTTAGTTATAGTTAGTTATAGTTATACCTATGGATTAGTTAGTTAGTTATATTTAGTTATAGTTATACCTATGGGTTAGTTATTAGTTATAGTTGGTTATAGTTATATTTAGTTATATCTATGTTAGTTATAGTTAGTTAGTTTAATTTTTTTTTATAAACGGACCGAAGGAAGATAACATTCTACAACTGCTTTTTCCAGCGAATACGGGCACTAAGGGTTCAAATAAATGGCTTTCGGGTAAAAAAAATGGTCTGAATTTCAAAAGACTAAATAATAAACGAATATGTGTTGCACTTAACTAAGACGACTCACATATTAATGAAAACCTTTATAAATAAGATAAATATAAGAACAAGTGAAAAAATAAAGGAAAATTTACAAAACAAAAACCGATTAACTTTAAAGGTTCAACTAGTCAAATTATTTTTTTAGATATTTAGCTAATGGGAGATATTATATTACTATATGTAATTAAACAAAATCTCGATAAAATAAGAGACATAACATATTATTCACACACACACACAAAGTATTATAAGGATTTTAAGGAATCACGGAAGATTTATAAAGGACTTCGCAAATGTCACAAAACGGTTTTACTATAACCTTAGAAAAAGGCAAATTAAATTATATGAACGCCTACATGAGTACAAACTTGCGCGCACATACACAATCACACACACGCACACGTACACACACATATACATGTATGTGTATAAAAACATATATAAAAAACACCTCGCGAATAAACAGACTCACATGTTTAGCTTCACAATGTAATACTATTGTTAAAATAAAGAAACTATTAAATATTTAAAAAAAGGTTAATAGTTGTTATCGTTTGAGTTGTGAAAAACATTTTTGTGATGTTTAAAACTTATGGTCTATAAAATTTTTAGTAAAGCATTTTAAGATAAATATTAAATAGTTTCATTACCAAAACTGGCCGGAACCTTTTAATTTTAAAATAAATAAACAAATCTATTAATCGCAATTCTTTAAATAACCTTTTTTTGATAATAGTCAAATAAAGGAAGAGAGGCGTCAAAGGAACACCTAGACTTATTTCCTAAAGATCTTTGCTGTAATTAGAGTTTAAAAAAATCTTTTTAAAATCTAATTGATATAAAATTTAATTTATAATATTTATTGACTATAAGTTTTTGATAAAAACTTCCAACTTTTTTATTTTTAAATCTTAAACTTACTGATACTCTTTTCTAAGATCCAATTCTTGTTTTAAGGTGACCTGCATAACGCTACTCCTGGTGGATTTGACATTGATGCTAGAGAAACTACAAAACGTTCTAAAACTATTTGATTAAAAAAAAAAACGCTTTACAATTATTGTTTTTCTGCCCAAAAACCCTCGCCATTTTATTAAGAATTTAATAAAATTTTACTTGTCTCCTATTCTAAGGGAAATTACGATATATGGTTTACTCAAAATTATGTGTAGAAATTTGTCATCATATTATATCAATATTTTATAGACTTTCGTGTCACCCCACTGTGCTTACAAGGTGACAAATAATTCTGATTACTCAGGCAAGAATATTTCTGCGAAAAAGTTTAGTAATTTTGATGAAATACTAATACCATTCGAGATATTTGTGATTGAAATTTTGAATTTTGTGCTCTTTGACTAATTTCAATTAAATACTGTTATAATTTGCAGCGAACAATAATTCAAATAACTTTACTCCCATATTTAAATTATTGTGATACACAGCAATAATTAAATTTTCAATCAATGGAAAGAAATTTTGAAATTTCCCGGAGGTACTTCTGGAAAAACGTTCTCAGTAGATTAAAACATTCCATTAGTATAACAAATGAAAGGTAACTTCAATTTATTTGAACTTTGATCGGGAAAACCTAGTTTTACAAGTTCCATTGTTTTACCGTAGAATGAAACCCCTTTGAATATTTAGGCTTGGCGTGCGATCTTCACATTCCAAACTAATTTTTCCCCATATTTGGTCTTTTTTTTTTTTCTTATCTTTGCTCTCTTACTCCCACCGGTATAATAAGAAAAAAAAGCATTTTTACAGGAGCTGAACACATTTTTCGAGTAATATCATGTAAGCATATTAAAGATCGATTAGTTCTGAAATATCTTTCTTAACCAGGGATTCTGAAAAATATGCTGCAGAACTTGTTAGTTATTTTAAAAACTGTGTATATAACAAAGATATTCCATTTTAAAAAATCCATTCGCCAGTTAAATAACACTTTAATATTGAATTAAGTTTATATGCCTGGAAAAGGTAGACTTCTTGACGCTAAAGGTTATATAGTCAAGTATCTTCTTGAGGTTATGATGTTAATGTTTAAAATTACATTTTGCAAATGCGGTTTTTAATAAATTTATTTATAGTCAAACATCAAAATGCATATAACAATTTCTCGCAGTATTCACTGCGAATACTTATGCGAACTGTGTTACTGTCGAAGGGTGAGAAGTCTCCTCGAAAATTTGATTTTAATTTTCACTACACTTTTTATCCCCCCTGTTCATATGTATTACATTTTATATATATATATATATATATATATATGTCATGA
>KZ807006.1:857683-879127 GCA_000696205.2 Oncopeltus fasciatus
GATCATTGCTCTATGATTTGTTCCAGTCGTGTAAATTACGATGTCGTCGGCATATAGCATCATTTTTATGGGTGGCTTAGCCATTTCTGTAATACCATTAATTGCTATGCAGAAAAGTAGCGCACTCAAGACACATCCCTGAGGTACACCGTTTTCTTGCAGGAACTCGTCAGAAAGCTGTGATCCAGTCCTTACACGGAATTTTCTGTTGTTTAGAAACTTCTTTATGAGATGAAGCATATTCCCTTCAATTTTCAACCTTTTCAGGCAATTAAGAATATGACGTGCCCAGGTGCTGTGAAATGCATGGTTTAGGTCAATAAAAGCGGCTATTGCCTGTTCCTTATTTTGAAAAGCTTTTAATATGTCAGACTCAAGACGGACAAGGTTGTCAGTGGTACTTCGTCCTCTCCGAAAACCACTTTGCCACATACTTAGGAGTTTGTTTTGATCAAGATACCAGTGTAGTCTGTTGGCTGCCATTTTTTCTAATAATTTGCACAGGGAAGACATGAGAGATATGGGTCTATAACTAGAGATTTTTTTTTTGGTGGCTTATTTTCTTTAAAATTGGGATTACAATGAAATTATGCCAATCGTCAGGAAAGTTTCTATGTGAAAAAATCTTATTCATAAAGTTAAGGATACACTTTTTACTATGCATGTTAAGATTCTTTACCATACTTATGCATATGTCACCCGGCCCAGGAGCGGTATTATTTCTACTATTGAGAGCAAGCGTAAATTCCTGATTCGTAAAAGGTAAGTTTAGGGGGTTGCCGAGATCATCGTCAATAACCAGAGGAGTAGCTTCTTCAGTGGCTTTGATTATCATAATTTGGTTGTTGTAGTTAGAAGTAGCGGATACTTTAGAGAAATGTTGGCCGAAACAGTTGACTATTTGTGATTGATCTGTGATGAGCGTGTTATTGATACAGATTGACGTAATGGGAGGCGCATAACCTCTCCCAGATATTCTTCTGTACTTCTCACATATTTCCTTTATGGTGGTAAACATCGTTATAGAGGATACAAAGTTTTGCCATGATTGCTTCTTTGCGATTTTATAAATATATCTTGCGTGAACTCTTAGAGCACGATATTCGTTAAGTAACGCAGTGGTGGGAGAACGCCGAAAATGACGCAGAGATTTCTTTCTGGCCTTGGAAACTTTTTCACAAGAATCAGACCACCAGGGATTAACTTTGTAATTATTACTGGGCTTAGTTTTAGGAATAGCTTCATTAGAAGCCATATTTATTATTGTTTTTATGTTACGTAAAATTTCATTAACATCCTTGTTTAACTTTTGTAACGGCGTTTTTGCTGGTTCGAATGCGACAAATAATGAATAAATATTTAATAATAAAATAACAGAAAAAGAAAGAAAAATTGAATATATGAGATAACAAAATAACAACTTACAATTTAGTTTCAGCCAGGCAGCTCGGTCCTCGCTCTCACCTGCAGTCCTTCCTCCAAAGCGGCTCCGAAATTAAAGGTCTCCAACCCGGCCAAGCGAAAAACCCAAAAATTCAGAGCACGTACCTTCTTGGGAATGCGTGGCAGTCGTGAGTACACGAGGAATAGTGGACTGTATTGTTATTGTAACGGGGAGTCATATACAGCGGCACGAATTAATAATATAATACTTCTAGGAAGCAAAATGGCGGCGGCGGATGCGCTAGACACTACGTCTAGTTACTCCAATGGGATCTGGAAGTAGAGTGAGAGAAATGTGAGGTAGGGGAAAGCTGCTTTACGCGATAAGGACCGCGAGTCCCGGCAAGTCAGCCCCTGTACCGAGATTAGGGCGCTCTGGCTTATAAAAGAGGATTAGGGCGCGAACATAACCGCCCACCAAAAATTATAATAATTTTTCGAAAATTAAAAGCTCACAGCTATAGAACAAATTAAAGGAATCACTTCTAAAATTAAGGGAAACAATAACTATTTACAGGGGGCTGGAAGCAATTACTATACTATAATACTAATCAGTCAGTAACGGGACCAAACTACTAACAGCTCTTGACAGCAGCTTAGAATCATTAATTCTAATGGAAGCAACTCGGGGGACCTCATCAGGACCAGGAATCAAACTTTCTATACGACCAATAGGCCACTCTAGGGGAGAAGTCCTAACCCCCTTTACAAACACAACATCGCCCTCCCTGGGCATTGCACCACCATTGGCCCATTTTCTTCTTTGGATTAAAGTGTTCAGATACTCCCTTGTCCATCTATGCCAGAAGAACTGCAATCTCTGACGGACCTGTTGCCAATGGCAGCGAATGTTTACGGAGGGGGAGATGGGAATTTCAGGCAGAGAAACTAATGGAGAACCAATCAAAAAATGCCCCGAACTGAGATAATTAACAGCCTCACTGGGGTCGTCAGACAGGGGGCAGAGAGGGCGGCTGTTAAGAACTGCCTCGATACGAGCGAAAAGGGTAGAAAAATCTTCAAATGATTGAGGAATGTTGCCAATTAATCGGGCGAGTAAATTTTTCGCAGACTTCACATCTGCCTCCCACAGACCGCCAAAGTGGGGGGCATATGGGAGATTAAACTTCCACGCTATCTGCTTTTGGGCACAAAACCCACTAATACTGGGGTCATTTTCCTTCAAAAATCTATACGCTTCGTCTAAACGGCAAAGAGCGCCAATAAAGTTGCGTCCTCTATCGGAACATATTTCAGCAGGGAGGCCTCTACGCGCAATAAAGCGCTCCAAGGCGGCAGTGGATAACTCTGACGTGAATTCGAGATGAACTGCCTTAGTGGACATGCTTATGAATAAGCAGAGGTATCCTTTAGTGATACGGGGTTTGCGGGGGTTGCCCGTTTTTACCAAGAAGGGGCCGGCAAAA
This sequence comes from Oncopeltus fasciatus, assembly GCA_000696205.2. Classification (NCBI taxonomy): domain Eukaryota; kingdom Metazoa; phylum Arthropoda; class Insecta; order Hemiptera; family Lygaeidae; genus Oncopeltus; species Oncopeltus fasciatus. Next base: position 860,554 of record KZ807006.1, read on the forward strand.
TCAACACCAGCGGAAGCAAAGGGGCGGCTGGGTTGGACCCTGGATGCGGTAATGAAGCCATTTGGGGTTGAAACGGCTTCACACGGAAGCGATGGAAAATTAGACATTGTCTTATAATTCGGCGCAAAAGACGGCGAACAGACAAGATCCAATATTTAGTGCGCAACAGGGCCTGAACAGTATTAGGTCTTGAGTGAAGGGATTCAACGTGAAAGCGTTTGCATAACAACGTATAGAGGTGAGCGGTTTTAGGAAGCAGAATATGATGCTTGGCGGCTTCAACCAAAGAGGAAAAGGAGAGCCTCCCACCTTGAGAAGCCCTTGGGAATCGAGGTACGGAGTCAGGGGGGCTTAATTCTTGGGAACTCGCTTCTTATCCCGCAATAAGGTGATTTCATTGTGAATGTAATGAGATTGCGTAATGTAAACTAGCTTATGTTCAGCGGCAACCAACTCTTCAGAAGCAAGATAGCCAAGAAGACGTGTTGCGTTTAGTTTACGGGATCGGGAATTCCTTACAAATCGCAAAACATAGGCAAAAATTCGTCTGGCCTTACTAAATGTTGAATAATGGGTAATACATTCTGCAAGAGGATTGCCAGGAAAGACTGCGACAAGAGATCTTACTTCAGGGAGAGATGAAATTTCATACTCTTCATTAAATGCGTTAGGCCATTGAGAGGGATCCAAAGACAAAAATGGAGGACCGTTAAACCTTAGTCTCTTAGTAGAAGGTCTAAGAAATTCACCAGGCATAACTCCTCGAGAGGCGTGATCGGCAGGATTCAGATTCGATGCTACATGAGACCAGACACAATTTCGAACGTTCTCAGTAATTTTGACAACACGATTGGCCGTGTATGTCTTTAACAAGTGAGGGGGAGTCAGTAACCAAAATAATACTATGGTGAAATCAGAAAATAATTGAATGTTAATTAAAGGAGCAGAAAGTTGAATTTGAGAAGCAGATTTAACAAGCTCACTCAACAAAAGGGCTCCGCATAGTTCAAGACGAGGGATGGAGAGAGTTTTAAGTGGGGCGAGCTTTGTTTTCGCCTTCCAAAGGGTGCTGAAATTACCCTTGAGGGTATGGGAGCAAAGATACACAGCGGCAGCATATCCCTTTTCTGAGGCATCACAAAACCCAGCTAGAGAGTAGGAGATAACCCTTTCAGTGGAAACCGGACGAGGTATTTTTAAGGCGTACATATCAGGCAGCTCTTAAATAACTCGACACCAGTTATTCTCTATAGTGGGGGGTATAGGGTCGTCCCAATCAACTTTGGCCAACCACAGACCTTGCATGATCTGCTTTAAATTCATATTTAAAGGGATTCCTTGAGGCAAGGAATCCAACGGGGTCAAAAATACGCGCAATATAGGACAGTATATTGCGTTTGGTACATTTAAGATTAAATGGAGATACGAAGAACATAAAGGAATCGGTGGAAGGGTCTCATGTTAGCCCCAAAAATTTGACTGCACACTCCTCTTTAGAAAAGTCAAATTTTGTTTCTATACGGTCGGAAGGTAAACCTTCCAACACACTGTTATGGCTGCTAGAAAATTTACTTAGAGAGAAACCTCCCTTTTCTAAAAGTTCCGTCAATTGTTGACGCAACGAAAGAGCCGAATCAACATCACCAGCGCCACTTATGATGTCATCAACGTAAGTGCTACGTAGAAGGGTATCAGAAGCTTCTGGAAAACAAGAGCCTTCATCTTGGACCAGCTTATGCAGAACTCTTATGGCTAAAAAGGCAGAGGGTGTGACCCCATATGTGACAATGTTTAATTCGAATTCCATCAATTCAGATTCAGGAGCGCCAATAAATATGTTGGTAACGCCGATCAGCAGGACACACCATTACTTGGCAGTACATTTTTTCTATGTCCGTACATAGAGCCACACGATGGAGACGGAATACCATGAGAACCTCAGTGATGTCTCTTTGCAACTTGGGGCCGGGGAGGAGGCGATCATTTAAGGACAGACCAGATGAATTGGGATCAGAGGCATTAAAGACAACCCTTATCTTATTCCTACCATTGAATAATTTAGTAACCACATGGTGAGGAATTATATACGAAGAGGGGGATGGTGCGGGAGACATATGCCCAAGAGAGGCATACTCATTCATAAATTTTAAATACGAATCATACTGATCAGATTTCCTTAGCCTGGATTCAAACTTCACTAAAGATAGTTTAGACCTATTATTATTATAGTGCAAGGGGGCAGCATCAGGTTTTAAGGGCAAGGAAACAAAATAGCGGCCGCTGGAATCTCTATAATGAGTCGATACGAAATGATCTTCAACCACTTTATCAAGGGGGTCGATCGGTATAACAGCACCAACATCTTCAATCTCCCAAAATCGCTTCATCACATCTGCTAACGATTGAGTGGTGAGCAATATCTCATTGCTAGTATTGTAAGAGGAGGCACTAGTTGGACCCAATATTACCCAACCAAAACAAGACAATATGGCAGCAGGATAACCTTGAATAGGGGATTCAGAGGTTTGAACCAAAATATTGGGGTAAATTTCGGCTCCAACGAGCATATAAATTTCTGAAGGGATGTGAAAAGTGTCGTCTGCGAGATTGAGACGGTTAAATCTATTAATTGTTTCATCAGAAACAGGAATCGTAGGAAGTGAATTCGAAATTTGCGACAAGACCAGACAGACAAGCTCTAAGATGGAACTCACGATGAGAAATGGGAAACTTTATGAGACAGTTAACAAAACCCAGAGGTTGTGTATTAACTTGTCCTATACCGGAAACAGAACAAACAACAGGTTGGAATTTTAAACCTAACTTTTGGGCGCAAGATTTAGTTAAAGCGGAGACTTAGGAGCCAGGATAGGATGCAAATTTCTTTTTTCATCTTCAATTAAAACTTTAGCTGTTCCTAACAGCACATGTTGGAAACAGGGAGCAAGGTTAGAGTTTTGAAGATGGGAAGCGGTTTCCGTGAAAGCACATAATAATTCCTGCACCCCAGAAAAAGCGGAGGCAATGGGTATGGTGGCAGAATCACTCTTAATGTTCTCAATGGGGGCAGAGGAGGTGGCATAATTACTCTTAATATTTTTTATGGAGGCGGAAGAGGTGGCATAATAACTCTTAATAGGCACAATGGGGGCAGAATGCAATGTAGAATGGTGTTTTTTTTTACATATTCTACAAACATTTGGAGAAGTACAGTGGAATTAAGGCAGTTAAAACAACGTTTAGACTCTCTCAAGAATTTATATTTCTCATCCAAGGAAGATTGAATAAATTTAGGACAATTGGTCAATAAATGAAATTCACCACAGATGGGACATTTAATACGCTTAAAAGTGGGTGAGAGGGGTCTGGAAACAGGGGGGCGGGATGCAGGTTTCGACTCTACCATTAACATTTGGGTTCTAGAATTTTTATTAATTTCTAGATTTTATTATTACTACTAATACATGAAGATTTATTGGTAGTTTCGTTTAGCTCAAAAATTTTTACCTGATGTGTAATAAAATCAATAAGTTGTTGATATGAGGGAATAGAATTTGAACTACGTTTATTTTCAAAGTTTTTCTTTGAGGAAGCATCTAAGTTTCTCCAAGCAATAGTAAAAAGTAAAAAATCTGATAAATCATCTAATGCTAAAGCCTTAATTGAATTTATAGAAGTGGAAAAGTATTTAACACAAATTTTAAATTGGACCCTGAAGATGACAAAACAGGTTTGAAATCTGTGTTAAGCGATAATTCGGAAAAGGGAAGATCATCACGGACTATCACACAGACTCCTCCGCATGCAACCTGTCCATCGGTAAAATCATTTCTGACAGATGAGAATCGACTTATCTTAAGGTTATCGGTAGATTTAAGATGAGTTTCCTGTAAGCAGACTATCTGGCGCTGTGTTATGGACATTAAGTTTTGGAGTTCTGAGAGATGCTTTTTGGCTTCATTGAGGTTCCATTGTATTATGTCCATTATGTTTGAATTAGTGAAATTGAAAAAAAAGAAATTCAGACAAGTAAAAAATATGAAAGGACATTATTTAGAAGAAGGAAGGCTATGAGAGATCCTGACTTTTTAGTTGTCTGAAGACTATTGACTTTCGAAGAAGAAGGTCTCGAGACTTGAGGAGTACCAGGAGGGGTTTTGCCCTTCTGGTTAGGTGGAGATTTGGAGGAGGGGGTTTTACCGGTAGCCAGTGCCACCGGGGGGGTGAGGGGATCCACACTCATTTGTGTGGCTAGGGATGGCGACCCAGTTGAGGGTGCCGGGGGGACAATCGAGCTGTCTAGGGCTTTAGGGCCCCAAACACTCTCGATATCCTCCTCCCTCGGTGATGCGTTCATGTGCGTCACCGAGGAAACTTCCGTCCGTGAGGCGGACGGGGAGGTGAGTGGGGAGGGGGGTAGAGAGGGGAGCTCCCGGAGGGAGGTGATAGGGGTGGACCGAATGGTCTTATCAGTCGGCCGGGTGTTAAAGCTGTCATGCAGCTCAGTCTGGATTGCTATTGAACATTTATTAGTTACTCCCTGTACCTTCTTGCCTGAGGAATGCTGGTCTTCTTCTCATTCCCGTGCAATTCATCTCTCAGCAGATGAATGATGAGACATCTCCGCATATCAGTAAGGTTGATAAGAAACAATCACGTGAAAAACAATTTTATAGAAAATTACTGAGAAATTGAGTTTTGTGAAAAGCAAAATAATTTTAAAAAGAAAGCCCAGTAAAGAAAACTCTTCAGACTCAGATGCTTGTTTTATGAGATAACATCAGAGGAACGCCTTTACCGCCCTTATAATTAAATCTACTACCCACACTACAGGAAATGAATAAATGAAAAGTATAGATTACTTAGAGCTAATTCACAAATATCTATAAACGTATTCATAAAGAGGCCTCAAAACAAATTGCAAAATTGTCTGTGCTTAAGTAGTCAATGTCATTTACTGTTCACTGTCACACGACGATCTAAGACACACGTTCTTGAATTGGCCCTTCCCCTAAGGGTCCTCAGTCTTCACAGTACAGTTCAGCAATGGGGCAAGTTTGAAACGGATTCACCATAATTACATAATTATTGAAAACCCAACTCACTATTAAATGTTTCTAGAAGAAATGTAAATGAAGGTAGAAAACTTTGGATACGAATGGACTAATTTTTCATTCATTTGGTAATTTGGAAACAATTTTAAATCGGATATATTTTTCCCGTATAAAATGGAAGCCGCATTTAAGAAGTGAAAATATTAAGTGCTTTAGTATTAAGTGAAACAGTTTTTAATTATTAGCATTCCATAACAGGATTTAAAGGCAACACTACTAGAATATATAATAAAATTATACTAATTTATTTTAAATTCCGATTCCCTTTAAATTCTTGAATTTAGTCATTAATGAAGAANTGTGTATATATGTGTGTGTGTGTGTGTGTGTGTGTGTATGATTTAGAGTAAAAAAAACCTACTTATTATTATACAAAATCCCTCCTCCCTGTGCAAATTGATCAAGAATAGTTTAGTAGTAGTAGTAGTAGTAGATTGAAGGGCAATCAACTTCTAGGTTATTACGCCCTATAAACACCCCCTAATATGTCCACTATAAATCAGTTAATTTAACAAAGAATAGTTTATTTTATTAAACAATTTTCAATTATTTTATTCAACAATTATTGGAAATATGTGAAAATGAAAATGCACTCTTTGAGGTGATCTTTACAAATTTTAAAATGAGACCGGATGTGATAAATGAATTGAAGATAACAACAACCTGTAAATTAAATCTATCATACCTTCTATTATCCGTCTTCATTGGTTTCTGCAAACCATCTTCTGCTGGTAGAAGATGGTTTGCAGAAACCAATGAAGACGGATAATAGAAGGTATGATATATATATAATATTTTGAGCGGACCGTATTTTTAGTTTAGCTTTTCCCTAGTATTTTTGGCGGATTGGCGAAGATATGTCGAAATATCTCAAAAAATGCGTCATGATACCAAAGTAAACAGCCTGATTATTTTTTAGGAAGTCTAATGAAGACTAAAGTAGTATGTGGATGAACTTGTTATGCGAATATTAAACAGTATTTTAAATAGGAACTGAGGTGTTAGTAATTTCTAAAATCATTCAAATAAAATTCATAAAGCCTAATTCCATAGTTAATTACTAAAAGAATTCTTCTAAATTAATTATTAATTTCAATTTGAGAAGACATAACAGCCGTAAAGAAAAGTAAACTATGAAGAACTCAAAGAATAACCTATTCTCTACTACTTCCAAAGAGATGGATTGGATTGAAATAGTACGTGAGAATATAAAATAATTTTAAAATATCTTATCGATTACCAAGTGCCAATTCTACTTGTAATGCAGGACTTGCAGTTATATATGAAAAAACTAAACTCATAGGATTAAAAGAAGTTTGGCAAAGTGCGTTTGTCTCACACGTTCAAAAATATTTATATATTTATAAAATCCCGTCGCTAAGGCGCTGAGTAAACTCTGCGAATACCTCAACATCGTTAGCAACGAATGTTTGTTTTTTAACTTTCCATGTCATGTAAACCCCACTCCAAATGTTTTAATTTTCTAAACAGCAAATGTAAATTGAATATTTATGTGTAATTCTTAAATAATACATTGAGGTAATGCATTGGATCCTAGTAGTTAAGAATACTAAGCTCTGAACCGGTACCTAATGAAGGTTTGTAATAAAGATACGTACTTATTCTGTTAAACCAAATTTAATATTTTATTGCAGGTTTAAAGGATTAAAGTTTAGGCCATAGGTAAAACTACAAGCCCATTTATCCATATTGTTTTGAACCCATTTACAAAAACTTTCTTAAGTTGTTTATTTTAATAATTCAGTCAATTGTGGCTTTTAGATCGTTAAATTAAAATTTATGGCTAGAACACTCCCCCCTCTTCAACTTCGTAAAATAATTAGTTCAATAGCTATTATTTTTGTAAATATAAAACAGAATCGGAAAAATGTAGTTTCTTCTTCTCTCACCTCTAAAAATGGTTCACAAGATATTTAACTGTTCGAATGCGATGAGATTTTATAATCGATTTTTAAAATATTTATAATTTACTTAAAATAAAGTAAAAATATATAAACATCTATGTTTATCAATTTAACTANTATATATACAGTGGCTATATTAATGAGGATGGGAGGGGTTGAGAGGGGTAAGAAGGGTGGGGCATGGTTTTGCCGGCGAAGCCCTGACTGTGGTTTTTGCTGATCCCACCGACACTACCACCAGCAGCCTGGATCTCACTCCCCTCTTAGTTGAGAGCCGGCCCCTTATCAGTTGATACGCTATCAGCGGCCGGGCACTGATAAAGGCGTCCTATCGGTCTCTGGAAGCGCCACCTACCCTCTTCTGATTCATGACCCCATGTTTCCTCTGTACCTGCCTTACATTTCCCGTTCGGTGTCACACAGATTTATGTCCCTCTTTATACTATACATAGCTGTGGGTTTTTTTGTTTTTTTTTCATGACGCGCACTGGATTGTGTTTGATTGGGGTCGTGAGATTTACACTCCGTCATGTAGGAGGTGCTTAATGGACACCGATGTCTCACTTGATAGCAGACAAACCTATCGATATTTTCATTTTTTATGTCATCTACGTCAGAGCTTATTAATATTGCAATTATATGAAGCCGATATATGCTGGAACCTATCTAACAGAAATTTTACAGACCGCCTTGGGGTTTGTGCCATTCGTCACATCGGAGTCTCATTCTTCTTAATGCATCATATTACTTTAACGTATATCTTTCTTTGTATGATTTTCTCTGTTTCTTTGGAACTCCAAACAACAGTTCCACACATGTATGTAGAATATTCATAGGTTTCCGTCTTCTGTTATAATGCTAATAACAATAATAATGCGAATAATAAATCATTTATTCAACGTAATATTTTAAAATATTTGTAAAAAAAAAAAAAAAAAATAATAAAACGCTTATTACGAAATATATGTACTTAAAAATGTAATTTCGACGATAGAACTAGTATGTGTATGTGTATTTATATATTAATGGGGGAGTTTATTTTTAAAATATTTATAATTTACTTAAAATAAAGTAAAAATATATAAACATCTATGTTTATCAATTTAACTAATTTAGAGAACATTCGCTAAAACTACCAGCATCATTCGAGTGTTTCCAAAGCGTCATTGGAGTGAGAGGGGAGTGATTGGAAACAGATCCAACTGCCGGTTTGCACGAGCCTCTTATGCGGCCGAGTGTGGGAAGAGAAGCACGCTGAAGAGGAAGTGTGGAGAAGAGAGAGAGGGTAGGAGGACAGGAAGGTTAGAAGGGATTGAAGAAGGAAAATGGCGGGGCGTGCGTGGACTACGAACCCGGGGGCCTTTATTGGCTGGCTCCCTTTGGAAGGGGTCACTTAATGTGCCGAGGAAGGAAGGCTCATCTTTCCACAAGCAAGTAAAACTTTACCCATAGATATCTAGTTTTTTCTTTTCTTTTTTTTCTTTTTTAGAAAAAAACATGTAAGATGATTTAAAAACAATTATTGAAACTCACCATTTGCAGAAACACTCTGCTTCACTGTTAAACAGAACGCCTTTATTGCTGAAACGAAAAGTACCTTTTAATTATATTTCAATTTTTTATTTATATTTGTTTTGAAAAAATTAAAACAACTCTTATTTTATGTCTATGCACAATATCCCTTAACTATTGAGTTTCAATTAAATTCCAATCTCTAGAAATTTGTCCTTTATTAAGTCAAAGTTAACAGAACTAGTAACTAACTTCATTTTATTTGTCTACTAATTTCGGAGATACCAAATGATATACATTTGTTTTTTATATATACTTCTTAAATAAGTGTTATAACTTTTTAACAATTTCAATTGAGCTCGTGAAAGGTGGAGCTATCTACAGGTAACAATACCATTCTAAACTTTGCACCGCCAAGATTGCAAGACCGACCATCCTTCATTACTTAAGTGTATATGTTTTAATGTATTTGCCTATGTGATACATTTGACAGACGGTAGAAAGAAGAATTTATTAGGAAAAACTGAAAAATGCCTTTTGTGTACTACACATATAAAATTCGAAAACCTCCATCCATTTTAGTTAATGAAACTAACCAAGGTATTCACTAGTGTGTAGATGAAAACTCATAGGATCCATTTAGGAAAGGGGTAAACCTTACTTGCTCTAAACCACTTTCATTTTTTTATCAATCATTTCTGAATATGTGAGAGCCATTTCTTGCATTTGACATCTTCTGTTAGTATATAAATCTTTATATTTTAGTTTATTATCATGGAGATATTATATGAAACTATTACTATGTAAGAAATTGAGATTGAGAAAAACTCTCTTTGTAGGCCATAAAGGAAGGGAATATAAAGAATGGGAGAGAGGAATCAGAGAGAGAGCTCTCTAGTACAGTAACTGCCCTCTCCCTGCAGTCCTCTCTGAAGATATTTTTACGGCGATATACTTCCAGGTGAGCATGAGAAACTCTGCTACTTTATTAACTATCTGTTAGAGAGATTTAGGAGAGAGAGCCCGCCAATTTTCCTTTACGAGGACATCTTCTCCTGAGCTGGAGGGCCCAGTATTTCTTAGTGTCTAGGCCGAGACGTGTGTGTAGCGTTAAGTGTGATTCCCTAGATCGATTTATACACCCGGGACATTCTCTGCTACGTTCCCTTGGGGGTGGGGGGTGGTGGTCCTCGTAGGATTCTGTACGTGCGTCGACTATGGGGGGNTCTATGATATAAAACAATAAACTCCCTTCCAACAGGGTTACTGCTGGAAGGAAATGATAAACCTATAAATTTTCTCACTTCCCATTTTATCCATATGTAGTAAATTTATTATTTTCAGAAGTTAAAACTCTATTACTATGGGATGCAGAAGAATAATATAACATCGAAGGTTGTGTATATATGTGTGTGTGTGTGTGTGTGTGTGTGTATGATTTAGAGTAAAAAAAACCTACTTATTATTATACAAAATCCCTCCTCCCTGTGCAAATTGATCAAGAATAGTTTAGTAGTAGTAGTAGTAGTAGATTGAAGGGCAATCAACTTCTAGGTTATTACGCCCTATAAACACCCCCTAATATGTCCACTATAAATCAGTTAATTTAACAAAGAATAGTTTATTTTATTAAACAATTTTCAATTATTTTATTCAACAATTATTGGAAATATGTGAAAATGAAAATGCACTCTTTGAGGTGATCTTTACAAATTTTAAAATGAGACCGGATGTGATAAATGAATTGAAGATAACAACAACCTGTAAATTAAATCTATCATACCTTCTATTATCCGTCTTCATTGGTTTCTGCAAACCATCTTCTGCTGGTAGAAGATGGTTTGCAGAAACCAATGAAGACGGATAATAGAAGGTATGATAGTCCTATATTCATTGGTAGTGAAAATAACCTTTTAGATTATTTACCTGCAAATTAAATGTTAAATTAATAAATTAATTTTTTAAATATCTGTTAATGTTCATTATGTCAGGTAGGTCGATTTCCTTTGAGACAATTACCCAATACCAATCTTACTCATCAAATGAATGTAAAATATTCATCTTATTTTTAAAATAATTAAATCTACTTTAGTACTGACTATTACACTTAATAAGTGAAAATACTTTTCGAGACACAAAGAATCCAAATAAAGTATAAAATTTAGTAAGATTAATATCTAATTTTATAAATTTTCAGTTTACTGTTGTTAACTTTTTCTATTACAAATCATATATAGGAGATTGGAAACTTTGCAAATGAGACCACCTGCCAAATGTATTTTGATGCTTGGCTAAGAAGTTTCGATACCTGAATCGCGGGACTTTCTCCAGATAATCCAATCAATTAGGAAATACAAATTATTAAGGAAAAGACAATGGTAGAAATAAATTGGGCCCTCTTCTCTTTTGCTTAATAAATTCACGGTTATATTGGTTAATATTTATACTATAAATAATTTTTAAAACGTGTCATGTTAACGAAAACGTATAGTGGGGGAAACATGGCTGATAAATAGAACAATTTAAAATTCAAGCGCCGTATTTAGCAGTTCGCTGCAGTGTTAAACAAAACGTTTAAAAAAAAAAAAAAAATACATCCTGTAAGTACACTGTAATAATCGTAAAGTAACCAAATTGAAATTTTGATTACTGCTTAAATCTTTATTCTCTAATACAAACTAAATTGTCAGTTTCTAGCATTAAGCTTTATAATTTAATTTTCTGATAAACTTAATTTACATTAATATTGGAAGGGAATATATTATATATCTTTCAAAAGTAATTTATTTAGATCTTACTGACTATAATTCAAATATTGTCATTTGTTAAAAAATCTACATTTGGTAATTCATTAAAATTAATATATTATTAATATTTTAATCCATATTTTGAGAAGTTAAAGCAAAGAATATTTTTTATATTACTTTTAGAAGAGTTTAATTTTAGACAATGTCTTCACTGAAAACTTTGCGCATCATATTATTCTAATTCACAAAAAAATGATTGATTTTATTTCTATATATTTTCTCTCTTATATTTAAGAATGATTGCTATAGTTTTATAATTGTTTTATTAAAAATGTGCGTGTGTATTAATTTTGATTTGAATGATGAAGTTTATCTTTAGCAATACTAATATTTATTTTATTAAATGTTTTTTTTTATTAGCTAATTTATTTTAAAATTTTCGATTGATGTTAAGAGTTGTAGGCGATCAAGATTTCAATTTGTGAAATACTTAACTTTTTTTTAACTTTCTGATTTACTTCGATGTTTCTTTACATTCAGATAATTTCAAATAGTTCATATGTATCCCCCTGTTCATATCTAATTTTTATCTTCCGATATCGAATAAATAAGGCTAACCTTATCCTTTGACAACTCCTTCTTCTTCCTTTATCATTATTTTCTTTTTACATTTATTCTTTATTGTAATTTAAAGATTGAAAACATGAAATACCTCTCTTCAAATAACTAAAAATTAGTAGATAAGTCATGTCAGAATCAATATTATTTAAATTGGCATAATCTTTTTTCAATTTTGATTTTCCATAAAATTGATCTAATCTTTGAAAACCTAGTATTAGTACCATCTAATAGCTTTACAACATATTTTCTTAGCTCTTAAATAAATAAATAAAATATTATTAGTAATTACATTCTACATATTTTTGCATCTTGTAATGTACTGGTTAATATTCGACAATTTGGTAGAAATAACTTGCTTCCTTTTAAATAAGAATACAATTTCTCAGGTATTCGAATTAAGTTTTCTTCAATTTATGTGTTGAAAAATATATTTGCTAACAGTGTAAAAGGAAAAGCTTCAGTAAAAGTGAGAAAAATATTATATTTATGATTAATTTTGAAGTATAACAATAATAATATCTCCCAATAATAAAAGAGAAAATTAAAAAACAAATGTAATTGGTTACCCCTGGCTCAGTTGACGTGGAAAAGTTTCCAAAACTCAAACCACTTCATCATAAGACCATCACGAGAAAGTAGGCCAACATATCTAACGACTGCAGCGCTGAAACCTAAATAACCTCCGTGACGCCAAAGAAGTACAATTCCAAAACATCCCTGCCCATCCTACAGGAAGAATTCTCTTGACTCGGCCAAGAACGGTGAAGTCTCCAAGGGGAAGAAGCACAAGGAATGCGTAGTTAAGCCGCCGGCTACGTGTTGAGACTCGCTAGGACTTCATTCTCACGAGGAATTCAGTTCCACTCCTCAATCCATTGTGCTATCAGCAAAGAATACACACCTTGCCAATGGCACCGGCTAGAATAAAAGTGAAAGAGAAATTCATCCCATAAAATTTCATGGTTACTTTTATCTCTGCCACATAAGAGAACCAAAGCCCAAAACATTTCTTTAAAAAATTGACTAAAGTTTACTAAAAATAATTCTAGATACTCAGGGAAGCTTGTTTCTGATGGCTAACATTATTGCATTTGACATCCTATTTGGAACATTGTATTTAAATCATAAATCAGTTCTTTATTATAAATTGTTCGGTGGTCTTCAACAAGTGAATAATAAACCACATTTGTTTGAAGGTAGTATAATACCCTTGCTGAATGAATGTGACATGTACAGCCAGTCTTAACAATTTAATGCCTTGTAAAGAGGACGATTATCTGAGAAATATAATAGATAGGACAAGCCAACTATTATCCTTTAAATATGGTTTGTTTAACTTTCACTAAACTGTTTCCAAACATTCAGTAATGCCACTTCTGTACCAGGTGGAGCAGCCGTCAATTGTTAAGTATTTAAGTAACCTAACGAATTTAGTCTGCTGTAGCGAGATTACGACCGAAATTATCAACTATAAGTTCGTAAGCTGCAGAAATTAGTTAGAATTTCGGCCGGAATCAGAAAAATTAAATACTCCGAAATTGATGGATAATTAATTTGAATCAAACAGGGAGCAAACAAACTACAAACTACAAAAAAAAAAAAACTACCTCAGCTGGGAAGAGTTAATATTAATATCAAATGATAATACCACAATTATCATCATGATTTGATGAATAATTATTTTATTATTGCTGACGTTTCGACTTAACTTGTAAGTCATCATTAGGGCTGAAAAGCAATAAACACTATTACGCATAAAGATTGTAATGGAATAGACAGAGATGAGATATGTTATATGAGACAAAAAGATTTACAGATTAAACTAAAAAATATAAATATGAAACAATGTGAGTTGAAAATGTTAATCTTATATAAAAAATACTTTATATGTAATAGGTATAGGATCTTCCAAGGAAGTATAAAATTTTTGTAATTTATTATTAGTGTTGAGGCCTAAATGCAGGTTCTGCAGATTAGACTTGAGGTGCTTTTTTACTTTATCTGTAAGGAAAGGGATATAGAATAGGTGAGGAAAGAGAAGAAGACACAGAGGAGACGTGATTGTCCCGGAAGGGGGGGGGGGATTTTGATTGTTAATAAGGGGACAAGGAAAACCATTCTAAAAAAGGATTTTTGTAATGCGTGTAGAAGTATTCTGGTGAAAAGAAGACTAAGGAGTTAGTTGTATCAGGTTTATGGCGACGTAGATAATGAAGTGGAGAAGGCGACCACAATAGGTAGGTTTGGTATAACTGTCAGTCAATATCTGACCGTCGGGTTGTCTGATGATGAGTACGTCGAGGAAAGGGGATGGTATCCCTATTCACTTTCAATAGAGAATTTGAGGCGGAAATGGTAGTAATTGAACAACTCTAAGATCTGAGGGATTGAAGAAAAGTACAAGTCATCAAGAAATATTTTGAACTGGTACTTTTACTAAATATCCTTAATAAAAAATTTCTCTTTTACTACAGTAGCTGTTTCAAAAATTCCTATATTGCCTCATGAAATGTTCTATAGATAGATATTTCACAATCGGAACCAAACAAATCACCAGCATACAACTCAAGAACTTCGATAGAAGCCGAACTTTAATTAATCAAGCAATATTTACCTTCTATTCATGCCTCATCTGAGCTAAATAGGTCTATATTTATCCCGAATTATATTTTCCACCTGTCTGACGTATTCCGACTACCAATAATTAGATTGTAGACCAAATGGTTGTCCTTTGACATCCATATGACTGAAACCTTTACGGCACTTGAAAGTGGGAGTCCTACCTATTGGGACTATGTACTCTCTTTCAGCTTCTCACGGGGTAAAACCAAGGCAATTCTTCTTCTACTTTTGGACGATGAATTGGAGTGTCTAAAGCACATGATGTGAGGGAGAATCACATGAGGGCGGGATGGTTCGTGATAATTTTCTTTTCTTATTTGTGTAATTTTTCTTATCAGGCTTCTTCTGTCTTCTGCTACGGTTTTCATCTGCATAAATGACCGTGTATTCGCTTTTATCTGATGTCTTCCACATTTTTCTGATTTCTCAGTTCTACTAAGTAATTTCAAGTTAAATTTTATCTTCAAAAATATTTTTTCATATATAACGCATTTTGATGATCTTCCATTTTCTCAATTTTTTTTTCCTATTTCTTTTCAATTTTTACCTAACTTTACAGGTACTGTCAACTAGAAAATAAAAACCGATGTTGACGATTTTCCACCGGCGTTCTAAATATATAAAATTATCTTCAAGGTCAACCGGGGGAAAAAAAATCTCCAGGGCCAGTCTTTTCTTTTCTTCGAGTTGTGTAAGGACAATTGAAATTTTTTTTTTCGTCAACCCAATACTTATATTTCACAATGACACCAATATTAGTTATTAAAAAAAATTCTTCAATACCACTAATATTCCGCAAGTTTTATGTAAAATTGAATGAAAACATTTTAAATTTTCTAAACTTTTTTTGTTACACAACTCCATGAAGACAGTACCCTATAGTTCGAAATGGAACATTCGATTCTGTAGAAAATTTAAAAAGCCTCAATTCAAGAATAATAATTCTGGTGGACAACGAAAAGTTTTCCCGTAATGTGGTAAAATCTTCAATTTGAGCTTTCTTTATTCCCTTACGGCACCTGAAATTTGAACTTAATCAAAATTATAAGAAATGTTTTGTAATTTTAAAAAATTATATGATTCAATGCCCATCTAATAATAGTAATAGTCTCAAATCATCTATTTACACATATGTGTGAATATAGATGATTTGAGACTATATATATACATCAATTTAATTTAAATGTAAATTGAAAGGCTAATTTCTTTAAGGGCAAAATCGCAGGAATAAGAGTGAGAGATTACCTGAAATATCCACTGCGAGTGCAGAAAGTTTTTTCAATATAGCTGGGTTTAGATTTATGAAATTCAATACTTATTTTCAAACAATTACTGAGAGGGAATAGAATAAAAATCAATCTGTCCCAGCCAGGACTCGAACCTGGATCTCCTGCTTTCCGGGCCGGTGTGCTATCCATTGCACCACCGGGACGAGCTAGATAACTTGTTAAATTTTCAACACTCTAGCGAGAGCCTAACCCACGAGAAAGAGGAATACATCATCTTATGCTCGAAGGAGCTGACATTGTCTGGCTATTTATCGACTCTCGACTTTTTTAAGTTTTCTTTATAAATATTAATTTAGTTGTGGTGTATCATCCCACGTAAATTTTAAACAATTAATGCGAGGCTGTCCCAGCCAGGACACGAACCAGGATCTCCTGCTTTACGGGCCGGCATGCTATCCATTGCACCTCCGGAACGAGCTAGATAACTTATTAAAGATAATCAATGTCCTGGCTAGGACAGATAGATTTTTTATTCTATTCCCATTATGAATTGTTTAAAATTTACGTGGGATGATACACCACAAATAAATCAATATTTACAATACTTATTTCCTTGTCGATAAAGGTAAAATTTAGGAGTTAGACGGTAAAATTAAATAATAAGGACAAGATGGTATCTATTTCTTGATCCTCATTTGTTGTTTTACAGCTATTGCTCAATTGTCAGCTGAATTCGTCTAGCAGTGGAAAGTAGAACAATGTTGGAAATATATATATAAGTTGAAATAATAACAATGTGAATCTTTTTAAAGCAATATTTTCATCTACAAAAGAACCTTTCTAGTATAGTATTATTATAAACTTTGTATAAAATTCATTTACCATTGTGTTATCAATAGATATGGAAGAAGCCAAAATTATAAAGTCTTCTTCATAGAAGGAAAATAATTAAAACTAAACAATTAATGAGAGGGAATAGAATAAAAAATCTATCTGTCCCAGCCAGGAATCGAACCTGGATCTCCTGCTATCCGGGCCGGTGCATTTACCAGTTATGCTACCAGGACGCGCTAGATGTTTCATTCAATTCCCTCTACACTAGCGAGAGTCTAACCCACGGGAAAGGCGAGAACTTCGTCTTGTACTCAAAGGAGCTGACATTGTCAAGCTATTTGTCGACTCTCGTCATTTACTTTATTTAATTTTTCTTTATAAATATTTTAGTTGGTTTTGGTATTTTATCCCACATAAATTTTAAACAATTAATGAGAATTAAATAAAGTAAATGACGAGAGTTGACAAATTAATAATTATTTATTATATTTGAATTGCCATCAATGCCATTGTTGAGTGTTTAGTTATAAACACGACATTCTTATTATATTTAATAGAGTCTGGAAAAATGAACTGTAGACTATGATCCTCCATAGATTGTGCACTTTGAGCACACTAGCCCTCATTGCTTTGGAATGGGACTGATTCAGTGTTAACTGAGAAAAGAGTAGAAAAACTAGACTGCCAGTACTTAGGAAGCCCCAGGGATTCATCTTCTTATCTCAATCCACCTTTTTTTCCTTCAGGAGGAGGATGAAAGACGGACAGAATGGGGTAAGTCTTGGAAAAGAAGAAGTAGAAGTTAGAAGGTGGCATAATGGGAGGAGAAGAGGAACGAGAAGGGATTTTAGGTTAGAAAAAGGCTTATAGGGGTTAAGAGAAAAGGAAATTTGGGGGAAGGGTGGTAAGAGGGTACGAAGTGGGAGTGTGGGGTTGTCTGAAGCTTGAAGGTTGGGGACTCCGGACAACTTGAGAAGTAGAGGATTTTATTAATTGCAAAAGACGATTTACTCTTGCTTACTGTTTTTGCAAATGACTTAGGAATAGTTAGTGCAGCTCAAGAATTAAATATTTTTCTATCTTCAGAATGACGTTTACTTTTATGGTTGCTGAATAGCTTTTATTTTTTTCTGGAAGTCACATAGGTCAGTCATTGGAAAAAAGACTGTGGTTATAGCAGTTACTGAAAAAAAACCTTTTATTTTTGCATTCTAAGGCATCTTAATTTATTGAACAGCAATTTTGGAGTACATTGATTTTGCAGTTAGTCGTACCAAATTTTAAATATGATAAACATGTCCATATTGGAGTTAGAGCGAAATATTTACAGCTCAAAAGGACTTTTAAAAAAGAAGATTTTAAAATTTTGAAGAATTTCCCAGTGTTTAAGTCTTTTGAATGAATACTCTTTGTGGTGTTTCTTTGCTGGCTTCTAACTACCCTCTCTCACCCCTAACTTCGTTCCCCTTGGCAAGTGACTAGAAACAAGGGCGACTACAGTTTTTGTTAACCCTGTAATAATTCTCTCCCTTCCCTGGCCCACCGCCATCGATCTAACTGTTTTGTTCTCCTGTCTCTATCCTGGCAACAACCACTCTGTTAACAACTCGAATTAAATTATAATCATATTGAACGTTTTACTACGTAATGCACTCCTCTGCTTAGCTCCGAGGGAGGAAGTTCAAGCTTTTCATGGTTTATTGCTCATCGAATATTCAATAAGAAATAATATCCCTGCAACTCTTAAGCGAAGAATATATATACGAAATCAACGGTAACATCCTCAAAATTTATCTTTCATCTCCATTATTGCAAGGTTTAAAGAAATTTAGCTATTGATATTGTTTTATGAGATTCTTTTAAAATTGTTCTCCAATCCTACTTTAGTAGATACTAAAAATAAAAATTGACAATAAAATTAATATGCATATCAATTTCATTCATATACTTTCATATATATATAATATGTG
>KZ807007.1:52656-61948 GCA_000696205.2 Oncopeltus fasciatus
TATTTACATTTATTATTTTTATTACACTACATAGTATTTAAAAAAAAATTGTTTTAAGGAAAGAAGGACTCTTGGCCACTATTATTCAAGGCGAGGAGGAGGATTGGAGAATGGATTTCTGTAGAGAGACCTAACAGAGTAGGTTAGGATGAGCAGTTAGCCCATCCAACGGAGTAATGTTAAATTTATTGTAGAATTATATCTATCTACTCCTCTTATATTAAATATTAAAAATATGTATTTCAATGATAATTACTTGCAGAAAATTTTAAAACATTTGTTTCAATTTTTGTATACATCAGTATGAAATAATATTGGTAAAGTTCACTGAATGCAGACATTATTTCTTTCTGCAATAACACGCTCCACCTACTTATTTATGGTTACGAATGAACTTGGAAAGAGAGAATATAACATACCTCAAATTAAGAAAAACACGATTTATCCAACAAATGTTCATTGTATAGCATCTATTCAATTTTTTTTATTAGTCGGGCGCCGAAACGAATGCCCCACATGATGAGTTCAGACCTCCCAGCCACGAGCCCTAATTGTTAGCGTAATTAGAAAAAGGTCCAACAAATTGGTTCGACAATAAATCAGAAGACCGCCTACTGTAACTAGTTGTTAACTCACAGTAAACCCGGTAGTTAGAGCTAATCCCCCCAAGGTAGTTGAACATTATCTCCTGGATAAATATTCTACAATTTGTCACAACTCATCAACTACTCAAGTGGCAATAGAGGGCCCACTTACCATTTAGACGGCTTAAATATTTGTCTTAGGGGGATCGAGTAATTGTTTCGTTTGTTACCTTCGATAGATCGATTGCCAGCGGAGACATGAGTCTATCGACCTGGAAGATGTAGTCATGGACCTCCAGGTGCGGGGGCGACTCGAAGGGGATCCGGGAGTGTCTGAGAGGCACGTCTTGTATTTACGACTGCAAATGTGAGCCGTGAGTACAACAATGACAAGTTGCGAGACCGCTTCCGCATGATTCCAAAGATAGGCTTGGAGCACGTGTCAAGAGAACAGCCTGCATCTTACATCTGCCAGTATTCACGATTGTATTTGCGTCGCTCCACAGTATTCAACTGGCAAATTACTCTCATGTCCATCTCATCTCTTTCATTTTACTTTCGAAGAATATAAACAAAAATATTTGGGTCCACTACACGAAACTTTTCGTAAAGGGCGAGACGGATTTTGGGATACAGATTCTATCTGTTCCGGCAATTTCATATGAGAATAATTCATTAAACATATGGGAGATGAATTATAACTTAAAATTTAAAAATTCATCTGACAGCCACAAGCCACATATCTCGTAGGTGCCGTTCCAACAAGCCCATTGGATTTTATTTTTTAATTATATAAAAGTAATTATACTTGTTTTGTTTCGCTTCTCTAATAATAACCCAGTAGAGATAATTTGTGTTAGTCAGGATGGGATTTTCGGTGGGAAATTAAAAATTCTTCTGTGTCTTATTTTTTATTCAAAGCTAACCTGGGGCAGCAAAATTTTAGATATTGTTCCTAAAATGTTTTGTGCAATCAATGCTTAATTTAATTTTTTTTCCTCCATGATGTGGACCGATTTCGTTAGTGAACCTCTTATGAAAAAAGGCGTGATTCAAGGAGTGATTTTTTCTTTTCCATGTTATGTTTTCCTTGTTTAGTACTTGCGATCAGTGGTACCTCAAAGATAAATTCATATCCCTGAAATAAATTTGTTTAATTTTCACAACAATATGTTTAAATCAATATTATAAGAAAATGAACTGCTGAGGAATAATTTGCATAGCTTTTTTTTTTATTTTCTTTTTCAGTAAAGATAACTTTTTACTTATCCATCTAGCTAAAGAAGAAAAAAATTTTAGTGGGCATATTTAACGGGATACTTAAATTGGAATAGTTTTATATCCAATTAATGCTCTAAAGATTTGTATCTTATAAACGCCTCGAGTATTGAAAATTTTCAAATTATATATGAATTATCGCAAACATTTTATTGCTATTTTTAGGTCCGTTGTAGAGTAAACAATCCTTAGAAATATTTCTGAAAACATTCTAGAGTTAGTGATGTCTGACAGATCTCAATGACAGCCTTTATTGAAATATTTCATTATCAGTTAAAATCCGTGTTTTTATTTTTCTTTTTCTTAATTACAATATAGATAGAAAGGCATTTTAAAAGGCGGGATAAACTGNAATAAAAATAAATAAAACGCGTATTAAGCAATATATTTAAGGATGTAATTTCGAGTATCGTGTGAACGCACTTGTTTTTTATAATACAGAAACCAAACTCAATATTTACGTCATAAAATAATTTTTTTATCGTTGAAAATGGATGAGGAAATGTGGGGGTTTCGTGGGAGAACAAAATTAGAATCGTAATATCGTAGTTGATAATAGAGTTGTAAATGTATAAAAGTCATAATGACTGTAAAATGTAATTTTCTAACTTTTATGTTCTACATTATTTTTACGAAAACCGCTTTTTATGGAATTAAATGACGAATGTATTTACGATGAGTGAAGGCTTCCCCCATTCTTGCCTCCTCAGTGCTCATAACTTTACACACATTGTCCTCTCCTGCTTTCCAAACTGATCAAACTTCCACAGTTGCTATTGTATAACCATCGCTAATAAATCGCATGAAAATCTGCTCGAATTACGAAGCCCCTGCGGGAAGGTCTTTTAATTCATTTTTTATTTATATTTTGATACGACTATTGTAGTTATTATCTATTCTTACTCTTGCTCCTATTGTATGTGGACATATTTTCCCATCGGGATGTATTGCATATCCTTGTAAAGTCGATGATGATCCCTATCGCACTTTCCCGTACTGATAAGCACGCTTTGGTGTCTCCATCAGCTGTGCTAATTGATCCCCGGCCATCATCAAGTCCCTTGGGAACGCTGAAGCGGGGGTGTACTTGGCTGTATGTAAACAGCAGATAAGGGGCGCGGCTACAAAGAGCTCTGCCGGACACAATGGTGAGATAATATCGATTTTGTCTTTACCATGGTCGGAGGGCGGTAGTCAATGGAAGGGGGCAGAAACCGAACCATATTATTATTATTAGGTTAGTTACATTACGTTCCCACGGTAGGCTTGCGTTTGTGTTATTCCGACCGGAGTTCTAATTCATTATAAATGAATTATTTTGTGATCCATCCATATGTTGTTATCCTGGCCATAGTTTGTTTTACAACATATTTTCCTCCATGTAAAATGAATTGTTTATGTAGAATCACATACGCACATGCTCTTCGATTTCTAAAATAACAAATCTATTTTGGTAAATTCCTTCCGCAATCGGTTAGTATTCGCTAGAATTTATATAAAAGGAAGAGGTTATAGAGGGAATTCATATTGAAAAATCTTTAAAAAAATTAATATTTTCAGAGTTTTATAGAACTTAAAATGGGTAAAATGTAATTTTGAACATACATATTCCAGAGCTATTTCCGGAAAAAAAAAATTATTAAGGAAAGAGTAGGTTCTTAAGAAGAGTAGCATAAGCTAAGCAGATTCCCCCCGTTTCGTTAAAGATGGGCATAAATAAAGGAAAATTTGTTATTTTATCTTATAAACCAGATAAGGCACGTGGGGAATAACGCACAGCCATTACAATTAAGTTTGTAAATGTCTGATTTAACGATAGTTTTCGCAAAAAATTAGAAAAAATAAAAAATTATTTTACACCTATTAAATCAATTAAAATAAGAGCAAAGATATCTTGACAGGACTTATTGATGTCGTATTGATATCGTTTGGCTTATTGATGAAATCAAATGCGTTATTTGGCATAACTAATTATTTATAGATTAAGTGTGTTAAATCACGTATCCAAATTATAATCTATATTTAAATTTCTGGAAATAAATTTACTATTAGAGATGNCACCTACGCACGCACGCACGCACTCACACACGCATGCACTCACACACGAACGCACGCACACACGCACTCACACACGCACGGACGCACGCACACACGTACCCACGCACAATTCCATGCTCTTGTATATATACACGCACACACATATGCGTGTCTGTGCGTGTGTTATGAATGGACCATATTTTTAAGTTATCTTAGTTGAACCGACGAAGATCTTTTAAACGTTTTTGATTATCTTAAGGGACCACTTGTTCAATGTTTCAGAAATGAAGCTTACAATGATTTATTTATTGTTATTAGAAATATTTTATTAGAAAAATAGTTAATTGTTTAAATAGGAGAGGGCGTTTTTCGGTACCCTAAATTTTAATGTAATTTTTTAAGTGGGAGGATTAGTTGTTTATAACATGGAAAATAAGAATGATAATCAAACAGACAGATCGCTGCAATTATGGTTTTATTCCTAAGTAAGGGATAGAACTCAGCAGCTCTTGGGAGCCATTAGGTAGTACCAGCTCGCATAAAGCATTGGACTTCATTGCATTACTACTGATCATGGCCACGTATAACTAAAAGCTGCTTGGCAATAATAAATATTCAAAATAAATAAACATTCATAAAGCAGCGAAACTAGTTTTAAATAAATAAATATATAAAGTTTTTATTANTAAAGAGTATAATTTATTTCATCTGTGGTTAATATTTTTAAATATTAAAATAATCAATAACATTTTAAAATATTAATAAAAATTACTCATTGACATCCAGTTAGTCATTACTAAGCTTAGTACTTTTTTGTAAATATTCAGAAGTTTAAATTACAGCTTCTCCTGATGCCTGGAATTTACTGCCTCCATATCAGACTGGACAGGACGAAACTGTTTTGTCTTGAAAAGTGACTTTATGCTCCGTGATTGTGTGGCATACAGGCTTTCCCACGCGGGATTTTCACTTCCCTGATACCTCGGCCTGAAATTGACCAGAGCCAGATATAGAGGATGGGGTTGGCCTATGACCGTGAGAAAGGATTCGTGTGTGTCTCCAGACTAACGTGAGAAGTGGAGACAGTGCATTGTGTGCTGGGGGTAGGGGTGCGTGGGAATCCGCCCTCCGGCAAACACTCGGGTGGGGGTGAACTCTGAATCGCTTCATGTCGCCTCTCACTGTCACCTCGATTTGTCGCCTGATTGTGGCATGAGATTGGTGGGACCCTTAATCAGTATAAAAAGATTTAATTATTTAAAATTTTATAAACCTGATTATATACTAAAAATCAAACTGTTCGATATGATTCCTCAAGATGTCTTCTGCCTAAGCGAAAATATTGAAGCGACATGAAAGTTTTCAACCAATCTCTGATTCACACTACCTCTTTGGCAGAAGAAATTTCAAAAATGAATTATATGCCTCCTTATTAACTTAACATATTACTAATTAACAAAAATTGACAAATTTTTCAGTCAAAATCTACTGAAGTATTAAATAAGAAGGTAGGTTTTCCCAGAAAGTATCTCAAATTGGAATCTCTGTCTATAGGCCATAAAAAACAATGGAATTGATAAAAGGAGAGTTTGTTGACCGTAGATATTATTGTAAGATGATTTTAGTTGGGGTTCGGTCAAGGTAGATCCAAAAAAACACAAATTTAAAAAAATGTATTTTTTAATGAAGGATTATCTGCCAACGTTTCGGCTTACATTGTAAGCCATCTTCAGGGCTATCATGAAGATGAGAGAGGACGTCCTTCAACTCAGTCATGGAAATGTGAACTTAGGGGCAAGACGTCCTCTCTCATCTTCATGATAGGCAGCCCTGAAGATGGCTTACAATGTAAGCCGAAACGTTGGCAGATAAAGTGTAATGTTGATATAAACCTCTATTAGAGAATTATTATTATAGCCGATGTGACTATGATCAGTAATAAATTCCATGATATCCAACTAAGATACCAGTACAGGCTAGCCTACTTTAAAATATGATCTTTTTGAGCTGCCCCGAGAGATGATGGGGCTCCTTGTTAAGGGAAGATCACACAACTATTACTTCTTTTGTTTGTGTATAACAGTTTGAGAGAAATTCTAAATTTCATTGTAGAGAAGGTTTTGCTATCCCTGTACATGGTTTATATCATATGTTAAAGTTATGATTTTATTGAATAAAAAACATTAGATACTTCATAAAATGGCTATCAATTTCAGTCAATTTCAAAGGCACTCTTCTTGATAAAATTTTTATTTTTGAGACATTCGATTTCATAATATTGTAGCTTTAAATATTAAAAAAAAAATTAAAATATGAAGATTTTGCGTGTTTTACTGATTTAATATTTTTCCGTTGAGTTGACTCTTTGGGTATTCACAGTACCACATATCTGATTCACAAAAGTAGGAATCCAAAAGTTGGTTCAGAAATGGCAACAATTTGTAGCGATTGAGTAAATTTCCTTATATATTCAAGATAATTGTTTCATTTCAATAAAAACATTTAGAAGCCTCGCCTATTGATGTGACTATTTTTATGTGGAGTATCTTTGCTTCTGCTAGTAAAATACAATTCGTTAATGACAAGGCCCTTTTCTAAAGAGCTGCATTCTGAAAAGTGAAATTCACAATAGGCCATTGTGAATACCAGTAGACAGAATCACAACTCATCATCCAAGGTAGATGGTTTCTTTACAGAGAGCTATATTATCGTAACATCGGGGAATGTGTCAATTCAAGGAGGAAAAATATGAAAAATTGCCAGATTTAAATGAAGGACACAATTCGATTTCAGGAATGATACTCCAAAGTATGTCAAACTTTGAACTGTAAAAGGAAGTGTTCTGAATGGGATCATTGGGTTGTGAAGGACTTCCTTCTTTGTGAAAACGGGTTGTCCCCCCGCCAAAGGAAGTTTGAGCTTCCTGAGAGCAGTGTATCGATAGTTCAAAGGGCCCGCTCAGGCCGCAATTATACGCGACATATCCTTTGCTGCAGAAAGAGAAGAAAGCGCCCCACAGTATTTTACTTTGCGAAAGTATAAACCCTTTCCTCACGCTCTGCTTCTTGGGAGCACTGCAGCCTAGGCCTGCCCTTTCGGAATGTCCTAGACATTTTTCAGCTTGAACGATATCGGTCTTCTAGCTGATGGGCCTTTTTGTTTAGTTTAGGATTATAATTATTATATACTACAAACAGAGAAGAAATACGACAAACGACGGAGAAACGGTCGCACACAGAAGGTGTACGCAATAGCAAAACAGAGCAAATTCATCCAATTAGTTGATCATTCGTTTTAATTCAAAATTAGCGACTACTATTATACTTTTTTTTTTTTCTGTAAATGAAAGCCGAAGCTTTACATTGCTGGTTAAAATGGGGAGAAAAAAAGTTGTGTAAAAACATCAAACAAGATTAAACTCATCACTATTTGGAAGTGTGGTGACGTAAGGAAGGAAGGGGTGGAGACTGTTTTTTATTCCTGAACAACAATCTTGTAGAGATGTTATGGAATATTTTATTCAGGGTAATTTATATGGGTTAGTTAAATGAGAAGAAATTTTAACTTTCCTTTTTTTTATATTGCCAAAATAGATTAAAGCATGTAATGAGTAATTTCATCAATTAATTTTAACAATAAAAATTGGTGATGAATTACTTGAATGATTTTTCAAGTGAAAACAGGTATTTTTAATCACTGTTAACCCACTATCTAAAAGCTACATGCATAGTCGAAAAGCGAGACGGATTCCCAAGCCCATAGTTAGTTCCTGGGTGCTGAGGTATCGCTGGTTCAAAGGTTCCGGTCCTAAAGCTGGGGCGGCTATACTCGGCGACACATTGACAAGAATATGCCTGCGGCTCATTGAGGAGTATCCAGCCAGTGTCTGAATGAAATGTCTGCCGTGCGATTTGAACCCTTTCCTCGCGCTCCGCTTGGCAGCGAGAGTCCTGGCCCGCCACCAAGTCTAACGTTCCCCCCGGCAGACCTCTTCCTTGCTGAATAGGTGCTAATTCATCCCTCCCCTATGGGCTCCCTTCCCAGGTACTGGGTCCTCGCATTGTTGGCAGGGCTATTGTCTCCTGGACTCCACCTCTACCTGGATCTCCTATCAAAAGAAGAAAAATATCATTAAATAAAATTATTTATTACATTCAAAAAGGAAGCTATATAGCTCTCTTCATTCCCATTGATTCTTTTCATTGTGTAATGAAGTCTGTTCCGGTTGATTCCTTATAATAGAATAGTTGCGGTTAGGACCAGAAAAGGGGGCATAACTTCTAACCGAAAACCCCATGAATCT
Organism: Oncopeltus fasciatus; assembly: GCA_000696205.2. Classification (NCBI taxonomy): domain Eukaryota; kingdom Metazoa; phylum Arthropoda; class Insecta; order Hemiptera; family Lygaeidae; genus Oncopeltus; species Oncopeltus fasciatus. The sequence goes on from KZ807007.1 coordinate 60,859, forward strand.
AAAAAATTGCAGAGAAAAATAGATAAAGCAACAAACAAAAATATCTCTTCTGGTTGTTATTTTTAAAACAATCTTATGTCCTTAAATGATTCTTCGAATTTTTGTCCCCCGCAAAAAAATCTTTAATGTGAACAGATGTACTATGTAGTACAAAAAAAAACAGTGCATTTATTAAACCTTGGAGTAAATAACTTCAATCACAACGTAAATAACAGTAAGAGTCGCAAAAAAGGAAAGGCTAATGCATTTCTATGATTGTTGAATACAGACAGTGACAGTGAACGTATGTATTCGGCCACGAGGATGGACAATGTCCGAAAGCGCTCGCCAACAGAAAATGGTGTGCAGAAACCAATGAAGACGGATAATAGAAGGTATGATAGTTCTATATTCATTGGTAGTCATAATAACCCTTTAGATTATTTACATTTCTATGCATTAATAAATCCTAAAAACATCAAATACCCTATTTTGAAAACTATGAATGTATATATATATAAGGGGAGACTTCTCGTCCTTCAATCCACACTGAGTCTCTACATAGGACTGATGAAGGGCGAGAAGTATTTTTTCGTTTTGTGTGTTCAGTACACCCCTTCTTCCTCTATATATATACACATTTCTTGAACGGACCTTATTGTCAGCTTATTCCTCTAGGTAAGCGAAGAATGAGAGATATATTTCCAAGGAGGTGTGATGGTGGTAGCAGGATGGTTCCTCGAAGGATATGTTCTACACCTAATCTTCGGGAGGCGAGAGAGAAGACGAGACAGGTAAAACGTAGAGAGCAGCAGATGAGTTGGAGATCTAAGGGAATCGCAATGACCTTCTTTTAGTCGGTTTTCCGCCCTGTAATCATAGATCCGCTATTAGCTACCGACTGTGTGTTACCTTCTGCTACTCGCCACACTACTAGTCACTAGCTTTCCCATCTACATCCTTATAGAATATCTTTACTTATATATTTATTTATTGAAAAAATGAAATAAATAAAAATCTTTAGATAAGTATCTTTCTGAGAATCAATAACAATTATTTAAAGATTTTTTTATTTTTATTTTTTTTTATTTTGAGTGTTAGCCTTCCATTC
>KZ807007.1:65703-88610 GCA_000696205.2 Oncopeltus fasciatus
GAACGTTATCCCCCGCAAAAAAGGAAAGTACCATAGTGTTTGTGAAACGGAAATCTCAAAGAAACTTTTAGACATTCAGTTTATAATTAAAACAATAAAAAAATCAGAGAGTAATTAATTTACGAAATAATTTGAAAAATATCAACCGTAATACAAATTTCGCTCTTTAAAAGAGATTCATCACTATAACTCGCCATTACGGCGACATATGAGTTCTATGGTCTTGCCTCAACCGATATCAACCTGCATTCCATGAATGCCTCCAGCAATTCCGATGAAATTATGTTTCTGAACATTCATAAAAAATTTTCCGCCGATTTGCTACTGTAATAAAAATGTTAACAGGGCAGTCCATACACATACTGTCATATAAAAGTATTCTGATAGTTGTAGTGATCATACATAAGATAAATATGTAGGTCGTTAAAAATGATGAATTTATACAATTTTATAAAGTCTAATATATCATCCAATTTAACTAATACTAAGGAGATATTTCACGGACTATAAGAAGATATTTAACATTGTTAGCCAGATAGGTGGTCGGAAAATTGTAAATTTTCATTAGCGCCCCTCCCCCATCTCTTTCTTGTTCTTGAATGTGGTATATTCTTTTAATGATTTAGGTAATATCTGAATCTAAAGTCTAGTACGATGTACGTTCTGATTTATGAAATCCAGGAACTCGAGTAATATGTTTACCATTGTAACTATTTTGTGACGTATTTTCAGACATTTAGAGCTTTTTTTTTCCCTCTCAATGTCTCGGACAGGCTTTTAAATCACCCCTCTTCAGATATAGGCTACCTTATGAAAAAAAAAGCTTGCAGCTTGACCAGTGTGGACGATTGAGAGGCATCTGGCATTGGCGTTCAGGTGGGAGGGCACGTGGTCCAGGGACCACTGTCATAACCTGCTTCACAAAGACCTCTCTACTCGGGTCCGCTGTCAACCTATATGACGGGCCCATTCAACCCTTTGCCGACCTAATCCGAAAATCCTGAATGCACTCGGAAAGATTCAAAAGATTCGGGTCCCCGAGTCCTTCCACCCCGCTTCCCGCTTAAGAGGGAACGAAACTATCTGGATATTCTCAAGGTTCCCCGTCCTCTCGGAACACTTTACCCCACAAAGAGAAATATGAGAGTACCGTCAGGTCCTCACTGTCCCTGGCCTGTCCATTCACCAGACTCTATCGCCCATTGAGGGAACATCTCCCACAAACAGTACAGTTCCCCAAAGATAATATTCAACCCATTCATGGAGGTTGTCCTACAAACAGTTGGAAAGATAAGGCTCATTGAGGACAGCGCTGCGTCTTTCAGTTGAGGAAAATCTCCAGAACTTATCCAGCTTGAGTAGTGGGCTTGAGGAGTGAAAAGTATTTTTCTACGAAATGGAAATTGCAGAAGGGCGTGAGTTGAAAACTGAGTCGGCTGCAAAAGTCATTGTTGCTGAATTCGGAGCCTTCTACCCCAAGGTTCCCAAGGTTCGAGAAGCTGGTTCCTGCACCATACACTACATTATTTTGCACCATTCGATAATTAATTTGAATAAATTTTAATTTCATTTTTATAATCATATACAGCATCAAAACGTTAATAGAAAATATATAAATGAAATTATGCAAATAGAAGATTAAAATACAAAATTTGTTTTATATAATCCTCTTTCATTTTACTACATTCTGCATATGCTATTAATAAAATCATCATTTACATGTAACAAATCCAAGGATAGGTCTATTGAATGACGACTCGAAGGTCATACGATATGACAAACCACAGACAACCACGACTTACTAAAATTGTAAGGTGTTTTTATTACAATAAAACATATTATAATTTAATATTTTTGGCGAGTGTAAATGATTGATTCGCTTTTCTTAAGTTAAGAAGAAATGCTTAATGTTCAAACATTAAAAATTTTCTAAGAAATATTTGATTTTTTATTTATTTAGTTTTCTTTAATTTTTTCGAGCTTTGCTTTTACTTTTATTTTGCTACATTTTTATTCATTTAGTTAGATAATATTTGTTAATTATATTGAGCTATAACATGGCTCAGATCTGTTAATGGGCCCAGCTTTCTTGTAAAATAATAAATAAATGAGGCATGAGGAAATTTAGATACTGAGGATTTTTTCGTAAAAGCATCTGCTTACGTCCTAATAAGGATTTATACAAAACTATGAATTTGATAAAGGTTCGTACTTTAAATATATAATTTAAAAGTTAATTATATTATACTTTTTTTCTTTCTTTTTTTTCAAATTTCGGTTCTTTAAACCCTGATAAATTACCAACCGGATAGAAGTAAGTATTTACCTGAAACTCACAATTTGTTGAGATATTTTAACAGTTTAATAGTCACAAATAATAACATAATAGACCCAACGACTTTCTGTTCAAAATGAAATATTTTTAATACTCGGTGAGAGTTTCTTATTGGAGACGAGGGAGTAAAACCTAAATGTTTATCCTCATTAATATTAAGATACATTTTTTTGTGATCTTTATGATTTAAATACGCCTAAAAAAATAAGTACGGGTCATATCCGGCAATGAAATTTTAATACGTTGTTGAACATTGAAGGAGGTATTAGGTAATTCTATGCAGTGCCGTGAACCCGGGACCGTGATATCGGGAATTGAAGCTGGATTCGCCCAAGGCATGAGCTCCGGACAGCGGTGGAGCGAGGCTCTGACATGGCAGACAGGAGGCAGACACCTAGCACGGATCTTCCAGAGGTCGGTGGCCAGATGTCGAGGTGCAATACCCCTCCAACAGATGATGCGGACATCTGGCCTACGTGCTAAGGGGACCTCTCGTGCAACAGATTGCTGCTACAGCCGGAAGGGCACCTCATCAGCCTTCCTTATAGCTGTAGTTCTGCACTTCTCTGGGTCAAACATTTCCCAATCAGATGAGCAGAGATCCCCTATCCCCTCTCCCACAAGCAAAACGTTTACACCCTCTGTCAAATTTCGTATGTAGATGTATGTATTTGGGGCTAGTATCTCTGCACCAAGACATTTTCTTATATATCGCGCTGTCCTGTTCATTCTCGAAATCAAGGCAAACTTTTTGGTGCCGTAAACTGTCCTACAGCAGTGGGGGGGGGGGGCGCCAGGGACTCTTATACAGCCTTATTAATAGCCGCTCACAGCTCACATTAGAAAATAAACTGACCATCTACAAGACCATAATACGACCAATCTGGAGCTACGGTGCAGAACTGTGGGGTGCCGCTAAGCCTTCCAATATCCAACGAATACAATCCTTTCAGTCCAAAATTCTTAGAATAATTGCTAACGCTCCATATTATGTGTCCAACTCTACCCTTCATCACGACTTTAATATTCCTTTTGTCAAAGCCCTTATCTCCACCCGCTTCAAACTCTTCCATAGTAAACTCCAATTTCATCCCAATCCATTTGCCCAATCCCTGTCGTCGGACTCCAATCCCCACAATCCTCCCCGGCGACTAAAACGGAGATGGCCTCGCGACCTCCTGGGCCTTAATGCCTAAACTTATTGGGAGTGGGGTCGATGGGCCCCTTCTCCCTGCACAGTGATGACCATTTATTTATTTATTGTTAATTTTATTTTTATTTCATTATATTTTTTCTTTCTTTTATTTTATTTATATTATTTTTATACATGTACATTTATTTTAAGTCATCAAATTACAAGATGTTATATAAAAGAATGTAATAAATAAAGAATTATTTACAAAAAAAAAAAAATAAAAAAATTCATTCACACACCAATTCAGGGTGCCAGGGTAGCTCGTGGGATCCGTTCAGGTCTCGCAATCCTGACGCTGAGGGTTCAAATTCGGCCCTGGGCAAGTTTTTATCTAGAACTAAAAGCTTGTAATGAGCCATAAGGGTTTAGAATCGGATGATAGCCCCACTCCCTTCCGTGACCCTAAGTGATTGAAAGAGAGCTGATATCGACTATCAGAAGGTTTTCGAAGAAGATGAAGCTCTATCGTTTAGCCATACACTGTTTCAGGATCAAAGGTCACGCCAACCTTCACGTTGTGAACATTAGATTTGGGATTTCAATATTTACTCGTTTTCTTTGTAGGGATTTACCACCTATAAAATCACCGATCAAATCAATAAACTAGTAGTATGTAATTGACCCTAGTATTATGAAGATCTTTTTATCTATTGTAAACAAATTTATAAATAGTGTAATGCTCTTATTAGATCATCTTATTGTTCTTATTATAAATTATTTTGGAACTTTTAATTGAAAAGTATGTTTAATGAAGTTTAAATCTTTCACATAAGTAATAATACAAGATGATTACAGAAGTATACCAGAAACTAAATAAATATATGTTATTAACGGAGGCTGTGTAGGAGACTTTAACGTCGTATAGAACTCTCTCCTGACATTGGAATTAGTGGCTAACTACTAATTCCAATGATTAGCTTAATTAATTATTAATATTAATAAGTAAACATTTAATATATAAGCTTTGTAAAACTAAAATGCCAAAACCAAACGATTAGCACGAAATCATTGACTGTTATGATGTTAACCTAAGTTTGTCAGGGTTAATTTTGGATTCAATTATAGGACCAATCTATTATTTGTAAAAAATTGAAAATAATTCGGGAACCGGTTTAGCTGAAAGGATCAGTTGTCTTACAAATTTGGTAATGCGGGTTCGAGTCCCACCTAGGGTAAGCTTCTTCAAAAAAATAAAAACTTGCTCTATGCCATGGGTGTTTAAAATAGAGTGCAACTCTCAATACCCCTAAGTGGTTGCATTGGAGATAAAATAAAATTAAAAATGAAATAAAAGCAAGAGAAATATTCGCTTGGCGAGGTTTTTCTCCATTAAGATTCTGAGAATATAATGTTATTAGAATACTATGTTACATTATGAAACATAAGCATGACTCTGGTTTATAGTATTGCGGTGTTTAAACAACCTTCATTTAAAATAATAAAACTTCGATTTAATTATTCAATGACAGGTTAAACAATAAACTACCACTCTCTTCAACCCTAATTAAAAGAGAAAAAAAGTTTTCACATTGTATTTGATACGTTTAACTTAATATTAGAGTAAATGTTTAAACAATTAAATAGAACTTAGTATTAATTATTTAAATTTTCTATTATGATTGTAGTATAAGAAATTATATTATACTTTTTTTCTTTCTTTTTTTTCAAATTTCGGTTCTTTAAACCCTGATAAATTACCAACCGGATAGAAGTAAGTATTTACCTGAAACTCACAATTTGTTGAGATATTTTAACAGTTTAATAGTCACAAATAATAACATAATAGACCCAANTTTAAATAAAAGTCCTTAAATAAATATTAAATTAAATTGGATCTCTTTATGTCCCTTAAGTGTGTTTTATGCCCTATGTAGTGCATAACTCTTCATGTGTTGATTTTCATAAATATTTGGGAAGATAAGTACATAGTATTTTGTAATGAACTTCCTAACATATTTATTCATTGTTATGATATTTAAAAGATTAGCATTTAAAAGAGGTGCTCTTTTGAAGGTGGACTTACAGTTGAAATGTAGGCTATGAATAGCCAGAGACGTGAAGTAGACGTGGATTCTTGACAACGAACTATGAGGTGAAATCTCACCCACCACACGAATGACGGGAACACCAAGGAAGTTCTACGAGCCTTTTCTAGGAAAACAACATCCCTCTATGGTTCTTGGCACAGGTAAGAATGTTACATCTCTGAGAGGTTCCTGACTGCCCGACCGCAAACTGTCCATCCTGCCGTTACGTCAATGGGGACAGTGACACTAAGGGATTCTCAAACCATGTACTTAGGTACAAAAAGGTCAGGGTTTCGGCCGGGGTGTCAACTAAGTAAACCAATGAACTAGTTATTTTATTTATTGACTATGTATGGTATAGGCTTAAGATGATTTCAGCATTTGTCATATGTGTGTGTATATATATACACACATAAATACACTATGGTGGTGTAAGGAAAGAAATTTATTATTAAAAGGAATAATGTAAAATATTAAAGTATTACTACGGTAAACATTATTCATTCTAAAAATGAAAACTAATAAGTTACGCTAAGACACACACACGCGCGCATGCGTGCACGCACGAACAAACGCACGCACACACACACACAAATGCAAACATATTTAAAAAAAAAATAACAAAATAGACTAAAATAACGTGATAACGTCAGAGTAACGTAAGTGCAGAAAATTACTGTAAAAGGAAAACATTTAAAAAAACCTGGATTAATTAATAAACATATATTACTTTTGTTCATATGTGACTGATATGATCCTGCCTGCGCAAAAGAACAAGGGCAAAACGGGGTGGTGAGGGTGGGTGACACTGAGCCGGTAGTGGGGGAAGTCCAAAGCTTTGAGTGGCTTCTAGAGCCCTTCTTTCCGAAAACATTATAGAAATAAAGGGTAGGCCATTCAATTTTATGCACATTTATTTCTGCGTTGTTCTTTTTAATAATAATTGAGAAAATATTGGCATGTTTTAAATTTCCACTATACCCATTTCAACACAGATTTTATGAACGTTATCGGACTTCATCAAGGAAAGAAAGTCAAGTATTTATTTGTGTAATCTAAAATTTTACGGCGCTAGGACCTTTTCATACTAACACATACATTTTGTGTTAAATAATTCCTGACAATCATTATCACTAGTCATTTGTGTTATCGTTTCTCTAAGTCTCGTTAGATAAAAGGAACAGGGCCTAAATCGGACGATGATAGGTCTTCCTAGGCGGACTAACAAGGGATGAAATAAGGCCCTTGGCGTGTGGGGGTGAGTTATGCTGGCACGAGGCATGGCAGCTGGGCTTGCTGACCACTGGCCAGGTAGAAAAGGCTCCCTCCATCTGCCAAGGTCGCGGCTATCATTTTCAATTTTGGTTTTGAGCTACCCTCCTCGGCTCGCCGTCAAAAGGGCTAGAGATCTCGGAAACTTCTGCATCCGGAAACCTGCCACGCCAGGAGAGGATTTCCGTTTGGACCACCCTCAGGGTGTGGTGTTTGTGGCTGCAGATACACAACACCCATTTTCAGCTTGACCATAATTCACAAAGAGCTACTGTTTTGCTCTTCTTTTCTGAAGATGGTCAAGTTTCACAATAGGTCATTTAGATATGATAACTGCCTTACATAGGAGTAAGCAGTGAAAAATGAAAATATACGATATTTACATTTGAACTCAATTGCATTAATGAAGAAAAATATACAGTCAACTTTTTATCTCAAGGTTATATAAATCCTTGTTCTAATCAGCATTGACTTTGTTTTCGTGGACTCTAGGATTTAGTTATTTTCAGATATAAAATGACCAAGGGACGGAACGCTGAGAATAGGAGACAAGTTGGTAGTATTTGAAATTATAAAAGTGTTGTGAAAATGATACTTTATTTTTTAAAGAGAATCTTTTCCTATTTTTTAATTATAACTGTTTAATAATATTTACAAAGATAATCAACTTAGTGATTAAGGGGAATATAATTGTATTTTTTGTGAGGAATCTAATATATTTATTTTTTTAAATCATTAAAATTCTAAAACTTTTACATGAATAAATATATACTCATATTGTTGTATTTCAAGCCATACTTTTTGTACTTTCAAACTAAGATGGATTGGTAATGTTTATATCATTATATGACACCTAAAGACATCATAAAAAATCCAATAAATTTCTTTCCAGCCCGCCACACAAAACGTTTCTTCCTGATAACACTTTTTATTTATTTATTAGGAAAATTAATTTTTTTCTTCGCATCCTTTTAGATTTACCTCTAGCACCTGTTGGGAAGGTCCTTATTTTACTGAGATGATGTCTTCATATAAAGAGGCTATCAGACTTTATCTCACGCCCAAGGGTGTCAGACAATATGAAAGAATAACCTCCCAGACAGCCCCCAGGGGTAGCAACCCCTAACACAAACATCTTATTCTCCTTCTTTCAGATCCGTATCTATCGTTGGTTTCAACCCTTCCATTGGTGCCCATTCAGTGGGGCCGACTGACCTGAATCTGTGTCCTTCATCTCTGTTTTAGGACTCTTCATCATCTTTATCTGGATAGACCTGTGAGAGAAAATTACGCCTCAAATATATAAAAGGATAGAAGAAAGAAGGGATTTTTTAAAGACCCAGACAAGGGGTTCAGGTAGAATAATAAATTAAAGTATATTTCAAATGAGATTATTAATTTAACATAAATAAATCAGTGAATTACCCAAGAATTATTCAATTAACTACTGTTAACAAATTGCTGGGCTGTTTAAAAAAAACAGAGTTCGTCATTAAGGAGTGGCGTGAATGTGATTTTCCCATGTTTCATTAAAAATGGACATAAAGTAGAGAAATGTTTCGTTTGAACACCATAGTGTGCGATGGAAGTGAAGGGCAAGGTCTAGTCCGACCCGGAAGGAAAATAGCCGAAGGCATTAAACCTTCCAAGTTAAATTCATAAATAGGTTCTTTAATACGATTTTTATTCCGTAAAAAGTTTTCTTTCTGAATTAACTCTCTTTATTAAAAAAAAATTATCTGTACATTTTTTACACTTAATGTTTGATGGGGTACATAATAATAGTCCTTGCTCGTCTATCCAAGGACGTAACCCGTCCTCAGAGAGGGGTCCAGGTTAACCCGTAATAGACTATCTGGCACCCATCTTCTCCTTATCCTAGGATAAGAAGGAGACTAGGCAGGGTGTCAAGGAGGGATTAAGAGGGGGAGAAAAATGCCAGTGCATTCACTCCCAAGGTATTAAACTAAACTGGCTGGAGTAGGAGGACCCTTGGCCACCTCCTCTTGAGGCGTCGGGGAGAGTGGTCGGGATGAACGTCGGTGCCAGGGAGAGAACTATAGGATTTGGATGTCCTTGGATATTTGTGTGGAACTTATCAAATCTGGAGGGGATGAGCTTGGAAACAAAAGGTATTTGCTAGTCAGAATGGATTCCGTAAAAATTGTATATATTTACTGAAGTCATTTCTATGAGCGCTAATAATAAAAAATATATTTAACAATTTCTTTATTTTCGTCTACCTCTACCCCATCCCTTTACACTCTTGCATTCGATCGATTTAAGCAGGCATTTACTTATTTTATTTAAATAATGTGCTGAAATACCTGCTTTTTAAAAAAACGTATTTTGCACATTGTGGGCTCTAGAGAACGAATGAGAACTCTGTGCAATCTAAACAGATTTCCTATCTTTCATTCAAAATGCACATAAATAAGAGTAAATGACGAATTATAAACACGAGAGAGCAATGAGCCTAAATATATGATTGTCCGGGAAGAAAGGGAGTAACGAAAGAACCCGCCAATCGTAGTTCTTTCTTAACAAACTTTTTTTCTTTATTATTTTTGGAAAGAAATAAGTATAGATCATAAACACTAGAAAATTACATTTACATGTATTGTATTCTATAAAATTTATCGCTACACATATTATGATTACAACTTATGTTCTTCTTCTAAAATCCTCCATTTCCCTAATCCTATTTTAATAAAAAAATAATTTTTTCAAGAGTTTCCAAGAAAGTTCCGAATTTTGTATATATATATTTTTCTCGTCTAATACAAGATGAACATTTCGTCATTTTGGAAATTGCGTCTTTTTGAAAACAGCCTATTTTTGAGAGTGGTCACAGAATGTATTTATGATAAAATTACATTTTTCACCTATTTTGTTCTGTTCATTTTTTTCATAACTCAAATGATAAAATGGATATTATGATTTTAGATTTCTTCAATAAGAAACAAATTGAATGGTTTGTAAAAACATTATGAATGAATATTCACACACACACACACACATAATTCAATAATAATTAGTTTTGGTGTCTAGTATATATGATAGAAGAAAATATCGAAAGAAATATTTTTAAAAATGACATTAGATCACCATCTCAATATTCCTTCGGAATACGCTGAGATTGGGAAATTATGAGACATATATTGTGTTTGAGATATTTTGTCTGGGGGAAGAAATCTATTGGTTCTCTGAAGTTGCTGGTTCGAGTTCAGAAGACGCTTGGTGAACGTAATGCTGGCCAGTCTCATACATAGATAGATGGAGTAGTCGCAAAGAAAAAAAATATATTAATTATATAATGCTTACGATGTGATGAATTCACTTATTAGATAAATATATTAAATATAAATATATTGTGATAAATAATAACCATTTATATCAGACTAAAGTTTATAAATTACACGAGAGAATGAATTGGAATTCCTAGTTTTATAGTTTTTCGTGGTTAAAAAACGTAGAAACCTATCTTTCCTCTCCCCAATGAGCAGAAATAAAATGTGGAATGTGTGCGGGTGGTCTTTTGGTGCAACACATGGTGTGAAGAATTGTTTGAAACGAAGACGGTGTGTTTTAAACATTTATCTCAGGGGGGTGGAGGGCGGCTTCCCTAACGAGCCCTGTCAAATCCATCTGTTCTCGCCACTGCCACCTCAGCCGCAAAAACCTGCTGCCCACACGGAGTTATTTCAGAGAGACTGCTTGTATACAGATAAACGTGTCGACAAGAACCGCGGCCTTATACATACACACAACCCCTAGGGAAATAGGAAACACATTTTTCTATAATTTTTCCCTAAGTTTGGACGCCATTTCGTCGAAATTCGATAATTAATCTTCCCATATCAGGTTGACTTGATTATTGCTATCAGAGTCGATGAGGTTTTTTAGGAAAGTTGTATAACGTTTTGCAGCCTTTATAGCCATGTGGCTTATGTCGAATAAGTACTAGAAGTTTCGCAATGAACTCCTACCTTTTAGAGTATTACAATGTAATGTATCTATTAAGGTTTTTAGGGCTGATTTTTAAAAAAACTTTATCGATGCTTTCTACAACCCTACCAACTAGATAGCATAGATACACACACGTAAACACAAAAATATATAAATACATTTGTGAGTGTCAAACAATCCTCCATAGGCCACGGTTTTATGTTTTTATAATGAAATTAAGACCAAAATCAGAACTATAAGATGGAAGTTTATCTAGTGGACGGGAATCAAATAATGTTTAGTTGAGATTAATGAAACTCAACAAACATTTGCTTATAAACAAATACTTTGTGTTAAATTACGAAATGAAACAACAATAGTAGTGGGGGAAAGCATGAATGTAAGTTGTTAATTTGACATTCTAAAACTAAATATGCGACTATTTATCGTTAAAAATCCGGTGAATTAGTAAAATGCAAGAAATTAAAAAAAGTCCGTCTCACAAGAGTTGCGTAATCTAGGCCGATTCCTATGTTTCATTAAAGATAGGCAATAACATATAAAGCGATATTTATATTACAAGTCTAAGAGAACTATGAGGGTAAAATGTATGACTCCTAAGCCCTGCTTCAGACTGGCTAGGAAGGAAGAGTAGGGAACCACTCAGTAAATTTCTTCCTTAATAAGCGTTTTTCGTAAAACTATTATAGAATAAAACAATAAAAAAGAAAAGATATTATTAGGATTATTTTTATTATTTTGATCAACCCCTAACCCCTCCTCTCTTCTCTTCTCATTAGATTTCCATAAAAAATGGATTCTTTGAAGGATTTTTAATGAAAAGCACGAAAATTCAAAACAGAATTTAGTTTCTATATTTAAAAAATAAATGGGCCAAAAAGGAAAAAGAAAAATGTTTTAAATAATGCGTCATAGAACCAGCTTCAATAGCTTGATTTTTCGACAGAAATCTGATAAATCACCTCACATAGTAAGATATGCCTTATAAGACAAAATAAAAATAAACACTAAAATTTTAGTATTTAAATTATTAAAAATTGATTTATTAAAACTATTGAAATAGATTAATTGAGCCCCCATACCTGTCACCATTTTCGTTAAAACACCACAAAATTATTAATTTTCATTGAAACTGATTTAATTGTGAACTTGGTTGGTATAAATATATGTGTTATCGTTAAGGCGAAAACTAAAAGCTTAGATTTTTATGATGTAAAAAAAAAAGTTATTATTTTAAAAATTGTTCTCCCTATTTAAAACTTAAGTTTAAAGGATAGGCATAGACGCACTTACCGGCAACCACATACTACTTTAATTAAAAAATTATATATATGGATTAGACATACTATACACCACTATTTTTTACCAATTAGCTAGGTAAAAATAGAGTATAAAGGAAATTTAATATTTCAATCATTTATATATGTATTTTAGTTGATACACTAGTTGACTAGTATTATAGTATTATCACTGAAACTTAAATATGAATATTGTCTACAGATATAACTGAAAATAAGGGGGGGGGGGGATAGAACAAACAAGCGTAAACTGAGGATGGTGAAGAAAATAAGCTGTGAAATAAGGTTTTTTCATTCTCGAATGGGGATTTGAACATACATTATTATTATAAAGGCTTTTCTTGAAGTGGGAATTGGATCCTTAAATAAGATCTGTTGGGTCATGTCCGCCTGCGAGACACAGTCCCATTGTGCATTGCGTGGGGAGTTTTTTGCGGTGGAAAACGGAGCGGACACAGAAGGACACAAACAGACATCTAAAATAACAGCGACTGGTGGCCGGCTGTCTCGCTTTAATGAAGAGGTCCGGTCGTCTGGAGAGAGGGGAAGCTCTCCACGTGAGAACGCACGTGGTCTCCGGCCCTCGTGGGACTTTTGTCTGCCTCTCCCGCCTCCTCTTAAGCCGGTAATCCTCTATGTCCGAGAGAGATTAGTCCTCGAGTGCGGTTCTCGGTACGGAACTCGAACATCTCTGCTCTGGGCCGCTCAGAGTAAGGGCTCAGGTAAGAGCTAACTCTCCGACCGCTACATCTTAACGTAATTCCAGTCAGGGGATGTCACATACTCGAAAAAATTTTTCAAGTAGGTAAGCCAATCTTACAAAAACTCGCATTATAAATTTAATAATTGTAATTAGACAACGAAAAAAGTTCAAGTTCAAGGTATAACTTCAAGGTATAAGTTCAAGGTATGCTGGGTTTGATCTTTTTGAAATTAAGTATGCTTATAATAAGTCAGTAATGGTTCTCAACAAAAATTGACAATTTACAGAACGGACAAAATTTTATAAACTGAAGCACAGAGATTATTAAAAAAAAGGCATATATACAGAAGAAAGCTCGAGACTTTAGTGCCCCACAGATTTATCGGTGTAGAGCCAGCGTTAGTGGGCTTTTCTCAAAATATCCTTGGTATTCTGGGGAATTTTATGTATGTAAATAAAAAATAAATATAATATCAGATTTGTATATTTTTCTGTCTACCAGTTAATAAATAATTAATGTGATATGTTTAAGTGAAAAATAAAAATTCAATAAATANTATGAATGACTTTTTTTTTTTATCTCCGCTAAGTTCTTAAATGTAGAATACCGAAGTATTGAGTCATTGAACCAATTGGAGTTTTGTATTTGTAGATGCAAAACAATTTAAAAATTTTTCTCAAATTAATCCTAATTTAGATGGGAAATTCTAAACCTTTAATCGAAGGAAACTTTCTAATAAAATTAATTCAGAATCAGTTCATTTTTCTTTCAGTTTTACCTTCTTCAAGGCTTGTACTACTGCGCTTAAAACTCAGCAACCCGTCTTCTTACTGCACTAATTGAATGCGAAGAGTCCTTATACACTTTCAACATTCGTTCATAAATTTCTTTTTCTTTTAAACCTTCCAAAATTAAATTCAACCACTGCACGGTAATTGATTTTTTTCCATTGTAAAAAAAATACTGTGTCACGTCCATATTAAATGACTTGTAAACAAAGAATGAATTGACAGAAACCTCACATATTTTCATATAAAGTGAACTAAAATAGAAAAAAAAAAAGAAAAAAAAAAAGGCTAGTAGCAACGCTTTCTCTTATCGAACCGCAAAACGTATTGAATAAACGTTTAGTAAGCCTGTTTATATTTAGTTTGTGTCAAAATTAGATGAAAACACTATAATTTTCGAAGAACCTCACGTTTAAAAGCTTAACTGCAAAGTGCTTTGTTGAGAGGAGGTAAATGTACCATTTGAAACGTATGATCTTTACACTACATAAAGTTATATTATTTAACTGTTAATTTTTATTGTACGAAAGACATCTCTTTTGTCCAAGACCTCATTTCTTCCCGCTACACATTTTTCCACATGAAACTGTAATGCCATCCTAAATCACTAGCACAGACCCTGTCCTCCAATTTTAATTCCTACAACCCTCCTCGTCGACTCAAACGAAGATGGCCTCCTGACCTTCCGGGATCATAGTATGTATTTGTATGAGAGTGGTGTCATTGATCACCTACTCTCCTCTTGTGATTGTTATTTAATTATTTTTTAGTTCATTTCATTTGATTTTAGTTCAATCATATTACAAAATGTTTTTATGTTAATAGAAAAAATAAATAAATAAAAGTTTAAAATAATAAAAAAAATTGATGGCTGTTTTTTTTTCCCCTTCCAAATGAAGGAGTTTTGTATAATTGTGTCCACTGTCAAGAAGATCTTCAATACAATCCGAAGCTTTTCAAAGATAATAAAGTTGGCCGAGGTGACTTGGAAGTTGTCGCATGGCCGATTGCGTGCTTCAGCCGACAGCGCTCGGGGAAGAAGATGAGCTCGGAATCCGGGCGACATACAGGCGAAGTGGGCGGTGCGCTTCATGTAGGGGAGGTCTGGACTTTTTAGAAGGACTTCTCTGTAAGTGACCTTCTTTCACCCGTGCTCCCCTCCCCCCCAGGAACCGGTCCACGCAAAAATCCTATAATTGCTTAATTATCGCTGCTACTCCTGAACGCCCGCCGACAAAAGGTTTCCTGGAGCCTTTCCCCAGGGGAAATGTCTTCTTTCAAGGAGCCCCAAACATGCATAATTGTGGGATGGCTCTACATGTTTTTCCTGCATGTCCTCAAGACCATTCCTCCTGGTCAGATAGTGGTAACCAGGGACCAATTGAGCAAAGATCTTTACTCCTTATTACCAACATTCACTGTGCGGTTTTATTTAATCAAATTTTAAATTATAACGGCTACTCTCGTTCACTAAGAAGATGGCAACGAATTCAAATAGAACATATGAAAAATCATTAAAGTCTAATCGTTTTCATGTTGTACATTGCAGTAGGAAATTTTTGAAGTTCAAAAAATATATTTTTTCCTAATAAAACCTTGTAAACACTTTATTTTAAAATTAGTTTTAATTTAAAACAAACAATTCGGGCAAACCTAAAGTTGTCCTCATTTTCGATCTGTTCTATTAATTAAAATTAAGTAATTCGTCATTTAAGTAAACTGAAATTTTTACAATAGTAGCCATCTTTGCTTTATGCCATGTTTATGATGTCAATTTCTGTACATAATTTTAAGAAATTTAAAAATTTTTAGATTGTACTAATCTACTAATTTTAGTTAGTATGTTAGTAACTAGAGAAATAATCAATTAATTAGCTCTGCACCCCGAGATGTGATCATAAACCTCCCTCTAGATCTCTCCGTACATCATAATTGCCCTGATGACGAATTACAAGTTAAGTCGAAACGTTGCCAATAATAAAACAAAATAATTACCTAATAATATCGGAACACTCTATTGTTCTCATCCTGGCATGATTATTTTTTTGCGCTTATAGGTATAATATTAATTACGTTACAAAAAACATTTCCAAATAGTCTTTAAGAATTACAAATAATGCACAATAAGTAAGGACTAGTAAATTAGAACAATTTAAAAAATATTATTTTTGTTAATAACAATAATTTGTCAAGGTATTTGCGATTATTTGTAAGAATAATTTATAAATATAATTGTAGGAAAAAAAAGATTTAAGATGTTGTTTAATAATTCATAATTCATTTTTTTGTCATTTTTAAATGTCTTCTATAACATGGGTTTTTTCTTAAAAAATGTAATAGAACATAAATGTTAGGATATTTACGGCAAATTTCAATACGTTTTTTGGTAATGTCAATAATGATAAGGATATTAAAATTTCGATTTTAATCTTCCTCTTAACCCACAACCTCTCAACTTTCAGCTTCTAAATAGTTATCAAAATAACTGAGGTAAGATATGAATGAGGGTGACAACCTCTCTCATCGAGCGTCTGCATAAGAAAAAGCACTTGTTCATATTTATCGCAAAAGGGGGGATATTAAAGGTGGGTTCCGGTTATAAATGAGGCGCTTTGCTGAATGAGAACGCTAAACGCGTCCATCACACATATATATAGCTCAGCTGAACAAGTGAACGCTCCAAGACGAAGGGGTTGACCTTTAGGATGTCGAGTAATGCGAGGGCCCTACAAAAAAAAAAAAAAAAGATTAGTATCCCACGCAAATACACACAGTAGAAAATTGTTTACGACTCTTAGTGGGAATTTAGGCATAATTTAGGCTGAAAGGAGGTGAAACCAATGCAATAAATATGAAAGTCGGATTTCGCTTTCGTTTGTATTTAACATGGGAGCTTTCTTTCAGCTAGACATATCATATTATTACTCGATCAATAAGTAATAAGTTTTCAATTATGTATTTTATGCAAAGGAATGCACTTTTTTTTATTCATATGTAATAGGTACATTGATTAAGAAATACAGAAAGCAATGTTCTTTATGGATGAATTCACAAAGATTTATCGCGGAATTGAAATGAGCTATATTGCATGGGCTTTGATGCATTTGAGTTATGGCCACCCACTTGCAGAAATTGCATGTTATAAGGACTTTTCTTCTTTTTATCAGCGGATTATGAAGCGCGTAATGCGGATTAAGGGGGGTAGCTTCATTTCAGAAGAAGCTCTCTCGCTGCATTATCAGCTTCCACGTGCATTATTACATATTTATTACTTGTATCATTACATGGTCTTATCTACTCAGGGTCAAGACAAGTTTCTCAGCGCTGACACACACCCGCACAATCAAAAAGTTTATAACATTTTGGATTATGATTCTAGGATCTAGTTAGTAGGTAAGAACAGAAAAATATTGAACATTTATAATAATTGTTTCTGATTTAAATTTTATTATTAAAATATATTTAACGAAATCTTAACATAAAAATAATTAAGTTAAACCTCAATAGTCACAATCATTCTATAAATTTTGTTCACCAGTCATGTACTAGAAGTACGGTAATGAACTAATCGGCATACAGAAATTTCTGGGATTCTTCAGTAAACCAATTTTATGGAAATTTTCTTGATATGCATTTACTGATTCGAAAAGTTCTTAATAAAGATTGAAAGGAAAAAAAAATACGTCATTAAAGACCTGCAAAGACTGGGTAAATACTCGAGCTTTATAGCCCCCATTCCTAATCGTAAATTTTCGCTGTCTGAGTTATAATATCTTGTCAATGTTGATTTAAAAAAAAAAAAAATATTGCATACTAAACACTGAGGAAGTAAGGTCCTTTTTCCGCTCCCTTTGCATTTCTTGTAGAAAATTTAACGAGGGATTACATAACACAATTATTATCATTATTTAAATAATAAATAAAGAAAAAACGAGAGTCTAACAAATAGCCGACAGTGTTGGCACCATCGTGTATAAGGCGATATATACCTCTTACTTGGGAGTTTAGACTCGGAGTAAAGTGCGGGGAGATTATCTAACCTGACTCCGTGGTGTAGGGGTCAGCATACCTGACCGGAAAGTAGGAGACCCGGGTTCGTTCCCGGCTGAGGTAGTATGATTTCTTTTCTGACTCCCTTTGGATTTATTGTGGAAAATTTAACGAGGGGTTACATAATACAATTAATATCCATATTTAAAAATTGAATACTAAAGTTTACTCTAGACTGGCCAGAATAGCAGAAGGAGAAAAGCGTAAAATCTATTCCTTAATAAGCGTTTTCTATTAATTTCTTATTAATATTTTAGTGCCTTCAATGTCGGTAAAGGTCCGTTGAAGTTTTTATATTATTTTAAGAGATAGCCTCCCTTTCAACCACTTAGGGTCATGGGGTGAGGGGCTATTTACTGCTTCCTACCCTATTCTAATCATCCATGGCTCAGGAAAGGCTTTTACTTATCGATAAAAGCTTGCTCTGGCCAGGATTTGGAGAAAATGCGCCAGGATTGCGTGACAGGAACGGTTCCCCTGAGCTACCCAGTCGCCCCGTTATCACTGTTATTGGTACAATTGTTAATGGTGAAAAGTAGGAGTTACTCTAAGGTGAATCTACGCAAAATTTCACTTACCGCTTCAAAGTCAATCATTACTATTGCAGTTGTTACACACTCGTATTACCGAAATGCCTGTCGGAAGAGCGGTCGTAGGGGGAACCTGTTCCGTGTGGGCAGTGCCGAGCAAACAGAGGATGAAAGGGGGAGCCGGCTGTCTGCGGGGCGGTAAGTAGCTACGTGACGGGTGCCTCCGGTCACGGTGATCGCCAGTTATCGGCGCCCACTCCTTCTTCTTCGTTTTGCTGGTCGGCCTTTCTTCCCGATCTGTAGTAGCCGGGCTGTGGGCTATGCCCGCACGTGAGCCGCCTCTGATCCCGGCCACCCGACTGGAAAACTGCCCGCACTCAACGCCCCTGTCGGCATTCCTCACACCCCCGCAGACACTGGAGACGAACGTTTGTTTTCTTTACGCCCCCCTTCATCCGAGGGCACCAAAAAAGTCATTTCGAACCATGCTTCTACTCGCTTATATAATCGTTTTTACGTCTCAACTCTCTTGTCAAGTATGCTTCTTATGTATAACAAGAACTTGTCAGTTACAAATAGTTCCTACTTCAAAATTCAATAGTATTATATGTTAATTATTATTTCCTTTCCAAACTGCAATCCTTAAGTAAAAGTTTATTATACTTTTACTGACTCGCTCTCTCATCCCCCTTCTTATGAAAAATAATAATAAATGATAAATTTTGTGGGAATTTTCTAATCTAACCCTGAAAGTCCTAACTCTTGTTAACAACTTTTCACTGTGTGTAATACGTATTACTGTCATGTACAAACATGTATCGCATATATTGGATTAAATCTTAACAAATGGCGAACTTTTAATTATTTGATGTGAAATTATTAAATATATATGATATGTTTACGTAATTTAATCGATTTCTAGCTATTTACTAACAGAGGTCTCTCATGGTGGACTTGGTTATATATTATTGTCATTTTATTAAACGCGAATAAATATTTTTTCTCAGAAGAGTTGGTTTTCTGCAAAAATTTAGATTCTTTGGAAAAATGTTCAGTGTTTACATTTTTCAAAGTTTTTTGAGTTGATTGGGGAGGAGTTACAATGTTTTACTGGGTTTTTTTTTTACAGTTAAAATTCGAGTCTTTACAAAAATTTCTTTTTTTTTTTTTTTTTTACAGTTGAGTGGTTTCGAGACCAATGAACTCATTATCAGAGCCCAGGGAGAGGGAGACAAAGATAGAGAGAGTGACTAGTGTCTCTGATACCTATACTGGAAGATTGCTGGGCTCTGATGATGAGATCCTTCATATCGAAAGTGCTCATACGTAAATATGAGAGGAAATTGTACGAAGAATGAAATTTTTAGTTGCGAGGAAACCTTATTTAATTTTCTTTGTTCACTTTTTCAATTTGTCAAATGGATTCAATAAAATCTATCTTCTTGAAACCATTAGGATTAAAACGCTACAGTGGATCATAAACCTATATGTTTATCATTAGCGTTTTCTTATGTTCATTCATGACCCTGTCGAAAAACAGTTTTTAATATACAAGTCTTTGTGAGATGATTGTCACTGAAGGATATTAATAAGTAAACTGAACTGCTGGGGTAGATAAAAATAAAGGTTTCAGTGAGGACCGTTGAATGCATTAACATTTAGTCTAGTGGTAGTTGTTAACATAATTATGATGGACTTACTGCCTGTATTATGCCTGGCCCATGAATCTTAAGGGACTGAACTCATTAAATGACACCATTAACGCACATTACACGCAAGGCATACTACGGAAGTCAAACAGTACGAGGAGGATTGTCTGTTCTTCCTGTTGGTTCTCCATGAAAATTCACTTACGTCCTATCCCAATCACTAGTCCAATCCAGACGACCCATTCTCGGGAGCAGTAATTAAAAGATGTATAATCTACTAGAAGTCTCCCCTGGAATTACTCGTTCCAAGCTATCTTCAGCGGGGGCTAGATGAGGACCAGATAAGAATCAAATTTCACCTAAAATACATGGCTAGCCACCGCATTTCGCATGCCTCCAGGCTAATAACAGTTTTGCCAAGAGGTGGACTCCATGCAGAGAAAGCACGTCTAATTTTCGGAGTCTGGGATATTTTAATTGTATGATTGGGCCATTTTCAATTTCATGCCATATCGGTTTGAGGGCGCCCTTGCAAATCATTGAGGGGGAGGGGGCGTAAAAGATACATATGTCTATTTCTAGTCCTACCTTTTTAAAAAAAAAATTAATCCTTTCTTAACAATCCTGTTGATTTTATTATTAAAATCATTATATAACCAACTTGTTTTTGGTGAGCGTCAATAATTATTTTACCTTTTGTAACTCAACTGCCCTTATATATTTCTTCAAGTGAAAGTGTTTTTGTTTTTACAATTAACTCTTACTTTCATTCAAAACCAGAATAAAATAATTTAAATTTATTTAAAATAAATGCCGCATCATTAAGAAAGCCTTTGATATTATTAACAATCCGTCATCCACAAACATTTTCCTCTTATTAATCTTAAAATTGATTTTTTGTGTGTGTGTTATTCTCTCTTTCAACCACTTAGGATCATGGAGGAAGGTGCTATCATCAGGTTGCTACCCCATTCTAAACACCCATGGCTATGGCAAGCTTTTACATATAATAAATAAAAGATTGACCTGGTCGGGATTTGTAGCCGCAGCGTCATGATTTCGGGAACCGAAGGATTCCGAAGGATTATATATTATTATATATTTTCTTAAATTATTAAATATTCTATAAAAGTTGAGGTAGAAAAAATAATTTGATAGATAACATAGTCGCAAACGCGACGAATTTTGTCAATTGCTTGACTGGAAATAGGTCACTAACTACATTTCCTTTAGGTAAATCACTAAAAAGGGAACGAAAACATCGCTATAGTCTATTGATTTGAAGAAAAGGTTTCTGGAAATGTCAACATGGGCAAGCATAAGTTTCAGCCTGCCGAAGTGGATACGGGGAGCTGATCATGGCTGTCGACAGTCCACAACAAGATCACGTAGCACCCCTGTTTTGGGTGGCCGCGCTTCGCTAGAGACGGCAACACCTGGCGACCCGCAGCTCCGCCGAACCGTTTGCTTAAAGCACTTGTTTGTCTGTCCTACGCCACAAGATTTACTTCTTCTCCGATTGCTTCACGAAGAACACGGTGAACTTTCCTGGATACCACCACTAGAGGGATGGGATTGGTCACCAGACTTACGGATGTACCAATGAAGAGATATGTGAGAAATCAGCGAAAGGTGTGAACTCACCACAAGTACTTGTTGGCCAACCAAACTTTGTAAGTCTCTTACTATTCACTTCTAACACTGACTTCACACTTTCAGAAACAAACGTCTCTAATAAGCTGTCAATGCCCCTCGAAGCCTTAATTGTCTTTCTCCAACCTCAGATATAGATCCCTATAGATTTCGTCTCATTTTCTTTGTTTCTTTATATAACTTTCTACTTTTACAATTAACATATGATACCTCGTGTTTCTAGATATACAAATAAATATTATCATGGTTTTTTATTCTCTAACTGACTAGTAAAATATAAAATACCGCTACATTTGAATAAATTATTTCAATTTTCTTATGTATAATATAACATTCTGATTGTGAACTAAGACCATCATTCTGAGCTGAAATATTAAACACTTCCGTCTTTAATTTATGTATAAAATGTGTTTGGGTATGTGTGTTATTGTGGTGTGTGTGTGAACGAGCGCGGGAGTTTTAATTGCCTATTACAGAACTCTCAGCTCATAAACATTTCAGCTGGAAATTAACACTCTATAATATTTACAGATATATAATTGTAAATAAAGTCAAATAGCGTCAAGAAATAAATAAGATTGATTTTGGAGGAACATATAAGTTCTTATTACATAAACGATAAATAATTAAATAATAATATTCCAAAAAAAACAAGACAAACAGAATGAATGTTTATTCGATAGTTTATAATATGCATGTAAACACTAAACGCTGAAATTTAAAAAAAACAACAAAAAAACTTTTGTTCTTTCCGTATTTAGATCCTACATTTCATGAAAAAAAAACATCAAGTTTATGATTTCTTATATCTCTCCCTCAAATTGAATTTGATTTTAATTCATATAGTTAACAGATGTAATTAATTCTTATGGCAAAATAAAAACAAGAAAAAGTTATAGCTTCTAAATTGAAACTAAAATTGGTTCTTATTTTATATACTAGTGAGAAATTTCCTTAAAAGATTTATTTTTATTGCTAATTTTTAATAATGTCGAATTTAGTTTAATTATTTTTAAAATTGCAGACAAAGTGCGAAATGTAATTTTCTGACGTTTATGTTTTGTAATAATATTTTAAGAAAACGAAGATAAGGATGAGATTTATGAATGTAACTGCGATGGGTGAGCACTTCCCCGCTTTCTTTCCCGGCTCTGTTTATCTTTACTCTGTCAGATTACAGAGCTCTTGCGTGATACGAGTCACTGTCACAATAAGTGAGTGTCCTTTCTAACTTAAAGCTGTCGATGAACAGGCTTCTAGGCCTCAAACACATTTAGAGTGTGTGCCCCTTTCTTTCCCAATGTATATTGAAGTGATTATTATTATTATTAGTTGGCTGTTAGGAGTCACATAAAAATTAGGTCGAAAAAGTTGTTCATCTTTCGTCATATATATATATTTTTATGTATATCCTAAATATATATATACCCTGTCGAA
>KZ807007.1:111983-137534 GCA_000696205.2 Oncopeltus fasciatus
TTGGATATTTGTGTGGAACTTATCAAACCTGGAGGGGATGAGCTCGGAAACAAAAGGTACTTGCAGGTCAGAATGGATGGTTTTATTGGATACGTAGGGAGGAGTGTTGAGGATTGTGCGAAGGACTTTTGACTGGAACCCTTAATACATCTAATGTTTGATGGCTTTGCTGTGCCTCACAATTCTATATCATATGTCCAGATAGGTCTAATTTATGTTTTGTAAAGAGTTATTTTGCTTTCTATTGTTAATCTGGACCTGTGGTTCAGCAATCTGTAGAGCTGTCCAAAGCGTCTGTTTAGTTCTTGTCTCTTTGTCTGTAAGTGAGTCTTCCAGATTAGTTTACTGTCTAGGTAGAACCCAAGGTAGCGGACTGTCGGAAAAGAGGGAAGAGGAACGTTATTAAGAAGGACTGGCGGACATTGACCTCTGCGAAGTCTGAAGGTGATTTTGACTGATTTATTTTCATTTAGGTATATTCGCCAGCGTTTTGGCCACTGGAATATGGAGTTGAGGTGGGATTGAAGGTTATTTGAGGCGTGTTGGGATGTCGGCAGTGAAAAAGGTATAAAGAACAGGACCGAGGACACTACCCTGTGGAACTCCCGCTTCAACGGAGTAGAGGTAAGAATACTCTAGACCAAGGTGGACTTTAAAATATCTATCGGAAAGATAGGACATGATAATTAGATAGTAAGGTTGCGGAATGATAGACTTGAGTTTAAAGAGCAAGCCCATATGCCAAACCCTATCGAAGGCTTGAGTCATGTCAAGGAATGCAGAGGAGCAATATTCCTTACACTCAAGTGCGTGGGAGATGTGATCTATAACTCGGAGACCTTGTTTAATTGTGGAGTGCTTATTTCTAAAACCAAATTGGTGATTAGGAATAAGGTTTATGAAGTCGAGAATGCGTGCTTTTAAATCATTGTCTGTAATTCTGAGTAATTCGCTACCTAACTTGACGGTTATATAACTTTTATCATTAGTTCTGTAGTTATAGAATCTACAATAAGTCATTTAAGAAGTATAGTAACACTGCAATGTTTACTTAGTTTAAGGAAAACCTTACAGAATATTAATTAGTGATTTAATGCCATTACCCTAACAATCTCAGGCTGAATTATATATGTAGTAATCTTATTTTCCCATTCACCAGAGAAGGAAATATTGCAAAGTTATTTTAAATTGTGTTTATTCAGTATGATTAACGTACCATTCCGCATCGTGAGATTGATTCATGTAGAAATTTATTCATAAGTAAAAGGATCAGCAGACATGAATCTTTAGCAAACAATGAATATATAAATACATAAATATATCATGTCTGCCAATATGTGGACCAGTAGTTGTCCAATGGAACATTCACAGATCCCCAAGACCGTAGAAACAAAATTTATGGAGAGATTATGACACGACATTGTAAATAAAAGAGGCAATCCATTCCTAGGACGTTCGGGAGACTTACGACCTGAGAAAAAATACATGTATCACTACCAATTATGTTTATACGGCAATCTCATCCCGTTAGAGTGACCACAATATTTTCCTAATGTTGATGGGTTGCTCAGTCCTTCAAATTAGATTCTTAAATATTTTCCTTGATATACATATTCGTACAATGTGATATATTTAAAAATATTTCAGTTGTGTCATATAAAATAAGTAACATAAAATATAAAATTAGTCATTTGTTCTTAAATAATCTTTAAAGGGAGAGTCAATAAACTCATGACATCTTTCAAAAATTTGCCTTATTTTGAAGGAACAATTTTGAAACTGAAGAAAGGAACAATGGCTCCTTAAAAATACGAATCGATATAGGTTAGAGTCATTAATTCGATTTTTCTCATCTGCAGGGGTTTTTCAATAATTTAAAATAGAATGAAAAAAATGTATTTATTCCTATACCTCCACTTATATTTACGTTGTTCTAATGAGTGATTGTTTGAAAATTTCTTCATATTTTTCCGCGATCTTACCTACAAAATGCCAAAAATTAGAATCACTAAAATTTGTGTGTGTGTTGGGGTGTGTAGTGCAATTCTGAAAGTCAGCATATAGCTTTTAAAAGCAAAATGAAAGGTTATGTTCGTTATTGATTACCGAAAGAGTTCATGTAAGTGATTTGTTTTAGATGTAGTGGGGGTAATATTTAGTTTAGAGGAATGATCACAAGCGGAATTGAACTCACAGAAATGGGCGTTTATCTCAACCCTAAATTATAATATAATAATATAAAAAGTCTACGAAATTTGGTATGTGGCTTTTAAATACATAATAAACTGAATTTGATATTTATTTATATTATATTAATTCGGAGTTATTTTCGGTGAATGAAGAAATTTTCAATGGTTCGAACTATAATATAAAGTAGTTTAAAGCAGTGAAACTAAATACAGATTTGTTAAATTATAAAATATATTCAAATCATAATGATAATTATGGTGTAGTAATCCCACATTTCATTATTCATTTGAATCGTGCAGGGAGCTAGAAAAAATCTTAATCTCAGCCGGGAATCGAACCTGGGTAGCGGTACCACCGCTTAGTAGTAACACCCTGAATGTGGGAGACCCGGGTTCGATTCCCAGCTGAGGTAGTAAGTTCTCTGAATCTTAGCCTGAATGCTCTCTCTGAATTTGAGTGTGAATTGTCTCTTAAAGATGATGACTAAAGATCTTCCTCTGAATTTAAGCGTAAATGCTCTCTCTGAATCTGAGATTGAACGCTCTCTAAGATTCTCACGTTGAGTCTGAATATTAATAGTATTGATAATCTATTTTTTTTAACATAAACCAATTAATTGTAGCTTACATATATAAACTATTTCAATTTAGATATTCATCTAAGTCCTGTATTATCCTTTCCTTACTCTCAAACCTATACCCTACTTTCCACACGGCTGTAGGGTACGACATATTCTTCCTCTAGTGCGTCTATTCTTGTATTATTTCCTTGCCATGTTGGCATTCGTCGAGTGTCGTCCTCATCTTCCCATGCTTTTGTTGCTTCTTCTAAACAAAATCTCTTCCTTGGAAACATTTGTTCTATTCCACTCCTTACTCCTCGTTTATATGAATTACAATGTATTTATGAAGTAAATATATGCATACCTCACATAAATTTGTGAGTTGTGTGATATGAACAAGATATACTTCCATACACTTTAGTGCTTTAGGTTGAGAAATGTGTTTTATGTAAAGCCCTTATTCGTCGTTCCAGAGGAATATTACCTCAGTGTAAAGTATTCTTTCTTTCTTTTTCTTTCATTAATTTTATTTTCACTCGATCTCCGAAGAGCCCTGAAGTAAGAGAAGTTAAATCTTGGCCACATGATTTATTTGTGATACGAGTGATGAGTACAAACCAGAATAGGACTTCAGTTTTGAGATGTATGTCTTTATTAGCCTTCGAGAAGAAATAATCATTTCCTCGTTTTTATTTTCGCCCATCATTATAATGGGAATTATAGTTCATTAGTCTATATAGAATAGAGAGACAGACAAGTTGAAGTAAGACCACACAACTGAGTTGAATCAAATAATAAAAAGGGAGAGTAAGAAAAAAATCTTGTAAAAAAGCCTATTAAATAGGGATGTTTAGATCCATTGTTCTCGACGGGGGATGAAGGCAATTTAAAATTTTTTTTTATACAATGAATGAGCTTCTACTATTTTTTTAAGTATGAATATTAATTAATTAATATCAGAATCTGGGCCTTAAGGGCACGCTTTGATATTTTTTCAGCTACCGATGAGGAGGGGATCCTTGCTCTTGTGTGTCTATGCTGTGAAAGACAAGATCATATTTCACATCGGGCTTCCTGAGGGGATTTACTATTGTCTCTGCCGGGGAATTATCTCAGTGGGATTTGAATATCGCTGGGACCTTGATGAGGAGGTTCCCTTGCGAAGTGTCATTTGCTTCGAACGGAACAAACCGTTGGAAGCCGGTAGCAAACGCCTCTGTTCTTTACTAGTGGTATGAGAAAGCGGGTGAAACGAAGGAGTTTCTTCTGAAATATAATTTATCATTAAAATATTTATCATTAATCTCCCTTTGATTGCCCAGTCTCTAACACAACAGTCTACTTGAATCACTTATTAGTGCTTGTGCTTGCCCATCTATGTCTTCTCCAATTGTAGAACAATATTTGAGCTTTCTCTGAGTTTAAGCACAACTATTTTATACATATATATAGGGATCTTACATTCTTAAACCAAATATAAATCGTAATCCTCCATTAATTAAAAATTTGGCCTCTTTTTAATTGGGAAAAAAAATACCGTTCTTTGGGATCTTTATATAAATAGAGCATTGAGATCCAAATTAAACAATACAATTTTATATAATTGGTCAGTTCTAAAGTTTTGATGAGTTCTTTTATACTTAATTACTTTTCTAAATACTTGTAATTGCAAATAAATGTACACGTGTACTTACCTATAAACAAGATCGCACAGACACAAATACATTCAATCACTTGAAGTATTTCGATTTATTGATTATGCTTCAATGAAAAAAAATTGAAAAGTTAAGTATAAATATTAAATACCTTATTTATGCCTAAGGATATAGGAGAACGAAAACAGCCGAAAGTCATAATTTAAAAAAAATATATGCAACTGAAGATAAATATTAGAGAAATACGGATATAAATTGAGAGAAGTTTGGATGTATTTTCTAAGACATAATATGCATAATGCAAATGATTAGCAGGAAGTATGGCCACGAAGACCAATAACAAAAAATTCAACTATTTCCATATTTTTTTTATTGTTTTCATAAAATTGATGGTTTTTCGCAAAGAAATTGAACATATTTCCTTATTTATGACTTCTTATGCTGTTAGTAAGTAGTTTCTCTGCGGTAATGTTTTGTTTTAACACACTCACACATGCTACAATCTCAAATTAGTTAAATTAGTAAGAAGTGCCCAGAAAGGAAAATCATATTCTGCCATAAGTATATTTCTTCATATAATTATGGCACAATATGAATGAAGGTGATCAACTTCTTCGTTGATCCTTCTATAAGGTGAAAGATATTGCATACGAAAATGTATTTACAGCATTTTTTTTTTGTAATAAAGCTCTATGTGCAAAATTAAATTGGCGTACTTAATCACATTTGATTTTGATTGTTTTGGATTTTCCTGATGTTGTCTATTACCAAGTTTTCGGTAATTAATGTCATCCCTTAGGGATATTAAACTATTAATTTATAATATTAAACCAATAACTGTAATTAGATTAAGCTTGACCTGTTTATTGATTCGTTCATATTATATACTTTATTTTCTTTATCCATAATCATATAATAAGTAATAATTATTTTTCAGGCAGATAATAGGCATCAGGCATAATTCAGTTGCCACACTTCAATTTTTTTTTCTAATTATAGAAAACCTTATTCAATTTTTAAAATCTGTGTAAAACTTGCACTATATAAGCTCGTTATTGATTGAGCAGTACTCTAAGGCCTGTGGAGCAGAATATGGTGAATGGTGAAATGCTGCTTGACCATCAAGCCCAAACGTATGGTGCTCAACCAAATACCTCACTAAGACACAGTTATTTGAGAAATAGCAATATGAAATATGAGAGGCCCCCCTGGAACATCCTGGCTGGTTATCCCGCGCAAAAAATCCGTATCCTTGAACTTTTTATGCAGGTAGGAGCAGTGGATGATGCGCCGAATGAGTTGCCGAAATATACTTCGCCCTGTCTGGGCTATGTTTTTTTTATTTCTCTCTCTCCTCACTCCTCATCACCCCTGATCGCGATCCACGTAGGAAGAACATCTCTCCGTGCCTGCAGGTAGGATGCGCCCCGGTGATTACACCCCGAGCGCTATCTTGCAAATGCATCTGAGCGGCTGCATATGCAGGATTCGACCACCCTCGGAGGGCTCTTTTCGGCAGCCGAAGGAGAATAAGAAGACGGCAGAAGATTAACAACTCTTTTGGACGCGGTCAATGCTACTGATACCCATCTAAATCAGTGGCTTATCTCTCATATTGCATTTTTTCCACAGATAATTGATCGAGATTGTTTTTCCATCGGTAGTGGTATGCTATCGGGGGGATCTTTTTCTGAAAGTGATGCGGACTGTATTTACAACTCACTAATAAAAACGAAGCTGATTTAGATATAGCAGCATGAATAGCCGTTATATGATAATTGAATTCTAATTATGTCATGGGATCATAAATATTTACACCATATATGAAAATTATTTGGCAACTTTATTTTGATTTTGTTTAGACTTACATTTTATGGAACCCAAAGGAAAGTATTCAGCATCAACCATTTTATTGAATGTCCACGATCCCTTAAC
The DNA here is from genome assembly GCA_000696205.2 of Oncopeltus fasciatus. Classification (NCBI taxonomy): domain Eukaryota; kingdom Metazoa; phylum Arthropoda; class Insecta; order Hemiptera; family Lygaeidae; genus Oncopeltus; species Oncopeltus fasciatus. The sequence goes on from KZ807007.1 coordinate 118,326, forward strand.
TCTCAACAACTTTCACAAAATAATATTAAGCCTGTAGCAGATTTACTGCAGAGAAGTTAAGCAATTCGCGTAGGAACCGTGACACAACTTTTGAACAAATTCAATGGATCTTCACTGATTAAAGAACATAATAAGAGAAAAAGTAATTACCAACGTTTATGTTTTATAACATTTTTACGTATACCCTCATTAAAAAAGAAAGAAATTTACGTATTTAACTGAGGTGGGAGAGCGCATTCCTTACTCTTCCTTCCCATCCAGTTTAAAGCAAAAGTTGGTGTTCATACTTTTTACGCAGAGTATTATTTCTGGCTTGTAAATTGAATTTTCTCAATTACTTATGCTAATTTATATTCATCTTAAATGAAACATTGGAAATTCGCTATATTCCGTATGACAGACTTTTTAGTTTCATTTTTTTCAGGGACTATTTTTTTTTAAATTCCCCAAACAATGAGTATTATTGAGTATTATATTATGTTTTTTTGAGAAACATATTTTTGAAAACGTTGATTTCACTTGTAATAATTTATTTTTTTTTATAATTTCTTAAAGAATAGAATATAAAAACATACTTGTTTTTTATACTGAAGAGAGGATATGGCCAGAGCTCCCTACATTTCAAATTGGTTGTGAGCTCATGTGGCCAGGAGGTCGCGGGGCCATCTCCTTATAAGACGACAGGGAGGGTGGGATTCGCTGGAGAGGGATAGAGCCTATTGGACGTAGAACTGTGGATTGGAGTGACAAGACCTTAGGAATATGTTGGAGGGTATGGCTGAGCCCCACAGATCCATACCATAAGCCCAGATTGGTTTTTGAATTGCTTTGTATATAGTTAGTTTGCCTTCGATAGGGGAGCTTTGAATAGCGGCTCAATAGCGACTAGAGTTGTCTCAAGAAGTTCTTTTCTTTTATTTTTTTTTATGTTAAAGTTCCAGGTGAGTCGAGAGTACATCTGAAATGCAATGTAATGTCAAGAATATAGTTTCCCTGATCTTACATTTTATCTCTTTCATTAATTCCATATTCATTCATTATCTCTTATCATTAATGCTGTGTGGCTAATAAGTTGTTAGCTACTCTATTTGTGTTGGGATACAGATACTCGCTTACTTTCCGGGGTAAAGGAATTGACTAAACTCCGTTATTCACTTGATATTTGCAATACAATAATAATAATTATAATAATAGTAAAGTAAATCTCGGGATGTTCTGACAACCAAGAATGGCTCTTGCATATTAAACACCGCCATGTAATTATCATAGCAATACACAATAACAACTCACAGAATGAATTTTAATATCCGACACGCCTCTGAACTGTTCTCTTTGTCCCTGCGCGGAATACTCAACCAGTATATCATTATAAAAGCCAAAACTTTCTGTATGAGTTATCTAATGAATTCTTAAGCATTCTCTGAATGAATCAGCAACAAAGCTCCATTCATGGGACTCTGCACCGCTCTGGGGGGTGGGGGACTGGCTGTTTACAGTAAAAGTGAAGAGAACTTTTGGTCTTTGTGAAAATAGTTTGAATAAATGGTTTGTACTTAGAAGATATTGGATGAAGAAAAATAGAATTTCTAATAAAAGCTATTTGGAGTCTTTTATAAGAAGAAAATTTTGTTCCTCACCAATCCTATGTAGAAAAGTGAAAAAAAAAAAAAATTATCTTATTTAAACCGGATTATTTGTTTCGGTATCAAGGACAAACAAGTATGTCTTCGATTTTCAGCATTAACACTTCAGCTCCAATAGGCCTTCTTCAGATGTTTAAAATGGTTTGTCGGTTCAATACAAATGTATATGAATATTTAACTAATATGTACCAAACATTTTACAAATTATGAATAATTCGTCAATAATATTAGTCAATTTTAAAGTACTAAATAAATACCAATAATAAATTCGATTATTTACATAAATAAATAGCTTTTGAAGACAAAATTTACTCCTAGGGTGAAAATTTAGGCTTAATCAATTTCTTCTTGAAGTAACCTTCAGAACCTTGAAGAGACATCAGAATGTAATTTTCTATTACTGAATAAACAAACTCACTGATCGTCTTCTACTAATGATAGGTAACGTGTTAATGTCCGTGATCCTATAGTATATTACTGATAGAATGGTCATGTAAAAAAATGACTTTGGGTTACTACCAAGCCTTCGAACTTCAAAAGAATCCCATAAAATCTTAATCCTAAATCCTTAGAAAAACGTAAATAGTCCTTATTATAAATAAAACTCTTCTCTTAATTATGACTTCAATATCTCTTCTATTTCTAGAGCATATTTCCTACCGCTTCACCCTTTTCCACTACAATCAACGGCCAAACTACCCAAACCCTGCACAGGCCCTGTTCTCCAACTGAAATCCTTACTCCCTCCGTTGATAAGATGTTACTGTTTTCTTTAAAAAGATAAAGTTATTGTTACTGTAATCCTTGCCGTTGATATAATGTTGAACGATATATTATTTTACTACGAGAGCAACAAAAATTTAATGGGCGTACAAAACTTTAAAAGAAAACCATAAGTTTAAGGATGACATTTATCTTTTTTTTCAGTAAAATTACCAAAAGATGTTTTATCAACAGTATTATTCTTTACTAATATCAACAATATTATTGATATTGCTTTAAGAATAATGCAATATTTTTTTAATACGCAATAATGTTTAAAAAACAAATAAAAAATATTTATAAATCCTTATACTACGATAAATATGAATAACATTGCATTTTTTTTTTCAATAAATCTTTATTTATTACATTCTGTTATATAACATCTTGTAATTTGATTACTTAAAAACTGCTATTTAAAAAAAAAAAAAAAAAAAAAAAAAAAACTAATATCTACTGGCAAAGGCTATACTAGAATGGAAAATCGTACTACAATTCAATCCAATAAATTATTTTCTTTCGGAATAAAAGAAGGAAAAGAATAGTTATAATAAAATTATTAGGTAATAAATTCAGCCAGTCATCATAATCAAATATGACTTTCATGAATATATATTACATTATGTAATTCAGAAGATACATATTTGCAGTCAGTATTTTATATTATACTTAATTTCTTCAGTAATCTTCATCAAGATAATTTAAAAATATCAACTGATTTTATTTATAAATTTACACAAAACCCTTTTTTAATATTCATGTGTTCANAGAATTATTTATTTAATAACTTTTGAATTGAGTATATGTTTATTTAATTTGAGTAAAAATACGTGAAATTCAATTTGAATAGAGCCTACCTTTGCAATTTTAAAATATAAAGGTCACAAAAATAAAAGGATCCTATAAGGGATAACTCACAAAATTATTATTATATCGTTCCTTGATTGACTGAGATTTTCATAGATTAAATACTGTATGATTGACGCTGGTCTGTGATGACGACATTTAATGAGTATTTCAGAATAATGCATAAGTAAAATGAAGATGTAGTGATGCGAGTAGGAGTCGGGGGAAGCCAGGTATAATTAGAAAAATTAGAGGTAATATACTTAGCATAATAACAATTAATTTTCTATTCGAGAAACGAGGTAGAGCTGTTTTCTGGAGAACTCCTTCATTTCCAAGATTAGGCCCCTGGAGTCCAATTGATGGCGGAATGTCGAGTGTGCGCCTTGTATTTATATTCCTTTTTCCGTTTTTCCAGCGGGGATCCTCTCTCTAAAATACACTTCTTGTGGGGGGAGCAATTAATCGCCGGTAACCTCCGGGCGACGAGGTGTGAATTAGGCCTTTCACACCTCGAAGGCGCCAAAATTAAGGGGAGCCAGGGCAATTAATTTAAAGTAGGGTAATTTTTAAAATTCTTATCAGGTGATAGGCATTAATTTTCTAACGGTTTTGTAAAGGATAAACAAGGTGTTGTCAATACACACACGTAGGAATGTCACGAATCTCGCCTATTAACAAAATATGCTTTGATGGCCCAATTTTCAACTGTGTACATACACATACACGTGGGTGTGTGTATGTGTATTGTATATATATGTATATATATATATATATATATATATATATATATATATATATATATATATATNTATATATATATATATATATATACAATGTAAAGAGTTATTAAACATGTCAGTACCTTTCTACTTCTCTCTGACGATGGGTAGCTAGTTTCCACGACACTTTAAATATCGTTTAAAAAATTAGTATTTGTAAGGTTTTTTTTTTCTTCAGAGTAATACCTGTATGTTTAGATCGCTAATTATCTCTGTCTTTTTTCAGTAATATGTGTAGGTATGTGTTAGTGTACATATACACTCGAATTATACCAATAAATTAAATACATTTATTGTACCAGTTCATACTTAATAGTCTAAGAGACTTTATCGGTCTGAGTCAGTACTTAGAATTTTGTCGTTGGGCGAACCATTTAGTTTAGGTGTATAATAATGTGTGATATATTGAACGTCATTTACGCTTAAGTGCGTCATCTTTGAATCCCAAGTATACAGAGTTAGCTTATTCAGTAGTTTTAAAAATACACATGAAATCCTATTCGTTTAAAGAAATGCTGTTCGGAAAATATTCAAAGTTCAAAAGAATATCTTGTAAAAATCCCTTTAAAAAAATAAACATTCCAGTTCTGTGTTCGGTAAAATACTGAATTACAAAAAATAGTATAAAAAATTGAATCATTAAAGCATGCGATATTTATTACTGCGTTACGAGGCGCCAGGGTAATTCAGGGGGTCAGTTCGGGTCTCGCAATCCTGACCCTGCGGGTTCAGATCCCGCCCAGGACACCTGATCAGGTCCTCCCTCCATGACTCAAGAAGGTTAAAATCGAACCTAACACTAGAAAAAAAATTAACAATTAGTTAATTTGTTGTTGGCAATGAAGAGTTCACGCGATCATTTCCTATTTAGGCGGCGTGGTGGGTTATTAGGATGGATAGTACTAGATAGAGTTTGATCTAAAGGATTGGGATTCATGGAAAGGTCAGAGTGGAATTAATTAAAACGGGTTGTGATGATGTCTTTAACAAAAGGGATTTCAACGTCATCGTGGAGTAAGGAGTTTGCGACGTAAAAAGCGAACCAGCTATGATTCTGAGGACTTTGGATTGGAAGGACTGTATTCTTTGGATGTTGGATGGTTTAGCAGTTGTTTAACTGTTCCCAACAGTTCGACTCCCTAAGTCCAAATAGGTCTCAGCAGCGTCTTATAAAGGGTTAGTTTGTTAGTCATAGTTAAAGTTGACTTGCGGTTTAAAAGCTTGTAAAGTTGTCTAAATCTCCTATTTAGTTCCTGTCTTTTGATATTTGTGTTTGTTTTCCATGTTAGTCGGGAGTCAAGATGAAAGCCTAGATATCTGACCCAGTAGGAAGTTGGAATAGGAATATCATTAAAGTAAATTCTGCCAGGTTGTCTCTTCCTTAGATTGAACGTAACATGACAGCATTTGCCTTTGTTGACCTTAATGCGCCAGCTCTGGCACCACCGCTGTATGTCCATGAGATGCCGTTGGAGATTTTTCCTGGCAGTAAGTGAGTCGGCATCGCAAGAAAGGATAGCTTGGTCATCAGCAAAGGTTGTGTGTGTTAGGATGAGAGGGGATATCTGCAGTGCTTTAAATGAATTACAGTTCTGTTTTGTTATTTATTTAAAAAAACCAAACAAAACAAACTGTAAATCATTTATATATTTATTTTGTTGTTGTTGACTACTTGTCTCTGTAAAGGAGAGGTAAAAGCCCCCCTGGCTGGAGGCCCCTGAGAAAGACCCAGAAAGGAGAAGCTGACTCAGCTGTGGGGGGGACCGTTGAAGCGGCACTTTGTTGACGCTTGAATCACGGACATGCAGCCCACTGGGGCAAGGCTCCCCTGCGCACTGCACTCGCTGCACTTTCGTCCCTGCACTCCCCTTTTCTTATTGATCTTAACAGTAGTACAGTACATATGGCTCCTTCACTTCTCTATGGGATATACTTCATGGAATTTGTCTTTTCAAATCAAGTTAACGATATAAGAGAAGAATTGTTGTTTTTATCATTTTCCTTTTTAACTATCTTTAAATATACAAATACAAATTTTTTAGAACCTCGTTCTCTCAAACGAACAAAAACTCAATATTACTATAAATTTAAAATTTCATCTATTTCTGGACTCCCACTCTTCAAAATGTGATTTTAAACATTTAATAGTAATTTTAGTAGGGATTAAGGTACTGGAATCCTGAGAAAAAGGTTCTAGGTTCAATGCTCACAGTACACAGTTGGTTTTTTTTTTCTGTTTGTTTCTCTGTTTGTAATGACCCAGAGGATTCCTGGAGTGTTTCTAGGGAGCACTCAGCCTTAATTTGGAACTATTTTTTATTCAATGAGAAAAATTGGGCGGCCAGAACGGAGTGCTGTCCTCATGCCTTGTTTAGTGTGCCAACACATTCTTCTTAACCCTGGGACTATAGGATTGTAGGATTGTTGCGGCCAGTTGCGGAAGTTGTTTATTTATTTATTTTTATTTATTTTAAATATTTTTGTAAATTCCTAATTGTATATTTAAAGAAGAGCAATATTTACACTTTAAATTTAGTTTAGTTTATGATAAACGCTCACTCCAAGTAGTACAATGCTACTGGAAAGGAATCTCTAAATAATCAATCCATTTTCGCATTCTCAAATTCCTTGCAAATTAAGATGAAGTATCATTACTGTTATTAAAAAGATATGTCAGTTAATTTTTAGAATAAAAATCCCCTCTTTAAATTAGTCAATTTTATTTAAATCTATTAACAAAATTCTTCTATATACGTCACAGAGTTTCATTGTGTTAAAAGTTCGTTTGCAGGAAAATATTTTTAATCTAGGGTTAAGTTTCTGGAGGCCTGATTTTAAAATAAAATTGTGAAAAAGTTTTTTTAAAAAAATTGACTAGTACGATTTTTTTTAAATATGAAATTGCTACCATCTTCGTTTTAATAAATGTATAGAAACTAATATAATTCGATAATTAATTTATTTGAGGAAATTAAGATTAAAATATGAAATACAAGAATCTAAGAGGTATAAAGTTCAAATATCTCAATAACAACATATTCCTTAATGGTAGGTAGGATCGGGTTTAGGGGCGATCAACCCTTAGATTATTACGCCCTATTCCTTAATGTATTTTGGTATGTAAGAGTTTATGTAAAAACACACGTACAAAAATAAATATGTACAATATGCATGTAGTCAACTATTGAACTTCTATTTTGGCTATAAATAAATATAGATAATAATCAATAATTCATAAATAATAAGCATACTAATAAAAATAATCGATATTATGTAACAAAGAGTATAATAATTCTTATCGTGGTGATAATTGGGGTAATACTTACCCCTGTTCCATTCAAATAAATAAAAAATAATAAATTAATCTTAAATTCAATAAAATTGATCTAATTTGTCAATGCATAATTATAACGTATCTAATGAGTAATACATATTAGTTTATCCTAGCTATGAACACTATTGTCAAATAGTAACGCATACTTATTAATTTATCAGACCTACATTATCTACATTAGTACTTAGTGAATATTCAGGATCATAATTATTGTTAGTGATAAGAAAAGGAGGTTCTCCTCTTTGCCCTGCTTACAGCAAGTAAGGCTAAATAATTTGATCACACCTATTGATGTCATCCTTCGAAAAAAACATAGGAAATCTGAGCTTAGTGTAAGCTAAATTTGAGATCAACTTTAAAAAAAATAAAAATATTATTGTAATATGAGGGAGAGATTGCGGTGTAAACCATTGTGTGTGTCTTCAATTCAACTACTAAAATATTAAACAATATTAGATTTACAAATCTTTTTTATATGATTTAATCTATAAAGATTGGTTAAGACACTGAATAACTCATTAATTATAAACTTTTTTTTTTTTTGGAGTAGTAAACACGTGATTGCTCAGCGAATAGCCGTCACAAATAAATTATAATTTTACTTTTATATTTGTTAGCATACAAATGATTATAGGGGACCTGCAAGACCAGAACAACCCGTTTCACGCCAGCTATACATCAACTGTATGTGCGTCATATATATGCCGACATAAATGATGTATCCTTGTGGGGGTAGGATGAGGGGCAGAAGCAAAGCAGATGCTTGAACGACCGGCTCTAGGTCAGTTCCAGGCAGGTGGCCCTATGGCTCGTGCCTTGGCACCCAGGACCGGCTAATCCTTTCCAGAATAATAATTATATCCTTGTCCCAGGACACCTGCTTGTTTTGCTTCATATCCTCCCTCTTACTGCAAAAGGAGAGGAGGGTGAAGCCGGCATTCCAGCCACCGAGGGTGTCAAGCCCATTCTTACTGCTTTGGAGTAGGGGTTATTCTTTGGGATGAGCATTGCACTGGAAGGTTCTCAAACTAGTCACTATATAAGCGAGGAGGTTTATATTAACGAATCTAAATATTGACTTTCATTCCGTTTATTTCCTTTAAAAAGATCAAGTTTTCGACGGACATTTATTTCATTCATAGGATTCATGGAATATCATTGGTTCACATATTCTAAATTAAATTCTGATTTGTGTTTTTTAAAAATATGTGTATTCTATTTTTAAAGTAGTCTCTGGCATATAAATAGTCATACATTTTATAGAATTTATAAATTTTATCATATTTTATAGAAAATTTCGGATTTTGTTGATTTAAATGATAGAAATCTGGGACCCGAAAACAAAACTAACTCGGAAAGGATTTTACCTACTACATTTAAACTTCTTGAGCCATTGAGCATTTTGAACAACACTGAAGAAATGAGAGAATCAATTTATCTAGAATTATAATGTTTTACGTCCTAATACTTAAGTGAATTGCAATTAAGTAAATGGAACATCAACTATAATGATGCAATCATCGATCGCTAAACGATTAAAACTTGATGAAAATGCCTTGCGGCTACCCCATGTTTTCTGGTCGGGATTTGTAAGTCCAAACAACTTTAGTGCAGAGTCTTAGGATTCTATATCAGAAATCAAAGCAAAATACAGAGAATTAAAAAATGAAATCTTATTTATTTTTTCTCAAGGATCAAAGCGAGCGTACGTCGTTCTGTGGACCTATACAGAAATCTAACTTTACTTTCTATCCAAAAAAATTGATAAATCTACCTTTACATGTTTAAAAATGTATTGCTTTACATGAATATAAAAAAGAAGATCTGGGGACAGAATGGCATTTTTCATTTATAATACCTTTCAGAAATATTTTGCTGTATTCTTTGAAAGCAGAAGGAAAATTATACCATTTTTAGTTATAAATATATTACAATAAGTAATTTATTGAAGTTAGACAAGGTACAAAGGTCATTTCTTTCATTAAGGTTATGTACCAAAATAACAAAATTTTTAGTAATATTGTAATATGAGTTAGAGATTGCGGTGTAAATCATTGTATGTGTCTTCAATTCAACTACTGAAATATTAAACAATATTAGATTTACAAATATTTTTTTTTTTATGATTTACTCTATAAAGATTGGTTAAGACACTGAATAACTCATTAATTATAAACTTTTTTTTTTTAGTTTTAGTTAGCTCTAGTTGACAAATTGGTATATCGCCAGATCGAGAGATAAACTTAGCAGCTGGAACTAGAAATTAAATTAAAGAAAAACTGTTCATTTAAGGCAATATTGTCTCATGGTTCATTGCACTCTGTTTATGGCTGATTAGTGAGATTATATCCATATTATATACATTTCTCTTACTTATTATTTTTAACACAACACCATGACCGGACGCAAATATAATTTTATTACAAAACCAATATTCTTCTAAAATAATAGTAGTATAACAATAATTTCCCCTGGCAATTTTTGTAAGCGAGCTGAGCCCTTGGATTTTTTCCTCCTGCGTCTAAGAGAAAGAAGTGGGTACTGAGAAAGAAGAATAGTTTTTGTGCCCCCAGGCACCACTGATATCCGATGTTCTTCTCTGGCTCCGAGATGTGGAGGGGGACCGACAAAGCTAGTTATAGAAATTTGATCCCTTTCGTTCCGAACTTCCTTAGCCTGGATCTAGAAAATTCAGGCCCCTTTGTTCGCCTTGAAGGGGTCCTGGGATTTGCCACGAGAGCTCACTTCAGCCCGATGTGGTACGTTTCAACTCGATTATTTCCCGTATTGTTGTAAGAATTAAGTGTTGCCCAGAATTGGATACCCCTCGAAATATGTTTCTCTGGATTGTGTTTCCTTTCTAAAGGGTAGTGACAAGGTAAATGAGGGTAAGCTGGGGGTTATTGTGCCTGTTACATCGAGCTGAAGAGATTCTTCTGAGGGATGCATGCGTATTTCTGTTCAAGTAAACCTGTACTGATACATATACGTATACACTAACAGGGATATATCTAGAACGCCTATCCTATAACTATCTCTACAACCATCGATGAAAATTAAATATTGGTCAAATAGGGAGATTAAACCACGTGAATTCTGTCCCTTATTTTACAATTTTATAAAATTTCAAGTTAATGAAATATATGTGGCATAAATGGTCATTTTATTTGTAAATTTTACTATAATAATTACACTAGTCTGAAATATTGAAATATTTGTGATGGTTTAATACAAAACGTTAGTTAGCACTACTGTATTGGTTTTAGTGGAAATTCTACACTTTTGACAAAAACGTACATATATATAATTTATGTACTGAATTTTAAACGCACACAAAAAAATGATAGGATATTATTAAAAGTAAGCGTGATTTATATTTCAATAATTGCATTTATATAATTTTTTTTACTACTACACATAAATATAAAGGAATATTATTAATTCCTAATTAATTAAAGGAATAATTAATTAAATATTTAACTAATTCTAAAGTATTAAACTATTTATTGAAATAAATAATTTAATTCCTATTGAATAGTCTAAATCCAGTCGTAAAATAATTTCTTCCGTCGCAATATAAAGAAAATGTTAATTTACTATTTAAACTCCATTTAAAAAACTAGACACCTAACATAACAGTCACTGAAATTCAAGTATGTTTGTGTCTATCTACGACCTGCAGGTTTCAGTTTCTTGTAAAGAATTGGACATGGTGCTTTTAAAATCAAGGCAAAAGGCTAAATTAGTTATTAAGCAGAATCGGACAAGTGTGAGGAGGGGATAACCTGACATGTCGAGAGGGAGTAATATATTATTATATTATGTCGCAGCAGCAGGCGTAATACAATAGTAATATATTAATACTCTATACATGTGGGGATTACATGAAATAGATGGATCAAATACAAATATTCATGAAAGACGTTACTGAGGAATTCGCTTAGTTCACGCAGCTCCGGAGTGACGGACTTATTATTTTTCCTACCAACCATTGTCTTAGGAGCCATTACAACAGCATCTATTCAATCCATCTCTATGACATTAGCTTACTTTAATTGTATTGTAATTCATATTTTAATTAACATTATTAAATTCCTACCAATACTGCGCCAATAATAAATATCCAAATATAAACTTGTGACTGGTAGCACAATATATATATTCTAGTCATGTTAAATATTAATAATACCGTTAATAATAGTATCTCGTAAGGTCAAAAATTAGAACTTCGTATTTTGTGTAAGGAATAAACGAAGTAAGCAATTAGTCCATTTTGTATAAAAGTTTAAATAAATAAATATCATCTAAGGAGGATGTGGTTGTGCTTCTGACTTGTTAGTATTGGTTGTGAAGTTAAAATAGCTTACTGTATCAAAATATCGTAGACAGAAATTACTGTAATAGACTTATGCTAATGACATTCTAGTACAGTAAACTATATACCCTCCACAAATATACTACATAATATTTTAGGGGTGTAATTTTAAAGCGCAAAATGAAAGGCTTAGTTAGTTAATTATATCAATAAGAGTGGGATATATATGAAGTGTCACTTACAGGCAAAAAGTTTTTAAAGCAAAAGTTTTATTATTCATTTGAGAAAAATAAAACTTTTCTTTATTGATAAAATAAATATTTATTTTTATTATGAGTTACACAGAGAAATTTATCAATAAATAGTGGGGGTTAACCCAAACCATTTTATGAACTAAAAGTCACCTAGAAGTTATACAACTTAATGAAATACGGAATATTACTTTTAAATCTTAGCAGAAACACTAAGTTCCTGGACGAATTTCAACCATTAACGAACTCATCCAACAGATTGCAAAGAAAACCTTAAATACCATATTTGGTTTCAGGATTTTAAGAATTTCGGTTATTAGGCAGTGTACAAACAAATATAAACCATCTTCTGTGATACATGGAAAACGTGCTTATCTAATCTCTAACGCAGGATCAGCGAAGATTTAGTTTTATAAATAAAATAAAGGGATATTATGACCACCAAAGAATATAGAACTATCATACCTTCTATTATCCGTCTTCATTAGTTTCCAATGAATTAAATGATAATTTAGTTTTATATTTTAAAGTAAGAGGTTTTATTCAATATTCAAAATTAGACTTTAAATATTTCCATTAGTCNGCTTGGAAGTGGTAGAAGTCGTGGTGGAAGTGGTAGTGGTTGGTGGGGCTGGAACCGTCAGATTCAGATAACCACCGCCTGCTTCAACCTGGACACAGGTTAGGTATAACTTAGTATTTGTGTTTCTTATATATGTTATTTATTTATTTGTACATTTGCATTCATTTAAAGGTTCTAAAATCACATTTTCCAATGTTCTAGCCATTTTTCGTAAGTACAACTTTGGACAAGTGCATGGATAGCTATTTATTTGCTCCCCCAAGGAAATCTGGCGAAATACCCTCTATGACACGGGAGTGATTATATGCCAAGTCAGAGGTACAAGAAGTCCAGGTGCGGGTATGATAATATTCAGAGTAGGGGAGGCTGGTTATGAAGATAAAGAGACGGGTATGTGCGCGTTTCCACACAGCTAGATTTGAAGTGGTTCCGGAAATATGGACACTTCCGCCATTTAATTCCATTTATTTTTTTTCTACCCCCCCCCCCCTCTATATTCCAAAAGGATGTACTATTAAAAAAAGTATAGTGGAAATCCACCCACTACGGCATCAAATTTCATGAGATCCGGGTCATTCTCTTCTTAGTTCTGAAATTCTAGTCTTACAATGACACACAAATCAAAAAATAATATTTAGATATAATTATATTTAAGACACACATTATATATAGNTATATATATATATTAGGAGTAGTGATGAGCTATATTTGTTACTCGTTAAAAACATATATCGCTCTTAATATGGTTTGGATCATCAGCTCACCTTGGACTTATCGACTTTAAGTCGGTATTTAAGTCGCATCTGTGGTATAAAGTAAGTAAACCGGTTTCATATATCTTTATGGCATTAATAAAAGGGGGAATTAGTGGGAATTTAAAAGTGGAAAACTAATTTTGATGATATTAAAGGCTTATTTTCAAATCATTTCGTTTAGTTCCGTCATTCCGACCACTGAGGCACTGATATGAATGGACGCAACAAGACATTCTCAATTTTGTTTTTGAATCACACATCAGATTTAAAAAAAAACAAAACAAAGAGAAATTCATGTTGAAATTTAGAAATTCCTTACTTCAGGGATGGTCGACACAAATAAGTGTGAATATCAGCAAATTGCCCGTAGGAAAATCATGCTATTTACATTTGGACCATGAGACTTTAGATGCTAAAAATAATCTCCCCCTATTCTCTCTCTCTCTCTCTCTCTCTCTCTCTCTCTCTCTCTCTCTTTCTATTTATATATATCTGTGTGTGTGTGTGTACCAAGGGGAATAACTTTATTTAAGCAAAGGAAATCTACTCAAAGTCAGCCTACAAATTTCTTACATATTAGTGCCNTATATATATATATATAAGGATATTGCAAACCATTAAATGAGTTTGTTAATGGTAAGGGGGAGTTTTCAAAATTTAAAAAACATCCTCTTTATTACATGGGTTATTGAAAATATCAAACACTTAAAAAAAAAAACATATATTAGGAAATATTTTAAGAAAGTAATTTCGAGTATTGGGGGATGTCTAATTTCTAAAATATAGAAACCAAATTCTGTATTAAGGCTTTTCAATGTAAGTTCTTGTAATTGTTCATGTTTGGTTGAAATTAGATGTGGTAGGGAGGGAGAGTTTAGATGAAGACGGAAATTTATAATTGCGATATCTTTGTTTTCATCTGAGACGTGAAAAAGTTTATAAACCGTAATACCATATATGTAAAGTGCAATTTTCAAACATTTATGTTGTATAATATTTTTCTAATAATTATAATTAAGGAGTAAATTTAAGATTGCAGCCCTTCTTAATTTCCCCGGCCAGTCTAGAGCAAACTTGAGAGGGTATACCTTTTACAATCATTATTTCGTCTGGATTAAAAGTTGCATTTACTAATTTATTCTTATTTACATACATCTTTAATAAAGCAAGCAAATCTGCTTAGATTTCGCATAACCTGCATGACAGACTCCTATAGAAGACACCAATTTGCCAACACTAAAATAAATACCCATTGCTAAATCCTTCTCTGACCGTTGCCTCGTGTCTCAGCAGTGATTACTCATGAAATAATGTTGTCTAAATTAAATAGTTCAAGGCCCACATAAAATAGTGTGAGTGAAAACACACAAATATCAATTGTTGAATGAAGGACATTTGCTTTCCCGACTCCCCATTACCCAGCCGAATCGCTCTCCGATAAGAGAACCTTCGGGACGGGTGAAGAACGAAATGAAGCATCTATGTGTTAGTGTTCGGGGGTAGAACTAATATTCTTTATTACCCATGAGTGAATGCTGTTATGAGTGACCCCGTTTCCTTGCTCCGGACCTATCAGCTGGTAGTGCCCGCTGAATTTCACGGCTCTGATATTTCCCTTCTAACGACTGGCCGTTTCCTGAGAGAGGGGAGGGGGTCTACAGGGTGCGCCCTGCCATAAGTCCACCCACCGGAAAATTGTTTTAATTTATGGAAGAGGGGGGAAGTTGATTAGCTACGACCAAGTGTCCGCACAAATTGACTCAGTCAAGCCATAATTTCCAAATATTTCAAAATATGCTAGACGTAAATAGCCCCAAGTGGAGTGTTTCGATTAAGTAAGAAGCCAGGGTGTTTAGCTACTAAAATATAATGCTATTTATAGGATTTGATATAAAATGAATTTTTTTATTAAGCTATTTTAGAATCAAAGTGTTATTTACAATTTGGCAAGGCTATTTTAGATTCAAAGTGTTATTTACAATTAAAATGAATATTTATTCAAATTGTATTTGAAGATAATCGAAGTTAAATAAATATATGAAAAAGAGATAGCTAGCTGGATTTATCAATTTTTTATTATTCGCAATATTGTGAAAAGTTTATTCTTGGAGTCAACAATTAAAAAATTGTTTTAATATAAATGCTTATTCTGATGATTCTAAATTTGTGCTGGGATAGCGATTAACATTATTTAGAAACTTGAATATTATAAAGCCTAATATTAACAACGATATATTTTAAATGATAAATTTAATGGTCGAAAAGATGAACCAATAAAGATTAAAACTTAAAAAGGACTTTAAAATCAGCATTTTGTCTTTTTCGCTTCTTCAGCCAATTGGTAAAGTGTATCAGACCATAAAGTATTCCACATAAATTTGATTTACGGCTTTCGTCGAAAGAAAAGTTCTCTATATAGTTACAGAGTGGAGTATTGCCTGCCTTGATGTTATTCTAGTACATTATAACAATAATTTTCGGGGATTACTTGCTTAAACCATGCTACAGTTGGAGTTTAGAATCCGCTGGCTTTTGATTAGAGACAACCTAAGTATCTGTCCACTACCGTGTTTAAAACCAATTGGGTCGTAACATACATATTTTATTTAACTTTTAATTAAACTGAAGAATAATGAAAATGGCTTTCACTGTAAAGTTAATATTATTTTTTTAGACACTTATTTATCAATTAAACAAATAGGTTATTAATTATCTATTAGTTTATTATTAAATAAGCAACCAAAAGCCCACACCTATGTTTAGAAGACGTTAACACGACTCTAACGTGCCAATAAAACATTCCACCGCGTATTTCTCTGTTTGCTCTCAAACGTTATTCCGTTTCCACTGGTCTCTTCCCCCATAAATATTTCAAAATAAAATGGTCATTACGCCGACTCTTGCCGCCATGCAAGACTTCATGAAAGCGAAGCAAACTTGCAATACAATAGACTTATTTAGAAGTCACGCAAGGGCAGTGCGAATCGTGGCTCGTGCAATAAAGCGAGTGATGTTAGCCGCAAAGAGGACGTCATCTCCGATACGTCGACAGCTATTGTCTTCTAATTGGTGTATTTAAAAAATAAAACAAAAAATATAACTTATTTTAAAATCAGAGATGGTCTTATTGGTTCTTCACCGATTCCAGTATGTCTCGATAGGCTCGCGTGCCCTCAATTAATCGCTCACCTGCCCCTCAAACTCTGACAGTGCGATGATGCGGACAATGCCCAGATCACCATCATTTGTATGCACTCAGTATTTTATTATATTAAAAGTGGTCTGATTCCTATAAGTCGATGTGGGGAAAGCTATTTATTTAGTACCGTTCTCATCATCCTAAAAAAAAAGGCGTATTAATATATGCTTTTAAATAAAGTTATTTGTAATGTTTTTTTACCTGGTTTTCCGTATTAGTAATATTTAAAAAAAAAATTAGTACTTTATTTAAGAAGTGATTTTTTAAAATTTTATTTTAATCGATTAGA
The DNA here is from genome assembly GCA_000696205.2 of Oncopeltus fasciatus. NCBI lineage: Eukaryota > Metazoa > Arthropoda > Insecta > Hemiptera > Lygaeidae > Oncopeltus > Oncopeltus fasciatus. Next base: position 135,085 of record KZ807007.1, read on the forward strand.
AAAATAAAAAGTTTGACCCACTGGCTAAGGGTAAATTAAGCGAGTTCCTCAGTATCTTATTTAATGAATATTTGTATAAGAAGTTTCCATCTCTTGATTCTTCTAACAACGAAATCTGTGTTAAGCTACATTACACTAAACTAAATATTACATCTTCAACTTGATAAATTAGTTTTGTACCCGTACTTGGTATTTAAGGTAATTATTTGCTCCTATTGGTTCGATTTAACTCAACAGAGAACTAAGCCTATTATTCAATATATATTTGAAAGTAATACAATAAACTTCAATAGGAAAACATAGTTGTCGCTTCTAGGTCGTAAAATTTAAATTAACGTTCACAGGAATGTATTCAATAATTTTTTATTTAACTTTTATTTATTTTTTAAGTTCTTTAAAATAAAAATGCATTTTGTTATTTGATTACAATAAAAAGTACAAATGACGTTCAATGACAAACACATGAGGAAAGAAGGTGACCACTCTCAAATATTCAAAAACTATGTGCTTAATTTCATTATAAAAAACTGAAAACAGACTTTCAGAGCCTTAAAATACACCTACAAGCATAGTGATTAATACAGTTTCCATATATGCAAACAAGTATACAAACTTTATATATATATATATGGTAAGGGGGAGTTTTCAAAATTTAAAAAACATCCTCTTTATTACATGGGTTATTGAAAATATCAAACACTTAAAAAAAAAAACATATATTAGGAAATATNATATATAAACGCACACACACACAAATAAGAACTTAGCCTTTCAGTTTGCTTTTAAAAAGTGCAAGCTTAATTTCTAATACCCTAGCTAAAAAGGAAAATTGGCACATACATTCACACATTTTTCAAAAATCTAGCATGACAACAAGCCTTGTAGTTGTATTCTTTCTGAATGCACTAATATGAACAAGATTAGTTACCGTTAGAGACGTTTAAACACCTGTTAAATGGCGTTAATATAGTAATTAATTTTACTTTGAAATATCATTTTTTTTAAATAATGTCATATCCAAATCGATAATTCAATACCTAAAAAATAATTGAGTGTCAAATAATTTGTCCTGATTTTCTTTTCTTCTAATCTAACCGTCCCAGCCAGTACTCGAACTTGGATCTCCTGCTATCCGGACCGGTGCATTTACCAATTATGCTACCAGAAAAAATCTGATAAGTTATTAAATTCCCCGCACTAGTGTCGAGAGTCTAACCTCCGAGGTCGACGAATACCTATATCGTCTTATGCTCGGAGGAGCTGACATTGTCAAGCTGTTTAAATGACTCTCGTTATTTACTTTTAAATTTTAATTTTATAAATATTACTTATAGATAATAATAAATTATTCGAGTCCTGGCTGGGACAGTTAGATTCTTTATTCTGTTCCCTTGCACTAAAAACTGTTAAAACACTAAAAAATGTTTATCTAATGAGTAGTTATATTCACATAAAATTTCATAAGTCTGCCATTTATTTTCTAGTACTTATACACCTCTCGTTAAGTGATGGCCACGATTGACACACTGGGCTTTGATTTAAACAACCATCCTCTTAACAGCCCAGATCTAGCCCCCAGGGACTAATTTCTTTCCCTGAATCTCAAAGGACTTCAGGCGAAAGCGATTTGAGGACGAATACTAACTCAGATAGGCTCATCTCGTTCCAAAGAAAAAAATTATTATTTGGGGTGTTTAGAAAAATTAATAAATAGATAAGAAGTAAATGTAATGAGGGACATTAAACCGAAAAATAATATAGGTTCTGTGTTTTGATTTCATTTTTTCTGTGTCAGACGTAGAACTTTTTTTTAATCTACCCTCGTATATATTTGTATTCTACAAGCTGGCCTACTTTCCTTTAACATCCATTAAGTACATAAATAACATACTTTAATCTGTTTTCAGAATATAAATGACAGAATTCAATAACAGACTTGGCTTGCCAGACTGGATTCATAGTATAGGAATGTCCCAATTCTAATTGAAATATTCTACCTTAATGTAAATTGCTTCTGAAATTTATTCACAAAAATGTGAACAATAGTGGTCATCTTCAATTAAATACCTAAACTCATAAGGTACTTATTGAATATTTATTTTTTTTTTAACTTAATTTTTTCTGAAAGTCAATATAGATGATAGAATATTGAATATTTTGAGTATCATCATGTTTTTGTTTTTTTGTACTATAGGATCAGAATATGAAATCGAAAAAAAATCCTATTTTTGTCTTCTTGTATTGTCCGAATTAAAGGAGAGACGGTAGATACATTTTTGAAATGATAAATGTATGTTTTAATGTAATAGATTTTGAAACTTTCCTTTGTAGTATCATGGACGATGAGGGAAAGGGAAGTGCCAGAGTATTGAAACCTATTAGAGAGGGAAAATGAAAAGTAAGACATACTTTGCCTTTTTTTTTTTTATCCTTTTTTTTATTTTATTTTA